>VXBO01001119.1:185372-262198 GCA_013400135.1 Rhinoptilus africanus
GGTGGTTGGAAGGGCTTGGATGAGACATTAATTGGGCTGAATGTTGTAGTGAGGGGGAGAAGAGAAGCTAGGAAGGGATTGCAATGGGAATCAGTCCCCAAAATAAATACTGTACTTGTGGGGCATGAAGGGGATAAGCAGTCTCCTTCAAATCGGATTCTGTGCCTCAGCCTTCCTCCAGAAGTTCCTGCAATTTAGACAAATGGCCAGCACCAGGATTTTGAAGTGGTGTTTGTGCTGAACACTTGCAGGAGTGCATTCCCATCCAGTTGCTGAGCAGAAATCCTCCTCCTTCGGTCTTGCTGGGAGCCGCTTTGCGCTTTTCTGTGGCAGCAGCTTTTGCAATAGGAGCCACCCCTCCCCTCCCGCCCCCGTCCCCAAAAGGATGGCTTTTTCTGTGAAAGAAGCCAGCGTAGCAGGCAGACATTATCCCCTTGCCGGAAGGAGGGATCCAGGCTCCCTGGGGAGGAGGGGACCAAGGGGAGCGAGTGATTCATTGCAGCTGGCTGCAGTTTGGCCTCCTTCTCTCTCTTTGCCCTGGGTGCCAGGGAGTGACAGCTCGTGGGCAGCGGGCCAAGCTCTGAAAAGAGGAGTGTGTGAGGCCTTCAGCTTTCTCATGCTTTATCAAGCTGCAAAGAATAGCTCGATATTCAGCCAGCGTTGGTGCAGGTCAGGAGAATGGAAATGTGAACTTAACTCCTGACATGCCGGCTGATTGTTGACCGCACGCTCTGCACGGAGCTGGGGCTGCTTTGTACGGCAGCATGCGGAGCAGAAGGAAGAAAACGTGCTTTGATGTGATGATGAAGATATCCTTCTGTTAAGTGGGCAGCCTCCGGGACTTGCTGGGAGTGTGGAAAAAGTATTATCCGCTCATGGCTCTCAGTCTGTGTGCTGGTGGAGGATGGAAACACTGAAAGGTAGGGCAGGAGGAGCAATGGGTGTCCTGGGAAAGCATTGGGAGACTGTGGTGGGCGAGTGGCAGGTATGCCTTCGGCTGTCCTACCGATTGTGGCTCTGGTGCTGGCCAGCCGACCCCTAGGCAGTGCCCTTTAATACAGGGAATTGGTGGCCTGGGGTGCAGGATGGGGCCAGTCCTGGAGCCGTAATGCTTTGCTGGAGGGCTCGCCAGCAAGGCGTCCCTGCGGCATTGGTCTCTGCGGAGGGCTGCCCACCGGCGCGCAGGGAGTTAAGCGCTCCTCGGTGGCTGGGGTGAGCCTACCTCGGGGTGTTGAGCTCCATTCCCACGGCTTTTCCTTTCTGACCAGGGCTGGGGGAGGGATCCAGCCTGGAACAAGTAAAATGCCCGGAGGCTGGAAAACAGCACCCAGGGCCCCTCTGGCCTTGTGTTGGGCTGGGAGGGATTTGAGCTTCACACTGGACAGGGGCTGCCAGCCAAGGCTGGGGTCTGTCGCCGCTCGGCCGGCCGGCCGCTGGGTAAGATTGCAGGTGTATTTCCCTCCTTTAGACGGACCACGATGGCTTTACAGACAGTCGGGTTCCTGCCTAGGGGACTGAAATAAATTATTTCTCAACTGGGAGGATGTAAAGTTAGAAATCAAGTTGCAGCAGTTCCATGAGCAGATCACAGCACAGGTTAGCATACGAGTTTTGTGGCTGAGCGAGAGCAGCAGCGTTTGAAGGAGTGTCGTTCCCTACAGGACGTGCAAGTTTCTCAAAGGCATAAGATAGCAGGGCCCTTCTTTCCTGATGCTGACCCCGCCTCCTTCTGCCCCATTTGAGCTGCTGAGTTGAGCTGTTTGAAGCCCTGAGGAGCGGGAAGAGGAGGAAGAGCAGGTGGAAGTCGGAGGGGCCGGGAAGGGAGTCAGCAGGTGCTCGGAGCACAGCCCGCGGCTGCCGCAGAGCCCAAATCCACCGTTTCTCCATCAGCAGCGCCAGGGGGCTGGGAGAGCGAGAGGGCTCTGACACATCCCAGTTTGTCTTCTGTCTCTGCACGGCGTACTAACCCTGGCCAGCAGCAATTTCCCAGCAGAGGGAGAAGGGCGTTAGAGTACCTGTGCAGCCCCTAGAAATACTCTCTGAAGTTCTCTCTGAGGATGAGGGTGTGCAGTCCCTATTCTCAACAACTTCTGAATTCAAGGCAAGGTGAACGGGTGTGAGCGAATGGGACCCGGTAGTAGCATAAAGGAGAGATGCACCACGGGCTCAGAGTGCAATTCTATGGTTTAGTTCTGCTGGGCTGCACTTGCACAGTGCAGACCAGGTTATGCCAAAAAGCATGGCAGATGTGTGATTGGAGAGTGGATTTTTGTTTGTGCATGGGATATCTGGCGTTGCTCCCATCCCAGATCCCCTTTGCAAAGTCTGTGATGCTCCCAGTTTCTGTGCTGGCCCCTGTGGGTCTGGGAAGCAGTATTGCCTGTGGGGCAGAGGCTTTATTCCTTGCAAGAGAAGGGAGTAGCCTGGGTCAGCACCTGGATGCAGACACGAGTGATGAAACAACAGCGTCTGTGCAGATATTCTGCAACCACCAAAGTATACAGAGATTCCTCCTGATGGATTGCTGATCGTTAGATGCCGAAATCCTAATAAAGACTAGTAGGCAGCAGCACCCAGGCACTTAGTGCTGGGCTCTGCCTTCCAGTATACTGCAGCTCTTTGCTCTGCCCATTTACATGCCTGGCAATGGGAAACGTGGCTGGATTGGGAGCCGGCGCCCTGGTGTGATCTGAGCCCTGTGCGAGGCAGACCTGCGGTAGATGCACAAAGAGAAACTCTCGCCTGCTGTGGCTGTAGCCTGGGACCCAGGTGCGGCAAATGCACCAGCGAGAGCTGGCTCTTCTGCTGTGCTCCTGCAGGGACAGGGGGGGTGTTCCCATTGTGCCTGGGCTGGTTTGCTCCTGTCAAGCCTCTTCTCATTATTCCTGCCTTGAGCTGTCTCAGGCCCGAAGGCAAAGTGCTGCAGAAGGCTCTGTAGGCTTGCCCTTGAGAGACGCCCGGTCCTTGGAGAGGGGCTGTTCAAGGGAAGCGCTGCAGTGGGCTGAATTGAGGCTGTTTCAGGCTGCACAGCTCTGAGCTAATCTCCCAGAGGCAGAGACATTACTCACCAATCAGGAATGTGTCTGTATTTTTCCTAATGAGAACAAAACATTTTATCCCTGTTCATTAGCAGAGAGTTAGGGTGTACTGTTGCTATGCCAACAGACTCCTCTCCCCTGCAGACACACTGGGGGTGTCCTCCCTGCCATGGTTAGAAGGGTGAACGGGAAGGCTCGCTCTGGCAAGAAAAAGATCCCATTGTTTTCCCAGGGCTGCCTGGACTTTGTGCAGCTGGCCAGACCTTGCCTTCTCAGGGGGAAGGGAACAAGAGCGGGAGTCAAGTGCAACAGAGATTTAATTTATTGGAAAAATAGTCTTTGCATTTTATATTTTGTTGTTTTTTCCAGCTTGAGGCACACTCCTCAATAAGGGAAATGACGGTGTCTCTACGTTCCCAAGAGTCCAGATGGTAAGCAGAATGCGCCGGGAGTCAGTCTTGGGACACCCATGGACGGCTGCGGCCCGCTGGGCTCCCCCCTGTTCCTGATCACCTCGGTTTGTGCGGCCAGCGTAATGCTGGGCAGCCTCTTGATGCTGCTGCATAACGAACCCACCTGATGAGCTGTACCACCTGTGATTAGTTGGAGAAGTGGGTTCACCAGGCACGTGGTCTACTGGAAAGAGTGAGTGGCTGTATGTGGGAATATGCACTTACTCCCTTTGCAAAGGGAACAATCCCTTCGTGTAGGGAAATCCTTTGAAGCACAGAGGACATCTCTTCAACAGCAGCTTTTATCTGTAGAGTTCTGCTGTAACCAGATGTGTTTACTCCAAAGGTTGCCTGTCCATTTGCTTGTCGTTTTTGTCTTTGTCTTGGTCCTCCTCCCTAGCTTTCTTGAGGGTCTGGTCGGGATCTGTGGGTTGCAGTCAGTGGTGCCTAAGCCAGGCCACCATACACCTTTTGCAAGAGTCTTCTCAGCGCCTCTGGTGCTGCACTTCCATCTCTGTTGCAATGTAAAAAATAAGTTTTAAACTTTGAATTTTCTGTACAAGGGAATGGGTTAAACCTACAGACGGAAACAAACAAAACGAAAAGCTACTTTCTGGTGGTGTTCTATTGCTAGAAATGGGCCAGTCAGTGTTGCCAAATCTGAAGACAGTTTCCTGGAGCGGGGCTTATGTTCATATCTGGCTGTCAATCACCAGGCAGTGTGATGAGCTGCTGAGCTCTGTGGTGCTGACAGCTATAGACCCTTGAAGAAATGTCTCCCTGAAACTAAGTTATCCTTTCAGGCTGCTTCCTGTTAAACAGGATAGCTGGAACTCCTATTTCAGTTTGCCTGGCGAAGCACTCTGTGAGTGAATGTGTGGAATTTGAATATGGGAATTTGAATATCAAATATGGGGTGGTACAGCAGAGATCCCAGACTGAATAAGCTAGTGGAGATCTACAGATCCGTATGAGCTTCTGGTTGGGGAGTGAAGCCCTGGCACCTGGACACTAGGTGCCGATTTAGGTGAGTCATTGACTCTTGCGCTGGAGAGATGAATATTGCGTTAGAGCACTGGGAGTACAGGAGACCTTCCTCAGAAGCACGGCTGCTTGTTGGACTTGCAGCTATCGTGGCAGGAGGGCTCAGCAGAAATAAAAGTGATGAACAAAGCCAGACAGCAATCCCTAGCCCAGACATCTGCGTGTGTGCAGACCGTGTGGTTTCAGTTTGGTGGTAGACCTGGACCGAACTCTTGGATGGTAAAAAACAAGTTTTCGGAAAACCTGTTTCAATCTGGAGCCTCCAAGAATAAATCCTGAGTACACAGAACACAGGTACAAAGTTTGGCAAGTCTGGTTTCCTCAGCTTTGCGTTGCTCTGGGTGGTTCAAGTAAAACCACTAAATCAAAGCTGTTTGAAATACAGAATAAGTAAGTACTTGAGATTACTTGAATTGAGGCCAGTCTCTTCTGGGTCCATGCTTTCAGGGTACATAAAAAATAAAAGACCATAGGGAGGACGGAGGGTTGTGTGTTGTATTCTTTGAGATATCAAGCTGATTCTGTCCGGATCCTATTGAAAAAGTGCTCCAGCAGAAGTACACTAGAGGACATGCTTTTTAGTACCTCTAAGTGCAAAAGATCATGGCTGAACAAACTAACTTCTGAAATGTGAGTTATGGTTATTAACCGAGTCGCGCTGTACTTCATTCTTGTGCAGCCACAGCAGCAATTCAGCGTTACCTAGGAGAGTACTTGTTGCCTCCTCATCTCTCCCCTCCTTTTTAAGCAGCGTAGGGGCTGAGTTTTCTGCCCTATTTTCTGTGGACTACCACTTTTTTACAGTAAAAATAAACATGCGACTACTGTGCTAGGGGCAAGACAAGAATTCTGTAGGAGAAACCTTCACTTTTGGGAGGTGGAGGGCACGTTTTTTCCAAACTGTGGTGATGTGTTTTGGCTGTAGATGTTTTTCTCATTGCTGCCTAGCCCTGGCAAGCAGTTCTTTACAGTGTGCTCTCTGCAGAGTGGTCAGAATAGCGGGGAGGGTATTGGGTATTTCTAGACCTGGGACCACGTACTTCCTTTGTATGTGATGTAAAGCTTCTGCATAGCTACCTCAAACTCCAGCTCTGGTTCCAGATGTGGTATTTCAATGAAAGACTAGTCCAAATGGCTTTCTAGTCTTGCATCTTGTTGTCTTGCAATTCTGCTTCTGAGATGTCTCCCACTGCATGCTTAGCTCTTCTTTACTAGGTGTGTATGCTCTGTTTGTTTAAGTATTTAACCTTGTAACAGCTGGATTCTTGTTTTGGTTATATCCGAGCTTCTTTCAGTGGAAAAATAACACAGACCTACACACATCCACAGTGGAGCAAAGAATAAAATTCCAAATCTATTTCTACGTTTTGTCTCTAAAAGCACTGCAGGTGTAATACCTGGAGCCAGGTGAATGCCTTATGTGAAAATAAGCCCTTGTGTTATGTTCCACGTGTTGCTTTTATGTAACTCTTGGGGTTGTCATCGTTTGATGTCACCAGAGATGTGGTCAGCTCTCCTGCACTGCATTCGAGAAGCTCAGCTTCTAGGAAGAGCTAAATGCTTTGCCCATCTGATCTAGTGGAAGAGATGGGAATAGCTGCATTCAATTTAGAGGCTGGATTAGACAAACTTTTGAGTCCTGTGTGCTGTTTGATATCCACCACCTTGAGAGGAGGCTTCTTCCCATTGATCAGAACCAGTGATGGACTGTTTATGGGGTGAGGTGTTCAATCTAACCCTTAAAGAATGGTTCAAAGCCTTAAATTGTGAAGTAGGTTTATATTTTTAAAAATGCTTTTATCACTGAGTATTTTAACTCTAGGTAATATGTCTGTCCTCTCTTGAATTCTGTTGGGTTTTAATGGGCTCACTTCTATTTTTTTTTTTTTTTTATTCCAGTCACACATCTATACCTCTACATCTTAAAATGCTTGTTTAACTTTAAATAGTGAAACTGGCAAAGGACAGAGAAAAGCCTGGTATTTCAACCTGATAGGAAACCTTAGGTTGCTCAGTGAGCTAATCATATGTAAACAGCAAAGCCTTATATCTCATAATCAAGAATCTAGGAAGCAATTAGGATCACTGCACTTGTGGAAGAAATCACTCAGAATTTTGAAGGAGTCATGATAAAAACAGTATCTAAACCCAAGTATTCTTATATGGCTCTGTAGAAGAGCCAGGTCTGTTAAGGATACTGTTGTTTTATGTTGCATCAGGAAATCACTAAATATTATGCCCATACATGAGGAAAATAATTGATAGATTGAAATGTTCATAAAGAACATATGACAGAACAAAGGTCCGGCACACAAGCTTTGTCACAAGGGTTATATGCTTCATCAGAGCAGGCTAAATCAAATATAAGGATCTTACTGTATTTTCAAGGCACTAAAGGGGAGATAATTTTTTTAAAAAATACACCCTATTCTGGAGGAAGAAGGTGTAGCTGGATGCTGTGGCTTGAAAGTAAACTTGCTTTTGAGTAAACTCAGTTTAGGTTAGGCTTCGTTTTTTAATAGAGAACTCTCCCTGATTAGCAATTCCCTGTAGCAGTTGTGAATCCCTGCTGTATTTAAAATCATTGCACTAGTTTCTCCAGCTCATATGGAAGCTGAGATTTCTGCAGCTTTAGGAAAACCACTGCATCTTAGGAAAGGTGTCTTCACTTATTAGAAATGGAACAGCAGCAACAGTGACCAGAGGTGAGGATTACCTTCCACGCAAAGAGCGACTGAATAAACTGTGACTCTTCCACCTGAAAACTGGTAAGTGATAGTTATCTTAAAATCCTGAATGGCATGGAAAGGTTAGCAGGGGAGCAACCTTTTTTTGCCTCTTCCATTACAAGTATGAATAGGTATTGAATGGAGCCAGCATGTAGTAAGCTTAAAAACAAATAACGATTTAGTCCTTGATGTGTGCAGTTAACCTGGGAAGCTTCTTGCCACAGGATGTTGTGAAAGCCAAACATCTGTGTATTTGAGGACACAGGGCAGCTCCATAGAAGAAGGAGCTATTGAAGGTTACTAAATGCATAGAAACCACCTCTATCCCAAGAAATCCCTGAGCTGCACTTTGTTGAAGTTGGGAGAATATTCAGGGAGGTAAAGTGCCACTCTGTGCTTACTTCATACTTATCTTTCAGGCCATCGCCAGAGCCACAAAACTGCAATCTGGTTTGTCAGCGTGGAGCGGGAGGGGATGCAAATAAAACTTGTGAAAACAGAGACTGGCACAGCTTGTGGTCTAGGTTGGTTCTGTGCTGCTTGTGATGTACTGCATGCACCTCTAACTTGCTAAAAGCATTGCCTGTGGGTTGTTGGAGTCTGCAGACTGTTGACTGGAGTTTGAAGAGAGGTGGAGAGTGTATTTCTGGAAACTACGCAGCTAGGAAGGGTGGTGTGAAGACAAATATTCTAAGCAGAGAAGCTGAATCTCTCCCTTTCTCTGTGGCATATGCTGTTCCTGCTGCTCTGAAGTGGTAGGTGTTTTACTGAGTTACAGAGACTGTCCTACTGCTGATAGCCTAACTCTTATTTGTGTGAATTTCACCCATTTAAAAGTGTTTCTTGCCTGGTAATGGACTGTAACTTAATTTGAGCTAAAATGGGTGATAAGTAGATGGATAAACAATACAATCCCTGTTCCAAAGTGGTTTCAAACTAAAAATGTCATGGCCTACGTGAGGTTCATACCCTTCAGAAGTACTCAAAACACTAGTCTTATTTTAGGTCCTGTCTAAACATTTAAAAATAGCTTGAAAATAGGGTTCACTTCTAGATGCTTCACCCTTGAAAGGCCGGTCTGGCACTTAGTTTTAGATGCTTACCCAAATCTGCAGAGGGCACAGTACAGAACAGCCCTAGTTGTTCCTTTGAGCTTTTCCCTCCTCTTTCAGAAGGAAGAGAACAATGTCGCTATCTGTTTTTGTCCCTAGGGCCATGGTCTCTGCTGTTAGGTAGTGTCTTTTTTTTTTTTTTTTTTAACCTTTTGTTGACTAACTTTGCTGCTGTTGTCTTTGGGGAACAGCTATGGAAAGCTGACCAGTAGCAGAACTATATTCTTGGAGGCATGCTCTCATGACTGAGTTGATGTATTTTGGGAAGCTCTAGCCCCTCTGCAAGGATACAGAAAGTGAATTGTCTGCAACTCATGTTCTCTAGTGAAAGTCACTCCGTGGACTGGCTGAGCAGTCGCGTGCTCAGGTTAGAGCCATGAGGAGTGAGACAGGCCTGGGGCTGAGAGAAAAAGCCAGGAGGAGTACGTATAGGGTTAGGACAAGGGCCACGCTGGGGAACACCAGGAGTAGGTGGAGTGGACTTAAGTTCCCTTCCTGTTGATTGTCCCTCTATTATTTTGACATGTTGCACCTATTTAGTCAGCTGTTTGGTGCAGGAAGGTGTCTCTATCCCAAACCAGAAGTCTCATCGTTGCAAAGTAGCAACGGACTCAGTTGTTACACCATTTAGAGAGCATCCTTCCTGTTTCAATTTCTCAATTATTGTTTTCATCAGTAGTTTTGTTCCAGCAATGATTCTTGCTCAGCCTGTTCCTGTGCGTGCTGGGCCTGTCTGCCTTTCTCCGGATACTCTGTCCACATTAGATTTAGTTTGAACCCAGCTTTAGCCTGTATCATCTTTTCTATTCCTAACTGGTCCATGGCTTCAACTAGCATATTTCCCACTAAGCCCTGAGAAGATTTAATGTAAACATTTTTGTGATGCTAAACTTGTGTCAGCCCTACTGTGGCCTCCTGGGCTGACATTAGGGGGCTGATTGTTCAGTTTGGTCCACGGTGTATGTCCGAAGAGTGCTGTCTGAGTCACATTTTTGTGGGGTTTTGATTAGTTACCTGTGTTGTGGCAGATTTGAACTGTTTTCTTTCCCAGAGGAAGGCACAGTCCCTGCTGTGTGGAGTATATAGCTTAAAATGGTAGAGCAAGGGTGCCTGGAGCTGTGACAGTCTGCATACAGAACTGTGCTGACCACAGGCTACGGTTTATCCTTTCAGCACAGATGCACATACTTTTTTTCCTTTTTCCCCTTACCAGCCTCTCTGCTCTGTCTAGATGTTTCTTCCAGCAGAAGAGCAGCTGCTCAGATGCAAAACTCTCAGTGCTATTCCTAACAAACTACCGTAAATCTGGTTTTCCTGTCTCCTGGGCACTGTTGCCCAGGGGTGACCCTGGCAAGGTAACATTCTCTTGAAATGCCGACAATCAGCCAGTTACACTGGCTGCAATTCCTGCTTACAGCAGTTTGCATTTCAGACTAGCGCTGCAGCTTGTGGAGCAGACCTGTTAGTGCATCTCTGTGGCCCCAGGGTGAAGGTCTGGGCTTCCCTGAAAGGCAAAGGGAAGAGCCAGTCGGTCCTGCCCGGCCAGTGGCTGTCAGACTGAGAAGATGGGAGGGTAGCAAACCAGATGGAGAGCAGTCTCAACCAAAAAGGCTTTAAAATTCATGGCTGCCATGAAAAGGTAGCCAGTTCTGAACCTTGGTACCTTTAGGACAGCACCAAAGAAGCTTTCTCAGCCTTGAACAGGACTGGGAGCTTAAATATTTTGCCAAAAAAAGTTAGGTTCTTCTCAATCCGAGTGTACAGATAAGAACAGAAGCTCATGTTGCAAAGCCATTTGATGGTGTTAAAATTTCTTATGGTGAATTTTGTCTTGTAATAAAATTCCTTGTGCTGGGTAAGGGGTGAATAGATGTCTGCCTGTTAACAAGGTGACTGGAGAACTCTTGCTCCAGATAGTTTATTTCTCCAAGTACCAAATCTTGCAGTGTCCTAGCTTCTACTTCCTTTGCCGCTTAATTTTCATGATGCTCATTTTCACTCCTCCAGATTGTGGACCCACAGTGGTATGAATGAAGAGCATTGCCCAATGGTCCATGCAGTAGTCCTCCCACTCTTATCTGTATGCAGTCGGGATCTCTGAATTTTATCCTTGAAACAAGAACTTCCAAGTGTGGACAGTGTCTGGGATGGAGGGCTGACTGTAGAGTGGAAGAGTATGCTGCATCGCTGCTGCCAGCTATGGCTCCTCAACCACAGGCACCTTGAGAGACCTTCATGGATGGTTCCTGTGCCACCATGCTATGCTGCACTACCCTTGGAAGCAATGGATATCAGATCCCAGCCTGCATGGGAGGGTCATTGCTTGGGGCTGTTGAGACTGGTGCAAAGTTGATCCTGACTCTCGAGTCTGCACCCAGCCTGTTTAGTCTTCTGCAGTAGTGCAGTGGGAGCTATTGTGTTTTATACATGTGATGAGCAACTCGGGAAGGTCTCCAGGCTTTTTGAACAACATGTTGTGTTGCTATCTGTTCTTGGCCTTATGAAAGCCTTGGTATTGGCTGGCAGAGGTAGAAGAAAGCGTTTGGCCACCTCAACGTCGATCATTATCTAGCAGACCTATGTAACCTAATTACCAGAATATTGAGCCTAATAGTTTGTAGCTGACTACTAACAGCCTTCCAGGGTTAGGCACTAATTTATGGAAGATTAATTGATCAAAGCTTCATTTCTGATAATGCTTTAAAATTAGTTGAGTAATACAAGATAGAATATAGCCCAACTTGGTTTGAAGGCAAACCACAAGCAGATTGTGGTTGTGATGTGGAATTCTGTTGATTTTGCTGTCTCTCCTGGGTGGGAGCGGGTAGATGCTACTCATGTGGTTGCATTGCGTTAAATTGATTTGCATGTTACTGCCTGTATTCATGACTGTGGCCAGAACTGCTGACACTGTTGGAGTGATAGAGGAGGACTGTCAAACTGCTGTAAGGCTGTATGGTTCTCCAGAAGATTACTGGGGAGGGCAGAAAAGTGAATTTTATTTGAAATGAAGGAAAACTCCAAGGAAAAGAATTCTTTCCTGTCCAGCCAGGGCATATTAATTCTTTACAGAGCTGTTGTGGTACTAAAATTGAAGACTCCTGGGATGTTGAGGAAATGCTGTTCTTTAACAGGCCAGAGCAGCCTGCACTGCTCAGTGTCTGCAGAGAGAAAGGATGTACTCAAGGCAGGCTTCAGTGTTTAATGGTTCTGATTTGCATCTTGACAACTCGGTGGAGCTTGGGATGTGGTCCTTGTGTGTCTGCTTGTGGTCTGTAACACTGCACGAACTCCTTTTGCGGTAGGTTTCTCTGGACTCCCTTCCACTCTGCAATCCTGCAGGGCTGATGCTGGCATGGAGACCATGGCTTCCTCTCGGGGTGCAAGTGTAGGACTGGCTTCCTTTCACAGGACATTTGAAGCTCCTTTCCTCTCTTGCTAGGTTACTCCAAGGCCAGGCTAGATGTGAACGGACTTGCCTTGGGAGTGTGGTCTTTGGCTGTGGGACATGAGAGCTTGGTTAGGGGTCACGGTGCCGTCCTCTGGGAAGCATGTGCTGGTTGCCGGAGGTCTCCTCCCTCCCTTCTGGAGGGCACCCTGCCAAGGAAAACAGACTCTTAAGGCAGAAACGATTACAGTGAGACTGTGTGCTGTCCTGGCTGTTTCTGGAGGAAACACTTGCCATTTCTGCTGTATAGAAATCCACACGGACTAGCTGAGGCAGCTAGTGCAGAGCAGGGCTCTGGCTTTCGCAGCCTGGGGAGCCAGGGCTGAGAACAGGAGAATCCCGGCTGAGGCTGGGGAGAAGTGCCCCGGATGGCAGGGAGGGCAGTGCGGTTGGGAAGGCGTGCCTTGTTTGAGGTGGAGGCTGGTAAAATATGAATCATGTCTGTTTGAAGTAGTGATGAAATCCCAGATGAAGGATTTCTGTAATACCTGGCCAAATAGTCTGGTGTGCTTTAGCTTTCCTTTCTCCCTGGTGAGAATGGTCAATCCTGACCGACTTTTAGCAATAGCAGGTCTGTTGAACGCTCCCCAAAGGTTAGCTGTACGTACAGCAAACACGCGTTATCTGTTTTGTTCAGTCGGCATCTGACTGAGAAGTTTCCGTCAAACATTTAGGAGACAGGGAAGAGCTGTTCCTGGAAGAGACGCTGTTGGTGTATTAAACCCAATTCTGCCACTTCTGTGCACCGTGGCTCTGGCCTTTGCTTCGGTTTCCCAGTCTGCTGAGGGTGATGCTCCCTTGCTTCGCTCCTGTGTTGTGCATTAACTTTGTGCTGCGCTGTCAGGAATCGCTTAGATGCTATCTGAATGTTAATATGATAGATAATGCCTTTAGAAATAGTCTATGAGGTTAGGCTTCCGGCTTCCTAAATATGTGATTAGGCAGGGCTAAAGTTAAGTTCTTAATATTTAAAAATAAATAAAATCTATAAATGTACCATAAAATAAGAAGTTTAAACAGAACTGTCATCCTAGGGCGAACTGCAAAGCCCTCTGTAGCTCAGTATCCTGTCTTTGACGAGAGCCAGAAGCAGATGCTTAATGAGGACCGTAAGAAACAGGGCATGTATAATGTGGGGGTTTGGTTCATGTGTTTGGTTTTTTTCTTTCTCTCCTCCTCGTTTGACTCCCAGTTTATGACCATCATCAGTTTAGGGCCCTCCTTGGCCAGGAGTTGTATCTAATCATTTGATCTCAAGTACATCTATTCTCCATTAATTTATATGATCCCTCTTCTACTTGTTTATGTTTCTAGTCTCCATGACATCCTACAGCAGTGAGCTCTACAATTAAATTATGCATTTTAAATGTTATTTAAAATATTCTACATCCAGTGACAATACCCTTGAAATGTCTTACGGAAGTTGTCTGTAACTTCATGGGTTTCTGCACTGTAAGACTTAATAGTTGATTATTCCATGGTTTTCATCTTGACACAGTGTAATGTTTCAGATCTCTTAAATTTTCCGTATCTTCCCCCTGGATTTTTCTTTGTCCATGCGAAGTCCTACTCTGTTCAATCTCTCCTTATATGGAAGCTGCTCCATGCTTTTGATCATCTTTGTTGTCCTTTTTGTCATTCTGTCTCCTTTTTCAGATGTGGGAGTCTGAACTGCCTGCAGCATTCAACAACATAATGGTGATACGTGTTTTTTCTCCTAATCACTCCAAAGGTTGTATTTGCCTTTTCGCTTGATACTAAATGCTGAACTGACCTGCCAAGTTTCCAAAGTTTTCCTGAGTGGTAATAGCTAACTTGGATCCTGTTGTGTTTAGGTAATTAGAATATTTTGTGTTGGTTGTGGTATTTATTGACATCTAAGCTATTGTGTAGTTACTTAGGAGTGCATGAGTTCTGTTACTTTTTCCAGGCTTTCCTGAACTTGATTGTGATGAATTTTTTTTTAATAATAAAATTTGCCACCTCTGGATATATTCCTCTTCATAGATCTTGCGTGAACATATTGAACAGCGCAGGTTGCAGAACAAATTATTGGCAGATCTCACTGATAACCACCTTCTAACGGGAAAACTCTTTCGGTTTCCTGTCTTTTAACTACTTATTAAATCATGACAGGGACTGTAACTTTAATTCCACAATAGCTTAACTTTTTTTTTTTTTCCAAGAGCCTTAGTTGACAGTTCTTTTAAAATCAGTTTAGTTCATATTAAATAGATTAAAAGCTGGCTCTTGGATCTCGATTTACTGGAAATGAGAAATCTGCCCTTGGAATTTCCTGGGTGCTGCAGGAACGTCTCTCTGCTCCAATATTAGTCTGTATTTTGGTCAACAATTGGGTTCTTGAATATCTGCAGGCAAATTTATTTCTACAGGGGATGATGGTCTTAGATTTATCTAAATTTGTGTAGAAATGGTGGATTTGCTCAGCAGGGCAAATTAGATGGGTAACTTTAGCGAGCTCTGTTTTCCCAGCAGGGTTCTATTACAGCTGGATTAAACCTATCTAGGCTCTCCGGGTGTACTCTACACATGAAAGTACAGAGAATGGGGTATTTTTTTTTTAACTAGTTGCCTGGAAGAATATTTGAGTCACTGATGGTATTTGACTGCATAACAGGTTCTTGGGCAGGTAAATGAGGGCTGGTAGGTCAAACTGGGGAAAATAGTCTTTGGTCTGTGTGCAGCATTAGAAAGCCAAAGGAACAGCCTGTCCGAGTCAGGTGCTGTGGAAAGGAGGTGCTCATCCAGGTCAGGTACCTTAAAGAAAGGATGCTGGCAAACTGTAAAAGGCTCATAGAGCTACAAGAAAAAAATAATTGTTTCTGACTGAAGAAGCTCAGACCACCTAATGTATCCATCCAAAGGATTACACGTGGCTGCAATCTGTGATTCAGAAGGCTCAAAGCTGGCAGGAGGTATAGGGCAAGGATTGCCTTATGCTTGTCTGCCCTTACAGTACTTCTTAGGCATCTATTATTGTCTTGCTGGAGCCAGGATTTCTGTGTAGGTGGACCTCTGTCTGAGTTAGAATAGCTGTCGTTATCTTCTTGCCCAAGGAGGATTAAGAAGAAGGATTAGTTTTCAAACTGTTGATGCAAAAAGCAACTAGAAACTTCTTTAACTAGGGAGATCCTGCGACAAGCAAAGTTAGACAAAATAACAAGGTATTTTACTTGGGGTAAATAACCCTTGGGGATCAGCTTGCTGGGTAAAGGTGGTAGTTTCTGTAATTTAGGAGCCCTAAGAAAAAATTCTGCTTTCAGTGGGAGGCTTTAGTCAGCAGCTGATGGGCCAGAAGAAGAGATTGCTTAGTGCTGTTCTGTGGTTTCATTACGCAGAATGTTGGAGCAGATTCTAAAGGACTCTGATCTTCAAATGGATAACACTGGTAGAAAGTTATCCTTTGGTTGCGTTAAGATACAGAAAAACTAACAGCTGACTTGATTTCCCCTTTTAAAAATGTATATACGATGTGGTACTCGAGTTCGCATTTTGTTAGTGTTTGAGAGGATGGTCAAGTGAAAAATCAACCCTCAATTTACAATTACAGAATCTATGAAGAAAGCTGCTTTTAACAGCAAGCAGCTTGTGTTTGCTTTATATTCCTTGCAAACGTTTGTGTAGTTTGTCTTGATTCATAAAAAGTTCACTATTTAACACTGTATTAATCATTAACTCTTCATTAACCATTTGTACTGGAAGCTTAAACTAGTTTTCATAACACATTTTCATGAGCTGTAGGGGAAATACCTGTCCACAACCATCAATTAATTCCACTATGGCTGAAATGAATGCTCAGGTAGAAGCACTTTCTACAGTTTTTCCAAAGAAGCCCTAAAAATGCACAAGCGTCATTGAAATGGCAAAAGTATCACAAAGTTGACAAAATACTTTTTCAACCACCATCCAGAAAAGTACATTCTAATGGTCAGCAGTTAACTAACAAGTGTTTAGAAAACATAATTTTCCCAAGTGCTTATCTAACAGTGCTGTAGCCTGAAAGTACAGGTTTTCTGCCACCTTCCCTCCCTGTTTCAGATTTGATATTTTGTCTTTAGATGTGTTTTTTAAGTTATTTTGACCTCAGCTTTGGTGTTACATCTGGTATAACAGAGCTCTCTTGTATGTGCCAGTCCTGCTCTGACAGGATGACTTGGACTTGGGATTCTCCTTGGGGTCAATTTTATTTGGAAAACAGAGGTTTGTGTTCATCTCTGCCGGAACTGCTTGCTGCAAGTGTTCTTAAACAGCAGAGCAGGGAGCTGGCCTGGTAGTAGTAAATAAAACTCAAAAAAAGATATATTTATTTAATGGGAATGTCATCTTTCACAGCAGAAAACAGCACATCTCTGTTGAGCATATGAAACTGAGAATGGGGGCGGAAATTCAGGGCTTTTGTGCAGAAAACACAGCAGTGGTCTTCTTCCTACTGCTGGGTGATTTGAATGTGCTGGAGCACAAGGGTCGTCATGCAGCTGGAAGAATTATGCTTTTAATTTTGTAATCTTTTAGTGTTCTTGCTCGGGGATGGCTCTGTAAATGATACAGTGAAAGTTGCAGGTGCAAATTTTGGGGTCCTATTTTTTTCCAAGGATGGTTCTGCTGGCATTGGTGTTGCGTATGAAATCTAGCCTAGAAGATGGAACGTTATCTGACCTCTGCATTTTTGGGGGATAGGATGTGGTATTAGGGAAATAATCTGTGAGGACTGAAATAATCTTCAGGTGTTGATGCGCTGTTAAAATGTGTCCAAATGAGTTCTGGGTTTGTTTCTTTAACAAATGAGTAAAGTCCCTGAGAGGGATACGTGAGGTCAGAGAGGTAAAAATAGTGCTGCAGAAAACACGGTCTTATTTCAAATTCCAAGTAACAAAATAGTGCCATTGCTTCCACGTTATTGGTTGTTGTTCTGTGGATGTGATATAAATATTCTGTGGCAGAACTGACTAATCCTCTAGCCCTTCTGTTGTGATCCCGATTAAATAAATGCAACTCAGAGGTATCGTTTGGGTATTAATATTTTACAGTGTGTTAGAGGCAATGTTCAGAGTATTGTCTGGAGCATTTTCCGATTTAACGGGAATTCATCAAAAAATGGAGTATTTAGAAAGAATCTTTAAGCCTTGGCAATTGCCTTCAGAATTAATTAAAGGCCACACACTTTTAGTGCAATCTGTCTGTAACAGCTGTGTTATACACCAGCAGTGAGCACAGGAGGCAGAACGGTTCAGTAAATCCATAAAGAGCTCAGAAGTGTAGCCTGTCATGAAACCATCAGATTTAAATGTAGGTTATCCTCCTCCTTCCTGTCCTCCCAGAGAGGTTGTGATGGGCTTAACTGAAGAGAAAGAAATAAAAAAGGCAGTGATGCCCACATTTGAGAAACAACTTGGAAAATGGAATCAAAAGACACTGCTGGCTTTTCATCTCAGTTTTCACATAGAATGGGAATGCTGCTCACTACCATAGCCATGCAGACTCATGCTCATTTCTAATGTATGTTTGCTCACCTAGCAATAAATACAAGTTCATTTGCTAATGGCTCTTCAGCAAAGAGCAACAAAGAGCACTATATTCAGTGTTTACCCATTGCTCAGAGCGATTAGAACCAGCTTGCAGAACATGCTGTACTACCTTTTTTTTCTTTCTTTTGTCTTCTCAGCTGCCCTCTGTTTTTCCAGAGGCATGAGGACTAGATAGTAGCTTCTCACCTGGAACGCTTTTGAGGACTAGCCCTTAACAGAGTGACTTCTTGGGGGATATTGGTGAGTGAGGAAAGAACAGGTCAGAGATTTGGCTGCAGCAGGATCTGCTTTTGATTGTGGTCTGCTGGAATGAAGGTCTAGTTGCTTTTCCCTCTCCTTTTACAGTACAGGTGCTCCAATAGGTAAAATCCTTTCAGTGAAACACTGGGGAGGATAGGCTCAACTATGGATCAAAGAGCTTGTAGAAAGATCTGTGTTGCTAGAGCGGTGTCATACAACAGGCTTTGAGTTCAACCACTGGTGGTACGAATGAGCATTAGTTCTGCCCCAGCGTTTGTCGGTGGTGGTTTGTCTCGGACAGAGCAGAATCTTGCAGCTTACAGGCATCACTTCCAGCCAGAAAACCAGTATTTCAGAATTCAGAAATTCCAAAGGCGCATACCGATTTTACTGTGTGAGTACTGGCATAGGAAGGTTGCATTAGCTAGAAAGAAGATTAAAGATTCCTGTAAGTGGTGTAGTGTAATGATGTCTTGTGATCCTCAGCTGCTTCCAGATCAAAGACTCTCCCCTCCATATCAGTGTGGCTCTGTCACAACGTAGTTGGGCTCCTGCTGTTGGATGGTCATCAGGCTACTGTTTGTTTGCAGGCATTTTAAGCTCAGAAGCTGAGGAGACCCCAGACAAAGTTGCACAACAAGCCATCGTGATCTCTGCTCGGTGGCTGTGCAGAGGTACCAAGGCAGTTGTGTGATTAAGGAGTTCCTCGAATAAAGTTTTCTCTGATAAAAACGGTGAGAATGCATTAAAAAATAACTCACATATTGGAGTCAGGGCAAGATACCCTCTACTGATATAAACCTGAGGTGACATAGTTAAGTTGGAGCTCTGTCCTTCAGTCTATGTGTATTCACTTGCTGGCTTCATAAATACCCCTCATCACACTTCACAGGTGGCATCTCCTGCGTCAGTACCTCCTCATCTTACGTCCTCCTCCTCATCTCCTGCGTGATGAGGACCTCTGTCAAGTGCTACAACGCGCTGTCTCACCTCCCTGGAAAGGGACTGTGAGGGGAGTTCAGCACTGTTTGTGAATCTGGGTGAAGCAGAAGTGCGTTCGTAGGGCTGAGAGCAGAAAACACTAAGTGTCCATTATCAGGGCAAACAAAAGCCCTAGTGTGCACGTAACCTAAACACAGCGCTGCTACGGTGTGAATCGGCGGCTGTGTGCTCCGGGAGGGGGGAAAGCTGCCAGCCGAGAGACGGCATTCCTGCGTGTGGGTATATCCTGACAGTACTACCCACTTACCTACAGTGACCATGGGAAGTGGAGCTTTTCCAGAGCTTCACAAAGCCTATATTTAATAATGTGTTGTATTTATAATACTTTCCATCCGCTGGATTTCACAAGTAGACTAATCCTCTCAACTGGTCTTTTGGTAGAGCAAAGATGCCTGTTTTACTGACAAAGGAGCTGGAAAGCAGGTTTTTGTGGGGGTTTTTTGTGCAATAGCAGTGGAATAAAGGATGGATCTAGAGCCTTACAGTTATTGCTCTCACCATTGCTACTGTTTTCTGCACACTGGGCGCTGTATAGAACGAGCGGAAGACACAGTTTGTGTGGTGAGTAGTTTGTGACCTAAATTGGGTAAGCCCTGCAGTAAATACTGGGGTAGTCTTCTCTTGAAACACTGCAGATCTTTTTCCACCTCTGTGCTCTAAGTATTTCTGAATGAGCAGCGCTTTGGGCTTACCAAGAAGATCCAAGAGGGATGATGATGTAGGAGGGAAGTGATAATAGTTTTCTTAGCTTTAACTAGAAAATTAACATCATCCCCGAGGAGATGAGTTGCCCAGATGAGACAACAGTTTATAGATCAGTTCTGGAGGAGATAGCTGAGTACCCCTCAGCTCTGTTGAGCCCCTGGCTCAGCTTGGCATCTGTGTAGTTGTACTCAGCTTGGACACCTTGTCTGCAAGAGCGAGGGAGGGAAGGGGGTAGATTCACAGCTGCATCACCACCTACTTCTCAATTCAAATAAGGTGGTACTCATAGTGAATTATGAGTACTTGCAGCTGCTGCCCTTCCTCTGTGGGGAAAGCATTAATCTAAGTGTTGCAGGTACTTATGACCACATTTCCACCATGCTGTGGGATTTACCTCTGCTGTTGAGGACAGTTGTTCCCATCTGTGGCATGGCTTGGGTGAGTCACAGTGGATTTCAAGAGGGGTTGATCTAAAGATCCTCTGGAGTGGAGCAGAACAGGTCTGGTGGTACCGTGGGTCTGTCTAACACCCACCCAATCTGGCCTTGCCTACGCTTTGAGGTATGGGACAGACAGGGCAGGAGTGGAGCATGGTTCACAGAGCAGGAGACGTGTTTAAATCACCTTTTACAGTACTGCTAGAGTTGGTGTGGAGAGATGAATGCCAGCTCCTTCCCCAGAAGAGTGTAGCAACAAGTAAGCAGGATAAGGGGCCTCCCCCTCACCTGGACATGCTGCGTAACTGCCCAAGGAGATGGGGATACACAGGGGCTGGCTTGGCAGGGCCAGGAACAGACTGGTGGCCCCAGGAGGGTGATTAGGAGCTGCTGTGACTGACTTTCTGGAGGCTTCATCCTGGCATCAGAGCAGAGCAGTCCTGTTTTGGTGGGCCATGCTCAGTGGCAGAAATGGCATGGGAGGGTTCCTTCTGGAGCACTAGTGGAAGAGCCTTAGACCCAAAAGAGGCTGTTGCTAGACATAAGTGATAAGAAAGAGAAGTATTAATTATGATAATCTAGATCAAATACAGAGCAAAGGCGTTATTAGTTTGCTCTGAATTGGATCCCAGATACAGTTTATTTAAACAATGGTCTTGCTGGTTGTGTTTGTCTTGGTGGTTTGTTTTACTGTGGTGTTGCTCATTAACAGTGTATGTGATGTGCTGGCTGCTGTAGGAATGTGGTCCTGTCCTGGACTTCCAATATGGCATCATAAGAAAGAGTTGTGTGGGACTGTGGTTAAACATGGTTTTTTCGATGTTACAAGAGCTAGTGATCAGCTTCAATGCTTAAAGCACCTTCTGTCACAGTAGAGATAGGACCTTCCTCCTTAGGTTATGTCCCTGGATTAATGAATCTGTGCTTTGGACTTTTTATTCAGCAAGTTTGGTACAAGTCCCAGGCATGTGAAGGGACTCCTTCTCCAGTACCACCCAGCAGTCTTTGGGAAGGCCCCCAAGAACATTCCTTGCAGTATTCCAGCTTCTCCTGAAGATGCTGTGCCGGTCATCTTGACGTGGAGATGATTAAGTAAAGTCTCTGATACTCTTGCAGGTCTCTTTCTGTTGGTGTTTCTGCAAATGTCCCGTGTTGGCTCTTTGTGTCTAGCTCTCTGCTTTCTGTGGTTATCCACGTTCTCTTTGCCTACCTCTCATAATAAGAGTGCTATTGAAGGATTTTGGTGAGTGTTAATCTTCATTCCCGGTTTATGAGGAGTTATAATAGCTTTTCCTCTTTTGCAGAGTGTTTACCATGCCTCTGGGAACGTTCCTCCTTCCTGTTCTCTGTTTCTTGGGAGCAGCAATTCCACGGGGACTGCAGTATGTCACATTTTCACGCAACGCTACGAAGTTCCTCCACCTGTCCATGGACTTGGAATCCGGGACCATTTACTTGGGGGCCACCAACTTTCTCTTTCAGCTGACATCTGACCTGCTGCTGAAGAGCGTGGTGCAGACTGGACCAGTTCTGGACAGTAAAGATTGCCTCCCCCCGGTCTCAAAGCTGGAGTGCCCTCAGGCACACCACACCGACAATCACAACAAGCTGCTGCTAGTGAACGCCGTGCAGAAGGAGCTCATTGTGTGTGGCAGCGTGCACCAGGGAATCTGTGAGAAGAGGAGCCTCACATCCATCGACCACGTCCTCTTCCGACCAGAGAGCCCTGGTGACACTCAGTACGTTGCTGCCAACGATCCCAATATCACCACTGTGGGACTCATTGCCTACTCCAAGGATGAGGTCCCCTTGCTGTTTGTGGGACGAGGGTACACTAGCCGAGGAGTTGGAGGAGGGATTCCTCCCATCACTACCCGGAATCTTAGGGCCCATGGAGGTGATGTTCAAGCAACAGACTCTCACTCTATTTTCTCCTATGAAGAAACAGCAAAACTGGCTGTGGGCCGGCTCTCCGAGTACAACCACCATTTCATTAAATCCTTCACTTATCGCTCGAGCGTCTATTTCCTATTCTACCGTCGGGACCTCAAGTCTCAATCGCGTGAGTACAAGACTTACATCTCACGAATCTGCCTGGATGACTCTCATTATTACTCCTATGTGGAGTTACCTCTGCTCTGCCAGAGCAAAACCAATACATACAGCCTCCTACAAGCAGCCTATGTCACCCAGCCGGGACAAGACCTGGCCCAGGGGCAGCTGGACACCGAGGGGGAAGTGCTGTTTGCAGCCTTCTCTGCCTGGCAGGCTTCTTCTGGCAAACTGAGTGAGGAGTCTGCGCTCTGTGTCTACGCAATGGAGGAGGTGGATCGCCTGACCAACTGGACTAGGGATGTTTGCTACATGAGAGATGGGAAGTCAGAAGAAGGGACAGAAGTGGCGTATATTGAATACGATGTCAGTTCCAACTGTGTCCAGCTGCCAGCGGTAAGTGGCTTTGTACCTTCCCCAGGCTAAAGAATAGCCTGTAACGTGTTCTTGTGTTGCTTTGCGTTCCTGAAGTCAGCCCGTTTCGTGCAGCTGGGTGTTGAAATCTGCTTGGGTTAAAAGCCTGGGGGCTCAGGCTGTTTCTTTGCTACCGCAGCAACGCGATGCAAGAACTGTTGCGTCCTGTTTTGAGTGCAGTCTGTCTCATTGCTGCTGCAGCCCTCTGCCCCCCAGGGGCAGGTTTCCTTGCAGAGGGAGACGGGCTGTGTGTGGCAACGGGAAGAGCAGCTGGTGTGACCTGGCCCTGAGACCTGTCTCATGGCAATACCAGGCAAGAGCACTAAAGCCGCAGTTCAGGTTGTTCTTTATCAGTATATTCATCTCCTGGGCTGCACTGCAGGGAAAGAGAGGAGTATGTGCATGTGCACCTGTGTGTTGGGCAGGGAATTTAAGGGGTCCCTGTTGCTTATTGGGGGATGCATCTCACACAACTGTCTGCAAGGGCACTCAGGAACAAGAAAGAACATAACAAAAACCAAGTGTCACTAAAATTCTGATTTTCTATTAGTCCTGCAATATTTTGTGCCAAAGTAAGACCTTCTAACCTGGTGATTCTTTGTCTCCAGAGCTGTAGGAGGTGATAATCCTTTAAATTCTGTGGCAAAGGCATGATGGGATGTTGCAGGATAAAAATGTGAACTGAAGTGGCTGTCACCCTGAGTCCGTGCAGTCTGTCAGCCACGCTGGCTGGTGCCATGGTGTCAGGGACGGTGACACAAACATAGGGCAGCAGCGTTCTCCTGGGGCGGTGCTGGGTGCAGTGTCCCGGCATGAGGCTCTGTGGTTGCGAGCAGCCTGTTTTCACCGAGGGCGTTGCTAGTCCTTAACAGAACAGCATGTTATCTTGTGTCTTCCTTCTACAGAACAGGCTGCCGGGATAATTGCCTCTTCCCAGCCTTGTGCTACAAAGAGCAAAGTGGTACCACAGAGCTTTGGAAGTCGCTGAGTTTGGATGTGTGGTCCAAAACCAGTTTTAAAATTACAGTTCTCCTTTCAGTAGCTAAAGCTGACTGTAGAATGCTTGTGGGACAAGGAAAGGGTAAAGAGCAGACTTGGAGCAGGACGAATGTAAGGTCAGGAGCAGTATGTAACAGTTGGGAAGCGAGAGGCTGCCCAGCTTGATGTCCTGCTTTCACTGTATTTCTTAGTCATGCCCCATGTGTCCTTTGGGGGAGTTAAATGTTAAATTGATGTAAGTACTTTAGAAAAAGCCTTCCTTCAAAATGGTGTAGAGTCCCCCTGTACCATTTGATCCAGTGGGGTGCACAGCGTGGGAGGAAAAGGCCAGTCTTGGCTATGCGATTCCCGGCGCATGATCCCGGGGTCCCAGCTGCACAGGTTGCCACTAGTGGGCTGACTGAACTATGGCGTCTTATTAACAAGTGTGTCCAATGATATGTAAATGTCCTAACAAACTTTATCCTTCACCATTCAGTACATGGTAGCGGTTGTCGTTAAGATTGTGTTTAACAACATGTAAGGGTCTGTGCCAGCTCCAGCCCGCTCCATTCAGTGCTGAGTGGAAGCGGCTGTCAATGAACATTTTATGCAGAAACAGTTTTAACTCGGTTTTGACAGTGGCAGCTTGTGCTGTATGTAAGGATAATACTAATTAATTTCACATTTTTCTGCCTCCAAGGCAGCCTGTGCACAAGGTATGCACTTTTCCCTAGTTAGCACTGCCTCCTATTTTTAGCCCATCGGGAGAGGCTAAGATTGGGGGTTACGGTTCAATACAATCTCTTCAACTGGAAAAAAAAAAATGCATGTTTTTCTCAGAATTTCAGAACCAGTTAATTTGTTCTAGTTTGCTGGAGATCCATTAGTCTTTAGAAGCAGGAGGCTGTGTACATGCTGTTAGTGACTTGATAATTGGAAGAGTGAAACATGTTTCTGCAAGGCTTGGGAAGGCTACATATCTTCTGTGGGTGTAGTTTTCAAGGTATGTGACTTGTCCTTTTGCACCGAGCTTTGTCCCTTTTGTGCATAGATACAGATTTGTCCTGTTGTTGCTTCTCACCTGTGTAATGTAGGAAGCGCACACCAGAATTCATGGCAGCATCTTGATCTGAACTTGCTGCATCACACTGTGTGATCCCTGAAGTGTATTTTCTGCTACGTTGCCAAGACGTTATTCACTGAAAACAATTCAAATAGCTTCCATGTAAATTTATATAAGCCCTTTATACAATTATCATGGTCTTAATCCTGTAGAATGGAACAGGTTTCAGCTCTTGACTGCAATTAACTGTGCTGCAGACATCCCTGCGAGGCTGCGGGGCGGCTGTGCCAGTGCACAGGTCACGTTGGTTTATGGTGGATAAATGTTGTGTATGTGAAGTCACTTACCTTGGCATCACATATAGGTAATGGTAGTGCTGAGCACAACTGGGGTACAACTATTTCTGACTTGTGTGCGTTTTTTTTAAGCAAACTTTGAAAAACCGGCCTCAGTAGTGATGTCTTTAGGCTCCAGCATTTGTCTGAAGCAATACAAAAGTTGCAAAAGATAGCTAAAATCCCACTGAAAATAAACACTTGATGCTTTTGAGTATGGAGATTTGACTGTGACTCACTTCCTAATAAATCTTACAGGAACCAGCCAACTGGAGAAATAGAAATCTTTAAGTCATAAAATGGTAGTTGGAACTACCTGAAAGGAGATAGTAGAGAGGTGAGGTCAGTCTCTTCTCTCAAGTAGCAGGCGATAGAACAAGAGGAAATGGCCTCAAGTTGCATAAGGGAAGCTTTAAACTGGGTATTAGGAAAAATTTTTACACTGAAAGGGTTATTAAGCATTGGAACAGACTGCCCAGGGAAGTGGTTGAGGCACCATCCCTGCAGGTTTTTAAAAGATGGGTAGACATAGAGGTTAGAGATGTAGTTTAGTGATGGTTCTTGTCAGAGTTAGGTTGATGGTTGGACTTAGATGACCCGAAAGGTCCCTTCCAACCTGGGCAATTCTATGATTCTATGAAGTAGCTTAAACAACAAGCAGCAGAGATACCAAGAAAAATATTTCTGTCACTAAAAATGAATGATAGCTTAGAGGATGGTAAAATCTAACAATCATTAGAAGTTGTAACCTCCTCTGAGGCTTTAAGTCAGAGCCTTATGCCTAGCGTGCTGAAAATCAGTTGGATTAGTATTTGGAAAGAAAACAATACAGCATCATAATGAAAGTAGTGCTAGTCAAACTGGCATGGTTTCTTTTGTGGAACCTGTGTGTTGAGCCTTGTTTGCCTGCTATAATAGTAATACATTTGAGAAATGAATGGAGGTCAGCAGGTTAAATATATTTTACCGTGGGATTTCCACAGACTTTGTCAAAAGCTCCTGATCATTTTTAGTTTCTTCAGGAAGCAGTCAAGTATAAAAAAAACCCAACCAAACAAAACAACCAACCAAAAAAAACCCCAAACAACAATAAAACCCAGAGAAATGGGAGGAGGGTGGGGGAAAAGGGTCAGGATTTCCCTGGGGTCGGCGAAGGGAGATGAGCAGATGCCTCAAGAATGTCACGTTGTGCTGTTATCGCTGATCTCCGGCGGGGGCGGCTCCATTGCCTGGTGCCGGATGGTACCGTGCAGCTCAGTGCTGCCAAAGCAAAGCCACATACATCAGACAGAAGCAATACATAACCCTGCTCACAAGGAGTCTAAATTGAACCACGTTGCCCGAGGCAAGCAAAGGATCTGGAGTCTGCATGGACTGCGCAGTTAATGCCTCTGCTCCACATGCAGCAGCTTCATAAGCGTAATTAATAAGGGACTGGAGAGGAGGAGGGTGAAAATGTTACCCGTAAGGGATTCCATGATGAAAGTCATTAGTTTACACAAACTACATTGTTTGAAGACAAGCCACTAATCAATTAAAAAATGGTGGTTTTAATAATAATTATTGGGTGAACAATCCTGCATTCAGTCTCCAAAAGGATACTGTAAAATTAAAGTAGATGCTGAACGAGGTGTTAAGAAAGATATAAAGCAATGGAGGAACTGTCCTAGACAAGACTGAGTTTGTTACTTAGGAAAAAAATGAATCATAATGGAATATCTCCTCTCTATACATACAAATAGTAAATTGGCAGCTTTTATTCTCTTTCCTTTTGAATTCAGTAAGTGAAGGTTTGGTGGGACTGGGAAGGATCTAACTGGAACAGAAGGATGACTGGTTTTGCACAGTGCAGTGGAGTTAATTTTCAGAAATCTCACCAGGCTCAGAAGAATTGAAGCAGTGTGCAGAGATGACTCTTCTTTTGACTTTTTGTGGGCCTCCGGTTTTATGTGCGCTACGATTCCTATGTGTAGTTAGTAAGCTCTTTGCAGCATGTTGTATTCCACCCTGTGTTTATGTGTGTCTGACGCTTTGGGCTTAAAATTTGTAGGTCATTCAACAAAATCATGCTACTTGTCGGAGGTGATGCTTGTGACCAGATGGTTTTGCACTGAAAGCAGAAATTCACATCTCCCTGTTTTGTTCTGAAAAATACAATGAATCTTCCCCAAAGCTGTGTCATGGCAGTGTATAGCCAGTAATGTTTTTTGGAGAACTTTAGAATTTAGAAGAGTTTCAGTGCATTTGGTTACTGGTGCTGAATGGACTTCACTGAATTCTGCGGGATTCTGTGAGGGTTCAAACAGCTGACATACCTCAACTAATTATTAAAAGATTGTGGGGGTTTTTTAATTTCAGTCAAAAAGCTTAGAGGGATTCAAGCCGAAGTCACTGCTGGGGCACCTGTTTAAGGAATTTGGGTGTAAGGGAATGGTGAGAAGTATTAAATTTATATCTGTATTTTTGTACTCATTTCCCTGTTCTTTCCACTCCCTGAAAAAAGGACACCCTGTATGCGTACCCCTGTGGCTCTGACCACACTCCCAGCCCTATGGCCAGCCGGGTGCCCTTGGAAGCAGCCCCCCTCCTGGAGAAAACAGAGGCCCGTCTGACGGCTGTGGCAGTGAATGTGGAAGATGGCCACACCATTGCTTTTCTGGGAGACAGCAGAGGGAGACTGCACAAGGTACGATCTGGATGCGACAGGAAGCAAAGAAGATAAAACGAATCAGGGATGCTCAGGTGGAAGGGGAAAAAAGGCAATTTCTCTTGTCCCTTGGGAAGTCAGGTTCCTATTAAAGATCATTACTATCAGATGGTCTCTTCTCACACTCTGCTGACTGCTGAGAATGTGAATGCCCCAAACACTGGTCATGATGCCTTTGGTTACATCTGCGCTCAGCCAGCGTCAGGGCTGGTGCATCCTACGTAGTTTCTGCAGGTATTGCCAGGCACATGCTTCATGTGGCTGAAGTCACTGCATTGAGATTTTGATGGGAGGCTGAAATCCTCATACACAGTAGTGGTTCCAACCTGTTCCTCATGTAGGATGGGTGCCCCCAACTCCTGCTGTGATACTTTGCCTGCGTACAACTGTGACTGTCTTACAGGTGTACTTAGGAGCGATGGGAGCTGCACATATATACGCTTCTTTAGCTATCCAGTTAAACAGCATGGTGAGCGGAGACCTGCTTTTTGACCAGTTGCAGGAGCACCTCTTCGTCATGACCCAGTCAATGGTAAGAGCAATGAAATCCCTTCCGCACAAGAGTTGAAAGTATTTGGGGTCCAGACGAACTTCTGAGGGGAGCGGGGGAGGCAGAGAAACAGTGTGTATAGCTAAGCCTGTGCTGGGCAGCAGCTGCCTGCTGCTCCGGCTTGCAGGGATGGGGACTGGCCTTTTGTAAAAGCTGGAGGAAGCACAGAGGAAGTCGTGTCACCCCAAACCGTGGCCTGTTTGCATGTGCATTTCCGTAAGCAGGCTATATCAGCGGTGGTGGAGGAATGTGAACTGCAGGCTATAAAAGGCTGCTCTATTGGCATGAAGACAAGGGGCTGCAAATTCCTGGGCTCCTCTGTGTTGAGCGTGTCCATCGGAGCAGAAGAATGTGAGCCTTCTAGGTTCACAAGTAATATGACCTGTCTTGGTTTTGCAAAAGATTAAAAAGAGAAAAGGGAGGGTTTGTGTCATTAAAACTGTGGTACTTCTCCTGTTTTAATCAGTTAAAAGATTAAGCTGTTCTTCTGGAGGCATGTAACCTACAAAAAGCAGAAACATGTGGGAAACGTCTTCAGATAGCAGAGGTGCTCTCTGACCGGGTATATAGTAACAATCTTGCAGATGAAATCAAGCTGTATGAGGAACTATGCGAGGCACTTTCCCCTCTTCTTCTCCTGCTTTCTGTAATTCTGTTTGTGCCCAATGGCAGCTGGAGGAGGAGGGTCATTGTGATGCCTCAGGCTCTTGGGATATTGCTGTCTGCTGTGTAGGAAATCTGGCTATGGGTACTTTGAGATGATTTGTATAACACTACTCGTATCAGCTTCTCGAGCTAGAAAGAAAAGGATCCTCCTAGCAAAGGAAAAGCAGCCCTTGAGTTACTCTGAAGGGAAGAACAAATGAAAATGAGAACATGCTTGAAAACCACTGCTTCCCGTCATCCCCCCCCAGTGCACTTTGAGATACTCAGAAATTTTGTAACACTTCAAAGGAGGAGTTGAAATCTGTGAGTGGAAGACGATTAGGGAAATCTGAAATATATCCTTAACAGTAATTGTTCTGTCAATAAAAAAATGTAAATTATATCGTGTACTTAGCAAAAGTAATAGGTTGGGGATTTAGAAGTTGATATTTTAAAGCAACTGACAGTGTAGTAGCTGAAGTGTAGCAGCGGATTAGAGAGGGCAAGAGGCTGAAATCAGCAAGGATAGTAAGTTAAAGCAGAAGTATTTTGCAAGTAAAACTTACCCCAGATGGCAGAAGGTTTTTGTTCCACATTGATCAAAGCTTCTTGGCCTACTTTCAGTCAAAGTGGTAGTTCTGCCAGTTGAGCAATAGGGCGTTCAGAGGCCTCAGCTGGAGCTGCTATCTCCAGCTTCAGTCACCGACATGTCAAGACAGATGATCTCCCATGACAGAGTCCAGACAAGCAAAAGTCGATGGTATTCAGCCTGCTATTCCTTGATCCATTTTGTTAAAATATAGTTTTATCACTAAATAGTCTTCGTCTTGCAAAATGCGTCACAGATAACCCATGGCCATTCAGATGGGCTCTGGAAAACTTGTTCCTTTTTTCTTTAGTTTTATGCGATATTGGGGATTAAGAAGTTTCAGTGAGTATGGAGGTGGTGGGACTTGCTAGCTAGACAGAGAAGCCATAGACCTGGGGCCTGTGTTGTGCATGCTGTGTTTTCACAGATTTCTTTCTCTGACAGGTGGCAAAAGTTCCCATACTGGAATGTTCCCTGTACTCAGACTGTGAATCCTGCCTGGCACTGAAAGATCCCTACTGTGGCTGGTGTGTCCTTCAAGGACGGTAAGATAGATCCCTGGTCACCTGCAAGAATTTTGTAGGGATAGTGCTTAGGGATTGTCTCCACTTAGTCTCCTCCTTGTGTCTGTGTGTATGGATTTAGTTTGGTTTTAGTTCCTTTATGGGATATTCTCTCTAACTTACCACTCCTCTGTCTGCCTTCATAAAACACTGCCAGCAGTCACAGTTGCACACAAGGGTATCTTTCCATTGCTTTTTGGGTCCTTGGTCACCACTCACCATGCTCCTGTCCACGGGATTTCAGCCTGTTTTTAGTCTGACTGCAGCTCAAACTGCCTCATTTCAAATGTAGAGAAACTTATCTTCTTTTGGAGTCACTCACTTATTTAGGACTCTTTTTCACTTCTTGCTCCCCTACTGATAATGATTAATGAGGCATGGTTTACTCCAGCATATATGTCTGCTTGCTGTCTCTGTCTCCCTACAGAATGCCATAGAAACTAGTTCATGAGCCTTGAAGCCTGCAAATTGCCTACCCATCTGTATTTTGGCAATAGTTCATCCTATTATTGAAGGTGGTGGGAGGCTGGGACTTCCATGGCTTGCACAGCAGCTTCCCCAAGACTCTTGCCAACCTTCAGACAGCCAGTGTTGGCTTGGAAGCCGAACATGTCCTGCTAGAGCTGCACAGATCTCTCACAGGGCTTCTCGCTCTTTCCCTGCAGGTGCAGCCGTCGCTCTGAGTGCTTGCGGTCCAGGCTGAGTGAGCAGTGGCTCTGGAGCTTTAACTCCACACAGCAGTGTCTGTCTGTCCAGTCGCTAACTCCAGCCAATATCAGCAGAGAAGAAAAGAGAAATGTGAGTGGTGAAGATCCTTCTGATGATGCTCAAGCATGTAGAAAGTCTCCTGCAAACTCAGGAGTCACAAGCCTTCCTGTCGCTTTCAGTGGGGTACTGAACCACTGAGCCTTCCAGCACATGTTGTCTGCCTCACATAAGGGACTTGTCTCCTGGTACAGCCAAGCTGTTCATTTCATTGGTTTTTCCTATAAAGCTAAATTTTTGCCTGCTAAGAGTTACTGAATGTTCTAGACTAGTTGATGACTGCTTGGGTGGAGTCCCTCCTTGGCTTTGTATCTACAAGGTGCCCATGTTTGTGGTTTCACTGGGTTTCTGACACTTGCTGTCAGGAAGATCTAAAAGGAGAAATTACTTGCTGTCAGGAAGATCTGAAAGCCAAAATTACGGCTTCCGTCTGGCATCTGAGAGCTAAGCTAAGCTCTGAAAAGCTACGGAGGTGCTGCAGTGTTTGGAAGTCTTTTATCATGTCAGGAGGTGCTTGCCTGTCTTTTGCTAGAGAGTTGGGCAAAGGTGGAAGTTGCCAATTGCGGAGTGAATGCCAAGTTGAGTTTGGGAATGGCAAGAGGCGATGAATGGAACAGACAGTCCTAGGAGGCATTATAGGAAAATGAGTGTAAACATAGACAACTACTTTATGGGTCTCTTATTTTAAAAAAATAGAACCAGAAAATTAGATGAAATAAAGAAGAACGTGTTAGAGGGCAAACTAGTTACTGTATATTATTGAATTGGTAGATATTCCTGGCTATCACGGACTTACCTTCTCTACGTGAAGAAGAATTTTACTCATGTTATTTTGAAGATTATGAAAGCCCAGCAGTTCTGACAGAGTCAGGAATCATGTGTCCTTCTCCAGATCCCAGCCAAGCACCAGCTTTGCCAACAGGAGCAGGTCAGTGAAATGCTTTAAATGGAGCACGATAGCTCTGATAACATTGTTGGGAGAAAGTACGGTGTAGGTCCATCAGATTGCCAGGATTAACAGCCATGAATATATGTGGTGTCAGCAGGTGTTCACTTAATTCTGTCATAATATCTGTTTGCTTTCTACTTGTGTGTCACACACATCCTGTGCTATTTTGGGATGTTGCCAAATTCCGATGCCAAATTCTGGTATTTGGAAAGGAGATCCTGCTTGAAGGGCTGTATGCAAATCTGAATATGATCTGAAATGCAGTCTAGAGTGGTGGCTGGTTTGGCAACTCAATCGTAAATCTGGAGAGAGAACTATCTTAGATACTGCCTTATTATTTAAATCAAACATGCAAACTGTCTCGAAACCCACATAGTAGTAGGAGAAGGAAGTACAAATGAGGAAAGACAGGAAGAGACCCACAGTCCTTAAAGTTAGAAATGAATCTGCAATGCAGCATTACCCTCAGAAAATACATAATCAGCTTTCCATTAGTGTGAATAATAACTGAGTATTGCTAATTGGCCACTCTAAAGAACCTGCAAATTTCTCAGTTTGTAGTCATTGCATCAGATTTTATCCAGCCTGTCAGGGTGAACTCTGATGAGATGGTCTCTTCAGAGAACTTGTTCATCTGCAGTGAAAGGCAGGTGCCGGTTGGGAAGCATTCCACGCCAGTCACCTAAATGGCTAAACAGATTTTCCATGCAAGTACGCAGCTGGTGTGAAGCAATCTCCATGGACATAACACGACAACAGAACCCAGCTAACACACTCATTCAATCTCAACCGCCTTCATTTTCAGCATTATTTACAATATTATTATATCTATTGGTTTTCTTGCTGCTTTAGTCTGTAACAAACCAACCAGGTCTGCATTCATGGTGGTCAGGCACAGGGGGACAGGGCTTCATGCGCTGCAGCTACAGGCAGAGTGGGCGGGATTGGCTTCCCTGCTTAGTTCTGCAATCCTGGGCCTGAATTTAAGAACAGTTGTGAAAAATCAGTCTAGATAAAGCAACAAGCTGCTTCTCATTATTCCAGGCTTCAGATATTCCTATTGACTCCTTTGTAAGCCAGTCTTGTTTTTATTTCAAGACTCCATAGATGCTTTACTGACGCTATTTTCATATTGCGTCTCTGGGGCTTAACAAGTTGCTTCTGTTCTTCAGCCTAAACTTGGTCATAGATGGTTTGTGTCTGTTTGATCTATTTATGTTATCCGTTTACTTCCACAGCTCTTCTCCCACTCAATGAACTATGGCCAGGCTTCTTAGCACAGGGTTTTGCCATGTTAACTGTGGCAACCTTTTCTTTGTGTTTCTGGCTTCTGTGCTCTGCTAAGATGACTTTGAAGCTGGTAAACAGAATCATAAACCGTTTTATAAGTGAGGTCTCATCAGGGCCTTGGATACCAGCACTTTCCTAGTCCTACTTACAGTACTTTTCCCAGCTCACTAAAATATTTACCTTTTTTTTCAGATTTGTTTTAAAGGTTGCATATCAGCTCATCTGTTCCTTTAAGCTGTTGAGCTCCAAGTTGATATCAGAAATTCCTGCTCTCAGTTTGCAGATGCTCGACCTCATCTTCTGTACTGCATTATTGACACTCATAGGAAATAATGGCCTTTTTGGAGGAAGGAATATTTATAAATATGGTGTCATAACCCTGAAATCCTGGGAGGTGCTAGCCATTCTACCACTGCAAATGCAATCACCTCTATGACAGCGATGGGAGTTGACAGTACTGCAGTGACTCCTGCCTCCAGCTGCATATGATACCCTGATTTTCTCCTAATCGTGGGTTTTCACACACACCTCATCATCAGCTATTTTACTAGCATACTGCTTCATTGTCATCCTATCAGGAACCAAGCTTAGGCCTGACTGATCCTTCATCAGGATCACAACAATTCTTCTGTTGTGAATAGAGCCTGCTTGCAAGATGAAGTCCAAATTCTGTGAGAGGAATGATGGACAAGCTTCTTATTACTTACTTTTATAGCAACCTGTCTTGGAGAAATGCCAGCTCCTGGAGTTGAGCAGAGCATGCGTTATGTTCCCATTATTTGGAGAATTAATACACAACTCTAGGATTGGGGGCATTTGTGTGGAACAAGATTAATTAGCTGGTTTAGTACTGTCATATGTCATATGCCATAGTACTGTCATATGCCATAGTACTGTCATATACCAGGCTCTTTTCAGTGGTGCCCAGGGACAGGACAAGAGGTAATGGGTACAAACTTGAGCACAGGACGTTCCACCTAAACATGAGGAGGAACTTCTTTACCTTGAGGGTGGCAGAGCACTGGAACAAGCTGCCCAGGGAGGTGGTGGAGTCTCCGTCTCTGGAGACATTCAAACCCCGCCTGGACGCGTTCCTGTGTAACCTGCTCTAAGGTGGCCCTGCTCTGGCAGGGGGTTGGACTGGATGATCTACTAAGGTCCCTTCCAGTCCTATGATTCTATGATTCCATGATATGCAAACTATCTCCTTCAGGCTTACGTTATCAGCTGCATTAAGTTTTGACCAGCTCTGCAGCTATTTGGTCTACCAGAAAACAGTGATAGTCGCTTCCCAAAGAGAACTGGGCTATCCTGAGGCTTGTAGTTAACATGAGATCTGGATTTAAAGCAGATAAACCTTTAGTCATTGCAAGTCAGATTACAAGTCTTGTAAACCTCTTCACTGACTCACTTCTTAGTCTGGACATAGAACAAAGCTCTCAAGGTGAAGGCAGTATGTGGAGGTCATGTCAGCTCTAAGGGTTTGGTTTTCCTTTGGATGACAAAGGAAGACAATCAGCTTTGAGCCTGGAATGTTACGTCTTCCTCTAATACAGAGATGACAGTGGAATTATAGCAGATAAAGATGGAGGGATCTTCAGACTAGTCTTCCTTCCCATGGGTTGGCAAGAGCTATCATAAACTACTCCTGACAAACTTGTCCAACCTGTTTTTAGTGTCCATAGGATAATCCAGTGATTGAGATGCTGGAAGTTTGGAAGGGAATCTGTCTCCAGGTTTGACAGTGTCTTTCCTAAAGCATGCTGTGCCTCTTAACAATATGGCAGACTTCTAGTGGCTCCATTTCTAAGAAATTTTTATTTTCATTTTCAGATCATGTCACCATAAAGCTCTTAGTGCGTTTCCATGACATCTTCATTGCTTCTGTGGACTTCTCTTTCTATGACTGTGCTGCAGTGGCCCTGCTGTGGAAATCGGCACCGTGAGCACCTGCTTTTTCTTGTCTGTAGTTACAGGGAGGGTGGCTGTCCTTTCCTGGGTCGTCTAAGCAGCTGCTTTTCTATCACTGTTCCAGGTGTCAGAAGTGTGTGAGCAGTCTCTGGGGATGTAACTGGTGCATCCAGCAGCACCTCTGCACCCACAAAGCAGCCTGTGAGGAAGGAACCATTATCTACAATGAAAGGGTGCGTCTCCTACTTGGTCCTAGTCCTATGTGCTGTAACAGCCTCAGTGAGTTGCAGTGGGTCGGATATCTTCTCACGTAAAATAGCAGCTGCCAGTCACATCAAGCAAGGACGTGGGCTGCTGGAGCAAAGCCTCCTCTTGGAGGAACACTAGGCTCTGTGTTCCTCATGTTAAAAGGCCTTGCTAGGTTCCTGGGGAAGTGAAGCAGGTCACCCTTCTCCTGGGGTTATCCAGCCTGTGTTTTCAAAGCGAGGGACAAGAGCAAGCTGGCAGGGAGGCTGTGAGTAGGAAGGTGGAACAGATGCCCGGTTTGTGGCTGCCACAGGTGACCTTGCTGTTTTGTGGGGGATGAAGGCAGGCAGACCTCCCTCTGAGTGGAGGTGAGCACAGGCATCTGTGGGAAGAGGGAATGTTGCTGATCTTCTGCACTGTGACCATTCCCCAGCCTTATCCCAAGAGAAGGTGGCGTGAGATGTAGCTCTCATTGAAATCCAGAGGGTGAAGCAGCCCCTTGTGAACACTGCTTTGGGAAGTAATGTGGAGTGGTTTTCTGCTTGGGTTATATTCTGGTTTGTTTGTTTCTTTCTTCTCACCCCATCACGTTGTTTCTCTCTAGGCTCAGATCCCAACCTCAAGTGTGTTTCCTTCTTCAGCAGCTCCGCTCACCAAGTCCTCTACCACAGCCCCGACCATGACCACAAAACCCATCACTCCCCCCATGCGTGTGATACCGAGCACTGTGCCCCCCACAGAGCCCAACCATGTCACACTCTCCGCCGCCTCAGATGTGACAACTGAGCCTACAGAAATCCTCAGCTATACCTACTTAACTCTCTCAACCGAAGCGGCCTCTCTCCAGGCTGTCACAGAATCCCCTTTACCACCCCCAGCAGACAAACCTGCTGTCACTGTGCTAGAGACAACTTCTCCTGCTGCATCTGTCCTCACCAGCTCATCCAAAAACATGGATCACGCAGCCTTGCCCACTGAAGGGCTAGCCACTGCCCAGGAGCCACGGCACACCAACCCACCCACCACCATAGTGGGTAGCCCTCTGCACACGTCTGCAGCAGCGGTAACACCTTCCCCTCATGTCACCAGTTTCAAGTGGCCTCCGAGTTCTTTTCCTACAACAGAGGCACTGACGTCTGCCAGCCCATCTCCCCAAACCCCCAGCCAGGTGCCGGGGGGTCCTGCTGCCTCTGATGACTCTTCCAAATTGCTGGGAACTGAACTACCTGCTTCAGAGCCCCCACGGTCAGCTCCCCCAGACTGGCTGCTGGAGGAAGGTACGGAGCTCCAGGACACAGAGGACTGGATGGATTTGCTGCAGGCTGAGAATGACACGTCTCCCTTCTCTGCTTCTACTCTTCTGTCGGGTGATGGTGATTCTTCAGAGAGGGATGTCCCTGACTTTCCCAGGATCCTCCACCCTGACCTCGACTATCAGTATGATGCCCCTGAGTTTTGGGAGGAGGTAAGTTGCTGAGCTTTGGAATTCACAGTCTAAGGCTGTAACACTGAAATTTTCATGCAGATTGCTGGTCTGGTATTTCAGCACACAGGAGAGGCTGTGCCCTCTGAGAGCGCAGAAGCAGCCTGCTGTAATGTGTGGAGTGAGAAGCGGCAGCCTGAGGAAGAAAAATGTTAGTGAGGTTCTCAGGTCTTGTAGAAATGCTGCTGGCCTGAAGGTGGCAGCTGCTGTCATGTCCAGTGCATTAACAGCTTTCTGCTCTCCATGTCTCTGGGCTTTCTTGTAACTTCGTGGTAAAGAAGCACAGCCATGTCTTTGTTCAGGCAGGGCTTGTTTCTCTGTTGGCGTGTTAGGCTTTGATTCTCTTTACCAGAGCCATGGAGTTCTCTTTCTCTAAAGACCCATGTTTGTTTTCAGAATGAAGAGCTTATCTGGGGTCCAGACGCATGTCCCTGTGTGCAGGGAATACAGGGATCTTCGCTGTTTCCAGTCAACGTGGCGAGGAAGATAACCCTGCTGGGGAAGAACTTCCACCTCTATCAGGTAGTCAGCCAAACACCACCGACATTGAGAAACTGTATCAATGCAGAGCACTGCTTGGGCAACTTGTCCACTGGACTGCTAAAAGTACGTGTCAGAAAATTGTGGTTCTGCCTAGGTTTCTCCTGTTTGCAGAAAGACCTAGAGGAATGACCTACTTCTGTGAATAAAGAATGGCAGAGCTGGATTTATTGGTGGATAGAAGGTTGCTCAGAGAAAGAGGGAGTACAGGTGCACATCAGCCAGATGGAGAAGATCTCCATGTGCTTGGATTAGGTTGCACCTGTGCTGCACTGCAGATGGTAGTTCTTGGAATAACTTCCTGCTGATTATTTGTGTCTCCATGAGCTAAAGATAAGGCATCTGTTCCCTTTCCTTTCTGGCATGTTCATGTTAATGTGGCTATTCCTGTCGTACCTGAAACTGCATCAATGGGGAAAACCACCCTTGAAAGCTATGTTTCTTGGGTGTGCCTCTGATAAAAATTCTCTTTGCTTCTCAAGACAGAAGACTGATTTAGTAACCTTTTTCAGACAGACACCTCAGAACATGCAGCCCACAGACTAATTGTTACTTTATACGTTAAACCTGATAAACTGCACTGCTCGGAGGAGCAGAGCTGGTTAGAGATGCATATCCACCTTTTTTTACATGAAGTGTCTAAACAATTCCATGGAAGATTTACAGAAGAGAGAGAGAGAGAAGAAAAATGCACTTTGTGGTTTTTGAGGTGCACTGCCCTAATCTGTGTGCTCCACTCCTCATTTCCAAGCTAGTGTTTCACAGACACAGACAGGCATAACTTCAAGTTCCACTGGTTTTTCTTTAATTCCTCCTCCTGTGCTGAGCTCTCCCCACACCGACACACACGTGCTCCCTTCCAGGTGTTTTGGTTTTTGTTGGTTTACCTTTCGTACGTGGAGACAGATACAGCATGGAGAGCCCTTGAATATAGCTTAGAGTTGGCATAACGAAGGGAATGAGGGGAGCACGCTGCTTGCGCAGTGGCTTGGTAAAAGATACGGCGTCGGAGAGGCAGGAGCGCGCTGTTGTGTAGCAGGAAGCTCCATGTGGTTGAGAAATGGTGCCATGTGTGTCTTCTCTGCAGGACCAGCAGTGGGACTATGAGTGTGTCCTGAATTTGGAGGGGAGGACAGTGGTGATGGATGCTTACGTGGAAGGAGAAGAAACAAACCAGTCCCTCTGTTATATCACCTGCCAGATGAATCAGGTGAGTGCTTGGAATGCGATGCCGTTTCAGAGTTCACACTGGTGCTGTTTTGCTTAGCAGAACAGCAGGCTGGAAGGCAAGCTGTCTGGGGAGAAGAGCACATTTTTCAAAAACATTTGTAGAATATTTGGCACTACGGGGCTCTCACCTGTGATGCTGCTGCCTGGTGGTACTGGTATCTTCAACTTGCAGAAAGATTGTGCAGTCTGAGCCACGCTACCTCTTGCTGCGTTCGCTGTAGTGCGGGGTGATGCCAGGACGGTGCTGCTTTTGCTTTAGCTTGAGGCACTCTTGTTCATGGTTCTCTGCATTGTGATTTCTGTGATGGTGGTTCTCTTGTGAAAAGAAAAACACTATTAATACCAATTTTGTTCTTAGGGGTGGAAGCTGGCCTGGGAATTGTAAGATCAACAGGCAAAATTAAAACGGCCATGTGCATTTCTGGATGATGTGTGCATTTTACTTGAGGCTAGATTTGCAAGTAGAGGCAATATTTTTAGTTCACGAACTCATGTAGTTAAGGCAGAGGAACAGCATAGGCTCTTGCCCACATGAGCCCTGAAATCCAATTGTAATCCAACATCTGCAGCTCTACTGAAATTGCAGAAATGCCAGCTTGGGCAGTTTTCTGAGCAGGTGGCTTGTAGATAGGAATTAGCCACTTAGGAATGCAGTTGGGAAGTTAGGCAAGTATTGGTGTGAGCACACATTTCTTCTCAATGTTCGTGCTAGTGAACCAATGCCTGCTGCTCTTTTTAGAGCAGAATTTTGACTGTGAGCCGGTGAGGACAGGCCTGTGCTGCCTCTGCCCCAGCTAACACTGCCTTGTCTGCGTTCTCAGGAAGCTCTGTATAGACTGTATGTGCCAGTGCGCTATGCAGGATGGATGCTGATGCTTTTTGCCTATTCAGCTGGTTTGTTTGTGTCTCTATTAAGTCCTTTGTCTTGATGGTCTTTGTCTTTGCAGTACAGTTACACGGCGCCTCAACTCGAATTCAACGCTGTGGTGTTTGTGCAGAGGCAACGACACCTTCGAGTGGACAGTGCTGCGGATCTTCACGGTAGGAGTGCAACACCTCCCAGTAAAAATACAGCAGACGAGGCGGAAGAAAATCGAGAAATCCTCGAATGAGGCTTTTTGCATCTGTAGTAGTCCTGTCACAGGGAAACTAAGGAAAACATGTAGCCTCATTTCTGTTGCGTGTCACAGGAGAGGGAGGAGGAAGAGGGTTCTGTGCAAGATGCCAAGTTGCTGGATTATTCTGTGCCCTAGGGGATGTTTGCAGATGCCTCTGAATTTTTCTCCTTTGCAGTGACTTTTTACAACTGCTCTGTGGGACACACGGATTGTAGCCGCTGCCAAACAGCTGATTCAAAGTACAACTGTGTGTGGTGTGGAGGTGACAACCCCAGCTGTATCTTCAGGGGCTCCTGCAAGGAAGAGATAGAAGACCTGTGTCCAGCACCTCTCATTCACTCTGTGAGTAACTTGCTCGCTAGTGTACTGCATCCGGGACAAGGAGGGCTCCGTTCTCCAGTTGAAATCAAAGGGCTGTGACCTCGGAGTGCAAACAGTGCAGCTCAATCATACATTGGCCATCTGAAGAGCAAGTTAGTCCTATTCTACTGTGATCCCTCAGTGTTGTGAGGATGCTAGACTTTTGTGCTGGGCTTTCAGTTTGCTGATAGAGAACAGTGGGGAAAGATGCATTTGTTATCTCATGCGAGCTGAAACTGGCATGCCAGAAGGAGCAGAATCATTCAGGAGTTGGGAAATGGTCCACAGGTTGGATCCTCCAACTGTCCTGAGCCAGACCCTGCTTGGCCCAATTGAGCCTGGGGCAAAGGAGAGCAAAACCCTAATTATAACAGCACAGCAAGGATGGGAAAGGCATGACAGGTTGCTGGAATTAATTATTTTTGTCTGTTTATTTTAAATGTTTCTTGCTAACTGCCACATGACAAGTGTCTGTAGCCATGTGTCCCTTTTGCTGTCAGCTTGTCCTCCCTCTGGTGGCACACAACATCCATGTGCTGCATCTTGTCTTAGTTTATCTTGGATGCTGCTCAGGGACAGAGCTTTGACGTTTGTGCAGCATGCAATTCATTGTCGTACTGATGCTGAGGGGGGGATGGTGCTTGCTGCTTTAGTACTAGTAACATGTATTGGCTTCTGCATTCCCACTCTTCAGCAGAAATGCCCTCTGGAGTGGTCAGCATGTTGGTGAGAAGGCAAAGCAGGGCAGTCCTTGCCTTAGAAGTCTATAGTGGATTATCACCTCTGGGGGGTAACTGCTGGCAACAGTGAGGTATGGGGAAGAAGGCTCCAACTGGTGTGTTCTTTACGGCCTTTCTTCTGATGAGGGTGCAACCTGGTACCAGTCCAAGCCAGTAACAGGAATCCATAGCAGTGACCCAGCCAGGCAGTTTGTAATGGGGCAGTTGGAGGGCCCTGTGCTGTAGATCAGTTGCCAGACTGCAGAGGTCTGAGATACTGTGACATTTACACATGCGCGGATGTCTTTGCAGGTGTACCCCCTGTCTGGACCAGTGGAAGGTGGCACTAGAATCACCATCACTGGCTCAAACCTCGGGCAGAAACATCAAGACATTGCAGAAACTGTCACTGTTGCAGGAATTCCCTGTGCCGTAGATGCTCAAGAGTATGAGATCTCTAGCAGGTAGAGTATCTGTGAAACCTCCTCCCAGAGGCAGGCTCTGGCTTTTCCCCTGGCTGCTGACACTGGCCTGAGATGTCATTGCCTTTGCTGTAGCAGGTATTGAGCCTTGCCCATTCCCCAGGGAGTGCCCCTGAGTAAGGTCACTCTCTGATTAGTTGCTCAGGCGGTGACCTTAGAGAGAGCAGGTTGTGCACAAGGCGATGGCCGAACAGTGCTGCTATATACTGAACACGCTGCCAGTACAGAGCCCGCAGGCCAGCCAGATCAGGGAGTCACAGGCTCGGAACCATGCAGTTTCATGGACGTCTCTCCCAGCCGCAGGGTGATTTCAAAAAAGTGAAGGACATGTCTGTACAAGTGTCCCCACTAGGAAAATATCCTGACCATGTTAACACAGGGCGAGGATGGGAACACGTGGTTGGAGGTACAGCACAGATTCTTGCCTCTGCTTGAGTGGGGACACCCCTAGACTGTCATTCACTCGCCAGACAGAATTCCACCTCCCAGAACAAACCCAATGAAAGGACCCTCTCAACAAGGGACAGACCAGGTGGGCCCTATGCCGCTCTTTCTGGTGGCTAGGAGGGCCTGGCAGGTCACACAGTGCTTGTAAAAGTAGTGTCTAGGATGAGAAGCAGAAGGACCTGTCCTGCTGAATCCAGCTAATGTAAGTGACGGAGAACTGGAGGTCTGGTGTGTCTGGCCAGGGCAGGACCATATTACAAGGCAGTGCAGTTGGGTGTTGAGAGCTGTAACCCAGGTAAAAAACAAGGAGAAAGGAATAGTTGTGTAGTTGGCCTGTGGCAGGGCAGGTAGGTGGGAGCCTTGGACAAGGGAGGGAGAGGAGCCAAGCAACCATCAGGAGAAGAGAGCAATTGTGAGTAACCTCTCATCAGAGCTATCACAAACCCATTTTTCCATTCCGTGGTAGCAGTAGTTGTAGCACCCTTCCCTCTGGGAGCCAGGTAAGATCCTGCTGGGAAGTGGCCTGCTGTGTTGAGCAGTGTTGTCCTGTCTGTGTGCCTTGTTTGTCTGGATCCCTCTGCTTTCTGTTTTCATCCTAGAACTAGAGTATAATCTTTCTGGGGTTAGCACTGTCTTTGTTCTCTATCTGTAAATCACCTGGCATCACAGGGTCCTGGCTTGGGACTGCACTGCCCGAGTTCAAATTCCTGAGCCTTTTCGGTTGAGGGGATATAGCTGTGAACCTGGAACCCACTCCTGAGCAAGGCCCAGACAAAATGAATCTCATTCTGTGTGGGAAGGCTGGGACGGCTCCTGCAGAGCAGTTTTTCTGATAGCAAATCAGTGATGTAACAGGGGATTCCTTGCTGCCCTGTTCTAAGTACAACCTGACTTTCCACCTTGTCAGCATCTCCCATACCAAATTACATCTGGAAAAAGGGCTGGGAAGAATGGGTGGTACAGAGCAGGTGAACTGGCTGATCCCAGAAGCCACTGGCTGAAGATCAGTGCCAGCTAAACCTACCGTCTTTGGTGTTCTTCAGCTTCAGACACAGAACTAACGTGTGGATTGTCCACTGTTAGCATGGGGTCACTCCAGATGTGAGTGATTTAAACAGGTCTAGACAATAGCAGAGTTCTTGGACTCTTCGTGTTTCTGTGGTACAGTGGGCTTCATCCTATCTGTCCCAGAAAGAATAATCTTGGATGGGATGGGCCTGTTCGGAACCACCCCCTGCTTTTTCCTGCTGCACCTACTCCAGCTCTAAAAGGTGTTTCTCAATGTTTGGGTGTATATTCCAAGCATGGGATAAGGCTGAAGGAAGGGAACTGTGGTTGCTAGATAGTTTTGGGACATCATGCAATGGATACAGCTCTTCCATGGTGTGACATTGTTCTTGGATTGCCCTGCAGTATCGTATGCGTCACTGGCGGGAGCTGGACAGAGAGGTCTGGGCACATCGTGGTGGAAGTGCCTGGAGGAGGACGTGGAGTTTCTGGGCATATTTTCACCTATCAGGTAACATAACTGTTGCTTCTTTAATACCTCTCCATGTTCTTCCAGTGTTTCTGCTGAATGGCTGTCTGTTGCGTGAACTTATAGGACTCTACCAGGCACTTGCTGCTGGCATTTTTATCTGATTTTTCTGGTGTTTGTGTTGTGTGGTGGTTTTTGGGGTTTCTTTTGGGTTTGAGGGTGTTGGGTTTTTTTTCTTCCCCCCCTTTAGATTATAAGAACAGCTGTTACTGAGTAATACCGAAGATTCTGTAGTCTAGTGATTTTTACAATGCTAACTATTAAATGCTTAAAGAAAGGGGAAAAATGCAGTGTACCTTTCTGATCTGGAGATTTTTTTTTTAATTGATCTTACTAAGACTTCTGACTTTCCTTTTGTTAATTTGGAAATTGCTACTTGAACACACTTTCAGCTTTTGACCTTCAGCAGCTAGTGACAGTACGTCCAAAGTTACTGTGCATTATATGGAGAAATGTTTCCTATTAGTTTTAAAAACATTTCTGATAATTTCTTGATATCTTAAAGCCAGCAACTATGAAGTAATATTTAAGTAATTTTTAGATACAATTACTCACTTTTCATCCTTGCTGTGCAACTTACAAGTTATATACCTAGTTGCCTGTCTCCCTCTCCCATGGGAAGGGGAAAGAGACGTCTGAAAAGTCTTAGCTATTCTGTTTTTTGCTGTATAGAACCATGTTATATACTGGATTATGCTTGTTGCTTTTCTTGTGGTTTGGGTTCTGTTATCACCATTTTGAGGCAAGGTGATGAGAACTGCATACTATGTCCAAGATGCAAGTGCAAAAGGAAGTCTTATTGTGGCATAAAAATCTTTTTTCTTAATTCCCTTCCCAGTAATTCCTACCACCTGGTGTGTTTTTCTTGAGATCTGTGCTTATACCTGGTGGAGTTGTTAAAGGTACCAAAGCACTTTTGAACAGGCAGGAGCTATTTCAAAACTCACAACTATATACGTATGGTTGAGTTGGGTTTTTTGCTGTAGTTTTCCTGCTCCTCCTCACTCCACGTATCTTGCTTTTCATTTATCATCAGTTACTGACTTGTGCCACTCTGTCTGCTACCTCTAAATTTTGCTGCAGCTCCTCAGTGGTACTAAGTTTTTGTTACTCTGAATAATTTATCAAATTTCATTTCCCCTTTCCAGGTCACTTACACAAAATCTTAGAGCTCCCTGCTGGTAATCTCCTCATCTACTAGATAAACAGACAATTTATTTGCTACCTTGTTTTTCCTAACCTGAGTTATTAATCCAGTTACTGATCTGAGCAATCCCTTTGAACTGCTAATCCTAGGGTTTGTGTGTGAGGCTCACAGCTCTGCTGTTTGCAGCATCCATCTGCCTTTTGCAGTCTGTGGACGGGCTGGTCCCTGATCCGTGATTGATCCCTCCTCTGTTACCTCTGCTCTGTAAGGTAGCTGCTGGAGCGTAGCTGAGGCCTGCCTGTGATTGTGATCTATAGCTTCTATTTTTAGAGCACTGGAGGTCACTGGACATGTTTTGTTTTCTTTCTTTGCCTTATCTTTTAAGGTCCTTGTCATTCACCTGTGGTTTTTTTCCTTTTTTCCCCTTCCTTCTAGAACCCAGAGCTGAAATCCATTGTTCCAACTCAGGGCCCCAAAGCGGGAGGAACCTGCCTTACCCTTCTGGGCTCAAAGCTGTTGACTGGGCATCCTAGTGAGATCAGTGTCCTGCTTGGAGACCTCCCTTGCCACATGTAAGATCAGAGCCTGCCGATGTGCTGGCTGTGCACTGCCCCTTGTCCTTCCCAGAGCCCTGCAGGCTGTGATGCTGCCTGCCTCAGCCCTTAGCACAGGCTGTCGGAGCTCTGCTCTTCTCTGTGTGCCAGGAGATCCTCATCTTGAGGGTCATGGCAGCAACCTCGACCATCTTACATTCCTGCCCACGTTCCCTTGCACATGAACAGGACTACATGGCCTCTGTTCTGCCTGTCTCGTAACAGGACTATACCCCATCCTGACAGCTCTGCTTCTGCTGATGGGGAACTGCAGTTGGCTCCTGCAGACTAGCACTAAGAGCTGCTTGGTCTCTTGCATCCTGGGACACGTACGCCTGGCAGCACTGCTGGTGGGAAGGTGTGCATGCCTTGGTACCAGGCTTCCAGTCTTTTCAGTCTGGAGAGTGGCTGTACCTGCTTTTTGTCCATGTGCTGCTCACTGACCACTCCCCAGCGATTATTGCTTGCTTAGATAAGGCACAAGACCTTTCAGCATTAAATTTAGGAAAATACAAGAAGAGGTTTGAGCCTGTCTGCAAAGAGCAATAGTACTGTAAGATCTGTTTCTACAGTGGCTGTATTAATCCTTTGTTCTCTCTTCTGTCTCTCCAAGCCTCTCTGAGATGACGGAGGATCAGCTGGCGTGCCAGACAAGTCCCAGCAATGTGTCTGCAGAACTCCCGGTCACTATCAAATACGGGGACCAAGAGCGGAGACTGGAAGGATCCCTCTTCAGATATACTCTGGATCCCAACATCACTTTTGCTGAGCCACCTAAAAGCTTCCTCAGGTAGAAAGACTGAGTGCACCTTCCCCAGGGCTGTGTGCTGAGGCAGGTACCGCAGCACCAATGCCATCTGCTTCAGTGGCACTTTGGAGTAAAGTCAAGCTAATAGGAATGAGCATAAGCAGAATGGTGGGAGCATGGGCAAGACAGAGCTAATGAATAGTAGGTGAGTGAGATCCTCTACTTTTCTCTTTCAGTGGAGGGAGAGTGCTCAGAGTTCACGGATACAACTTGGATGTTGTGCAGAAACCAAAGATCCGAGTTACAGTTTCTCCATCTGAACGCCGGCGCCGAGGACTGGGACGATGGCGCAGAATCATCCCAGACACCGAGTGCCCCGAGGATGCTCTGTGCAGCGTCCAGCAGGTAGCATGGCAAAGTGCTCCGTGGAGCTGAGGGTGCATAAGGGTTGGTGTGTTGCCCTGGAGAGGTGGACTTTCTGTCCCTAGGGCTTTTCCCCCCACTTGCTGTTATCTGCTTGGATTCAGAGGTATTGATGTGATCATCAAGGTCACAGAGCGTGCAGCAGAATTTGCAGAGGCAGAGGATGTTTGGCAGCCAAAGTACAAGAAGGATTTGCATTATTAGTGGAAATGATGGAGGGCTTCCTGTACAGAAACTGGGAGAATATGCTCCTGATGCACATGAATCAATAACAGCTGGTTTTACCCATGTTCTTAGGAAGGCATTTGTGGCTGTAGGGGAGAAAAAAAAAAGACTCCAATACTTTCACCAAGTGTATAAACCATATCCAACCGGAGGAAGGAGCACTTTACAGAAGCATTCAGGCTAGGAAATCAGCCTTGCATTGAAGGTCTTCGGCCCTGTTCTGTCAGAGATCTAAAGCTGATGTCTCCCCAGAATTTGCTGCCGGGGAAATGTCAGAGCTGATTCCCAATGCTGAGACCTAGGTACTTGTAACAAAACTAGTGCTGTGAAAACTTTTTTTAGAGGAACATGGGGAATTCCTCAGATCTTGGATTTTTTCCCTCTACCATCAAGCAGAGTTCCTCTGGCATTGCTCCCGATGAGAGGAATGCGGGCGGGCCCCAGATTGGTCAGGGCTGGGAGGTATTGTGAAGTTGCAGGAGAAGCATTAGTATTTCACTGCTGACACTTTTTTTGCCTTTCACTTTTAGTTTGAAGAACCATGTCTTGTTAACTCCTCCTACCTGATCCTGTGCAAAACTCCAGCCATTAACCTGCTGTTGCGGAGTGTCCATATCAAACTGGAATTTATTCTGGATAATCTCAGCTTTGATTTCAACTCACTGCATCCCATGCCTTTCTCTTACGAAGTCAACCCCATCCTAAAACCATTAAATGCTGAAGACCCTGCCAAACCATATCGTCACAAGCCAGGAAGTGTCATCTCTGTGGAGGTAACACAAAAACTGGAAACACAAGCTGGAAATAATATTCCTCGTACAAAGTTATTTCTAACCTGAGTGTTTTAAATTGGTGTCATGCAGCAGCCAAGTTTTAAAAGCATTTGACAGGCTTACAGGCTGTCACAGCACATCTACTTTGGCCTATGAGAAATGGTACATAAGAAGAGGGAAAAAGAGTGCACCAAAAAAGCCTCTTGAGCCCATAAATCACTGTTAAGGGCTTCATAGGGCTTGTGGAAACTTCTGTGCTTTTTGATTTTGTATGGAAAGGTACTTTCTAGTGCAGTACTCGTTAATAACGTGAATGGCTGCAGCTGGAGATGCTCCATTTGCTCTTTTTTCGCATATGAGTAAAAACTGTGAGGATGTACTAGTCTAGAAATGTCTAGGCTGCTGCCATTGGTATTAAACGCCCCTTGGGGAATTTGAGAAAAATGAAAGAGAAGTAACAAGATGCAAGCTTTCAAAGAGCAAGGAGGTTGATCTGTCACCCTATCAGGATGCCCTGACAGACCTCTGGGGCGAAAACATGAAAGTGCTGCTGCAGGATTCAGCTTAGAAATCATTAAAACGTAAAAATGTAATTAACATCAGTCAGTATGGTTTTATTAAAAAAAAAAAAAATCTTAATCCCCCAAAATTGAAGCAGATTATGTAGCAGATAAGAACAATAGCATAAATGTGTTACACCTTTGAAAGGCATTGATTGACTCACCTGGGGGTTTAGGTTAACTGACATGAGATTACCTTTTAAAATATATACACGTTGTGTGTATGTATATGCATATACACACAGAGTGAAGAGTTGAGCTTAGTTCTGCTGTGGCTGAAGAGCCTTAAGAAGACAGGCTATTTTTAACTGTACTTAGGCAGCATGGTACGGGTCCTAAAGCTATAATCTAAATCGTATGCAAGTGAATTTTTTAGCTTACAAAATGAAGTTCTGTGGCCAATTCAGCTGCGAGCTTAGAGAAGAAAAAAGGCCACTTTCATCCTATGGTGTTGATCTCCTCTATCTTGTCTGGAGTCATGGAAATGCAGAGTTGGGATTTTTTTTCCCCAATTTGATGTGCTGTTCCGTATCTGTTCCAGGGGGAAAATCTAGATCTGGCAATTTCCAAGGATGAAGTTATGGCTATGATTGGGGAAGGAATCTGTGTGGTGAAGACACTAACAAGGAATCATCTCTACTGTGAGCCTCCCTCTGAGCAGCCGGCTCCGCGGCACCGCACAAAGCGGGAGGGCACAGACTTGCTTCCAGAGTTCACGGTAGGAAATCGTCAGTACCACAAGAAATCCTGTTATTCGTTTGAAGCACAAGCCAGAAGGTAGTGGTGGAGGCAGGGAGTGGGATGGGAAAGTGGAGGAAAGGCAGAAGCCCTGATAGGGGACAGGGTAGGAAGGTACCAGGGGTGGCAAGGAGTTCCTCTTGTTCTCAGTTGTACTCTTACGTGCCAAACATTGCCTGAAAACAAATGGTATAGCGGGGTTCAGGGGCTGTGCTGTGGGTCTCCTTAGCTAGAGCGCTGCATGCCACCATTCCGCAGAAGCCCTGTGGCTTTGCGTTTCATTGCTGCGCTGAGCTTACGTCGTGGCCTGTGCTTTCCTACAGGTACAGATGGGAAACCTGAACTTCCTCCTGGGCCGAGTGCAGTACGACACAGAAAGCCAGCTCACCTTCCCGCTGGAGGCACAAATTGGTTTGGGCGTTGGCGCATCCTTTGTGGCACTGATCGTTCTGGTCATCGTCTTCATATACAGGTAAGAAACTCTGGCATTGTATGAGGTCTTTAAGTTTCTCTGCAACATTATTTGGTGGATGTGGCCAAGCATGTACATCTTAGCCCTAGACAAGGTCCCAGTTTCCTTTATTTTGTGCCAAATTCTGAGCCCCTGGTGGTGTTGGATGTGTTAGGCATGTTGCACCTGCTGGTCACAGCCTGCACTGTGGTTCATTCGGAGACCACACCAAACGGGTACCCCAAGAGATGCACCTACTTCACAGAACTCTGTTTGGTATCCTGCAAAGAAGATGTTAAGTAGAAATCACCTCAGCACCAACTGCCCTGGAGTCTTTGGCAGCAGCACAACAGTTGGCAAGGATAATCCCTGGGCTAGGGCCACTGAGAACAATTCTGCTTCTTATTGCAGGAGGAAGAGCAAACAGGCTCTGAGGGACTACAAGAAAGTTCAAATCCAGCTGGAAAATCTGGAAACAAGTGTTCGGGACAGATGCAAAAAGGAATTCACAGGTCAGTCAGTGAGCTGCTAGGTTCCTGCAGATTTAGGGAAGCTTGAAGAACCACTGTCAGCCTTGCCTCTTTTCCATTCCTACTTGTTTGGGTAGCTCAGAGCAGGCAATAACTTTATACTGTGCTGGTGCATTGAAACTTGCAGCCAAATTCTTCCATTTTTAATTCTTCTCCTTAGTTCAGAACAGTGATCTGTACAGACCCCTCTGATTATCCAGTTCATCCTCCAGACTCAGTTGAAGAGCTAAAGGTCAAGATAGCACAGTTGGAGAGATCTTAAGGACAGCCAGCCCAGACTTTGTGTAGGGCAAGTTGAATTACATCCCATGCTCTGGGCTCACAAACCTTGTTCTTCAGCTGCTTCCAGCAGTGAGCCCTTGTGTGGGGCTCTGAAACTGTGCAGGTGACTCAGGCTGTAATCTCCAGCTAATGTGGGAAGCAGTGAGGAGCAGGAGATCTCTAATGCTCTATCTCTGATGTAGGTAATGCCTGTAATCACAGAGCTGTGCTGAACAGTGGCTTCCTCTTTATAAAACTGGAAGCCACACCCTGACCATAAGTGAGAATAATCACCGAATTCACCTTTTTGTTCTGCCCCAAGCTGGAATTTTCCTCATGCAGTTTCTCCGAGTGCCTAGTCTAGTTTTAAATGTTGTAGCAATGGGACCCAAGTGTGCCTCTTCCTTAGAGGAAACATTCTTCCTCAGTCCCATCCTGCTAGCCCTAGTTCCTGCACTCACCTCGTGCTGTGCACCATCAGTTGTGTGTTCATGTAGTCAACCTCAAGGGCTTTTCCTTTCCCTCAGACCTGATGACTGAGATGATGGACCTCACAAGTGACCTGGTAGGCACAGGAATCCCCTTCTTGGACTACAAGACCTATGCAGAGCGCATTTTCTTCCCGGGCCACCGTGAGTCACCACTGCAAAGGGACTTGGACATCCCTGAGTGCCGGCGGCAAACTGTAGAGCAGGGCTTGGTCCAGCTCTCCAACCTGCTCAACAGCAAGCTCTTCCTCACCAAGGTAATGTCCCTCTCTCTGCATGCAGCCTGCTGTGGGGTCAGCGCCACGTCACTGGCAGCTGGTGGCAGGAAGCAGGCAGGGTCTGATGAAGTTCATTCCTGAATAGCTCCTTGCAGCACCGCTTCTTCCAAGAGCCAGTAGCTGTGACTGCCTTGTTTTCAGCAGATTTACACACTGGCTTCTCTCTCCCCACCAGTTCATCCACACTCTGGAAATCCAGCGCACTTTCTCTCCAAGAGACCGGGCCTATGTAGCATCATTGCTCACTGTGTCGCTGCATGGGAAGCTGGAGTACTTCACTGACATCCTCAAAACACTCCTGAATGACCTTGTGGAGCAGTATGTGGCCAAGAACCCCAAGCTGATGCTGCGGAGGTGAGTGAGCCAGCCATGGTCCCACTGTGAGCTACCTGAGGGGACAGAGCCCATCTGCCCAACTGGCAGGATAACAAGCAAGCAGGATAACATCACGGTGTGGGCCACAGCTGTAAGACCATTGTGTGTCCAGATAACATGCATTAAGCTGGAGGAAGCAGTAACAATGATACCCCTCTCTCCAGTCAGCAACTGGTAGGGAATATAGCAGGAAAGGTGTGAAAAGGGTAGGAAGCTGGAGTTGCCCACCCCAAAATCCTCTTCTTTTGAAGCTGCTGTACATTAACACTCTCCTTGTGTTCAGGTACTCAGCTCTGCTCTGCTAAGAGAGGAGCCTGCCAAGTGCTCTCTTAAGTCTGCTAATCTCACTTTGCTTTTTAGAGGTCCCTGGGCTCGCAGTTGTGCCATTTAGAAACTAAACTGAAACATCTCCTGTGTTTCAATCCCCATTAGCCTCCTGTCCGGTCTCTGATCTGAACAAATTTCCCTTGTTTGAGACCTGCCAGAGGCTTTCTTCTGTCCTGCTTGCTTGTCTCTTAACTGTAGTTTGGTGCCTCCTTCAGGCTGAAAAGTGCCTCAAATAAGTGTATCAAAAATATTAACCTTACTCGTATCTAAAGTCCTATTTTTTTAATTCCTCTCCCTTGATCCTGTATCATCATTCAGTGTGCCCTTTTCTCAAGGGGAGCGATCTTTATTTCCAAATCCCTACCTGCTCTGCACCATATTCCTGTGACCAACCTCATGCTCTCTTTCAGGACAGAAACAGTGGTAGAGAAGCTGTTGACCAACTGGATGTCCATCTGCCTGTACGCATTTGTGAGGGTGAGCTCTTTGTCCCTTTGTGGTGTAGAGGGGCCAAAAGAGGGAAGACAGCCACAGCTTTGCTTTGTGCCTCGCTTGCAGCTGAAATAGTCATCCCGTATTTCAGGGTCGGGGATGAGAGAGCTGGACTGTTCACTGGGGACAGCAATGCTTAAATGAGCATTAATACCACTCCTTGTTTCCAGGATGTCTCACCAGATCATGGAGAGCTCAGTGTAGCTCCTTTATCTTGAGACTCTCTGGCCATAGGCTGGTCTGTCCATGGGGAGGACAAATTCTGATCTAATTCCTTTCCTGGAGAGGAGGTGGCAAGGAGAGTTTGTGAGATGAGTGCTGCAGAGGCAGAGCAATGCCTTGGTCTTGCGCATCGACCTGGTAGTTGGCCTGTGCACGGAGCAGGAGCTGTCGACAGAGGCTCTGGCTTTGCCTGCTGCAGCTCAGCTGCTCTATCCTCAGTCCTGCTCCTCCTCTGCCTGGGTATCCATGTTTCCAAGACGTTGGGCTCTGCTGGGAGGAGCAAGCTGAATTTCTCTCAGGTGAAATTCCTTCCTCTCTGTGCCAGGATTCTGTTGGGGAGCCCCTTTACATGCTGTTTCGAGGAATCAAACACCAGGTGGACAAAGGGCCAGTCGACTGGGTGACAGGGAAAGCCAAATACACCCTGAATGACAACCGCCTTTTGAGGGAGGACCTGGAGTACCGCACTCTGGTAAGCACCAAATCATTTGTTCCCTCTGGGCACTCTGGTGCAACAGGGCTGAATGTCTCTGCTCCCATTATTGAGGCAGCAGTGCAGCATCCTGCCACTGTCTCCAGGTTTATCCCAGCAGCACAACTTCATAGATGAGCAAGAGCTCTGCTAAATCAGACACTTTTGTGTGCTGTGCTGTGTCTGGAAATAAGGGGCTGAAATTGCTGATGGCACATCGAAGCCCCTCCCCAGCGCTGTTGAACTGGCTTCCAGCTCTTGACACAAGAATGAGAACACGATGTTTAACATCTGTGAGGTTTTCTTTTCTTAAATTCTTCCAGTGAAAGGACTAGCTGTTAACTTACCTTAATGCCAACCATCAAAGGTGTAAATGTGTCAGATGTAATCTTATCAGCTGAGTAGCTGTGACCTTTTCCTTCCCCAGACCTTAAATGCTTTGACGCAAGCAGGAGTTGCTGCAGGAGGCGCAGAGGACTCCCAAGGGATTTCTGCGAAAGTGCTAGACTGTGACACCATAACACAGGTGAAGGAGAAAATCCTAGATCAGATCTACAAAGGGACGCCATACTGTCACCGGCCAGACCCAGACACCCTGGACCTCGGTGAGCAGAACTCCTTGGTGTCAAAACTCAGTAAGGAAGTGGAAGAGTGGTCGTTCGCTATCTGTGCGCACCACCCTTGGCATGCATGAGGTTTGTCGCGCTCTGCTGAGCGTGCACAGTCACTGACCAAGGATCTTGCACCCTGGCTGGACCCAACACAGCATGATGCAGGAAAGATGCTTAACAGCCAGAGGCAGAGACGGGAAAGAAGCAGTTGGGTCCAGCCCTTTCCATTTCATGGTGTTTTTTGCCAGACTTGGACCATGGCAGTGGCTTGGGCAAGGGGACACAGGAAAGAAAAGAACGGAGAAAGTATAGGAGGGGAGGACAATTTGGGAGCAGTGCAGAGATGCTATCTATCATCATAGGCTGGCTCTTCCTGCCAGTGAAGTCAGTAGCATCTCAGTAACGTATGTCAGGGAGGACTTTGCCCACACTGGTTAATGAAAGGTAGGACTTACATTGTGAGGAAAACCACTCAGTTTTTCCATCTTCCTTCTTTGGCTGTTGCTGAATAGTGGTGACATTTATAGATAAGCAGGTACTTGGGAGAATAGTAGCTAATAAGGACTGTGGATGCATATTTGTGGTTTGAATCACCTGCTTGAAGAGTCGCAATCTGACAGAATTTGTAGGAACTTGGCGAGTGGAACCTGGGAGGCCACAGGGCCACCTGTCCCCGTGCTCAGAGACTGTCCTGTGACTGCAGGACTCAGCACTGTTACAGGCACTTTCTCGGGTTATGTTGTCTGTGAAATAGCATGGGTAAAGGTTGACGAGGCTCAGTGGGTGTGTAACAAGGCCAACCAGGTTTGTCTTTTCATTTTCTGTGTTTTAATGGTCGTAGAGTGGAGATCAGGGCTGGCAGGTCATCTGATACTGTCTGATGAGGATGTGACATCTGTTGTTCAAGGAACTTGGAAACGCCTGAACACTCTTCAGCATTACAAGGTCAGAACTCAGCCTGACATCGCTTTGTCGCTCCTCTCATCTTCTACACACTGTTGTGCTCTATTTGTGGCTCTGGCTCCTGGTGGATCACTGGCAAAAGATTGGAGCTTTCTTGCAGCAGCATACTCCCATTAAGTCGGTGCTGTGGCCTGCACTCTGACTTTGAGAAGCATAGCCCTGTCCTTAACCTGCACCTGAGACGTGGGCAGGTGTAGAGCTTGGAAAAAAGACACACAAGTTCATGCCTGGTGGCTGTTGCAATGAAGGTGATGCTGCTGGATCTGTTAATGTTCTGGTCCCAGTCACTGAGTGGGTGGTGGCGCACTGATCTGCAAAGTAGCTTCTAGGGACAGAAAGAGGGTTTTTTTTTAAACTACTTTGCACTACTTTGCACTTTTAAACTACTTTGTGTCATGTTTTGCTGCAACATGTTCTAGATATTAATGACCTCAGTTCCTGAGTATTATCATCTTCATTGTACTTTGCACATCATTTTTTTAATTGGTACAAACAAGATTCTCCCACAATCAGGAAAGACAGTGATTGTGTCCCAAAATCCACATTTCTGTCCCTCATTCCATTTATGATATAGTCTGTTTTGGTCTACAAGCACTTGCCTGTTGTGCTGATGAGAAACATGCCATTTGTTTTGAACGCTGATTTCTGCTTGTGTGCAGGTGCCTGATGGAGCAACAGTAGCGCTGGTCCCACGCCTGACCAAGCACATCCATCGGGAGAATCAGGATTACATCCCAGGAGAGAGTGAGTTAGATGTCCTGTTCTCATAAAATGATTTTATAGCACTTGCCAGTTAGTGGGACAAATCTCTTGCTGTAGCCCCAGCTTTATGCTGCTGTAGAAGGCTGATAAATGATTTGGACCCTTATAGGATTGTCTGGAAATTGAAAGCTTGGGCAGGTGAGATGAGAGAAAAGCAAAAGATCATAAGAGTAGAGGGAAAGCCAGCTGGGAATGAAGATGCAGGATAAGCAGAATTCTCTAGTTCTGACTCTCTAGGGCTGAGTGCAGTCTGCAACTTGTACAAATCTTAATACCCTCAGGTGCTGAGTGTGGCCCGAGGGTGGTGATGGGATGCCAGGCAGTTACTTTACTGCCCAGCAGAACAAACAGCTCTATGGACACTCCTGTGGCACAAGGGACAATAGCCACAGGCTACAGCTTAATAGGTCCAAATTCGACATGGAAAAAAAACTTCTTCAGCAAAAGGGTGGTACAGCCCTGAAACAGACAACTGGGTGGGTGGACAGTCTCTGTCCGGGGAAGTTTCCAAGACCTTGAAGGTTTTGGGTGGACAAAGGCAACCTACTGTAGTGCTAGCAACAGTTGTACTCTGTGCTCTCGGCTGGATGGAACCTCCAGAGGTGCCTTCCCCTTTGTACTTCTATCATACTATGAAATTTTGCTTCCTTGGGCCTCACCTGGCCAAGCTGTACTGTGAGAGAACTGACGCTCATCGGTAAACAATTGCTTGGTTTAGAAACGCCAATGCTGGAGGATGCAGATGAAGGTGGGATCAAACTTTGGCACCTGGTAAAACCAACAGAAGAGCCAGAGCTTCCCAAGCATCGGCGTGGGAGCTTAAGAGACCGGGAGCGAGCCAAGGCAATCCCAGAGATCTATCTGACTCGTCTACTCTCAATGAAGGTGAGAAGAAGCACAGATTGTGTCATGCTTTGGATCTTGCCTTCCTTCGTATGCCCCAGCAGATTGCAGGGATGCATATGAAGATGAAGAGCCTCTTTGCCTGGGTTGATGCACGTGCTGGTGGTTTCCCCTCCAGTCCCAGCACTGCAGTGCCAAACTTCTACTCCTACTAATGGGTTAAGTTTTGCAGAGCCTCTAGGAGAGTGAGAAATGGTTTTATCCCTGTGTCCACCCCATGTTTGTCTGTGTGTGTCAGAAAAAGGCAGGTACCCTGTGCTTTGCAGCTGAGTTTCTGTGGCAGCAGCATCCGCTGGGCTGCCATGTCTGCTCACCTTCCACCCCACCCAGGGCCAAGAATAGGGCTGACCTACTGCAGCAAGATGATGCTAATAGTACACAGCAGCCATGTACAGATTCAGCTGCAGCCATAAATCAGGCATAGCGCCTGCTCACATTCTCTTTTTTGCTTTATTCCAGTCTCATTGTTAAAAAATTGACCCAGGAACTTGTCCTTCTGCTCTCTTCTCAACAAAGGACCTACTTTTGGCATCCAGGTTCCCCAGCCAGTGCTCTGCTTGCAGTAGTACTGTTCGTCAAAGGACGGCCCAGGCACTTATCTAGACAGTGCCTGTGCTCTTCCCACATTTACTGAACTTCTTCTTGCTGCTGGGCAAACCCCTTCTCCTTGTTCCTGTCTGGATGGATACAGCTGCTGGCAACCAGCAGTCCTCCTCCAGTAGGCAGTCTCTATGGTTCTGTGCCACTCCATCGTGTTGCAAGCTCTCTCCCCTGTAGCAATCCCCTTTACTTGCAGTCCCTCGGAGTACATCTGACTCCACGCCGTGTTTCGATTTTTTTCATGAGCTTCTCCCCGGCCACTGCTTCAGAAACTGCCGGGGCCTCCTTTCTCCTTTGCTGCTGCTCCCTGCAATGCTTTGGATGGGTATGGGGAGGTTGCTGAGCAGAAGGTAACTGCTCATCTGCGTGAAGTTCAGGTTCCCCACTCTCCTTTGCCTGTGCTGACTCTGTCGTGCTCGGTTCTCCACAGGGCACTCTGCAGAAGTTTGTGGATGACTTGTTCCAGGTGATCCTCAGTACCAACCGCCCTGTCCCTCTGGCAGTCAAATACTTCTTTGACCTGCTGGATGAGCAAGCGATACACTATGGGATCGCAGACCCTGAGACCATCCATATCTGGAAGACAAACAGGTATGGTGTTCCTTGTGGGGCCCAGGGGAGGCACTGCTAAGCTGTCTAGAGCCAACAGCCACCTTTGCCTACCGAGGAGAAGCAAAATGGGAGTGCAAGGCAGCAGAGCATGGGGTGAAAAGCTGGTTTTGCTGGGAGGACAAAGCTGGGAGATGCAGTAAAGTGCAGAGTATCTTTCAGCACCATAGCTACTACCTCTGCTGATACCCTGTTGGGCTTCTGTCGTCTCTGCAGCCTGCCCCTACGGTTCTGGATCAACATCATCAAGAATCCCCAGTTTGTTTTTGATGTGCAGACGTCAGATAATGTAGATGCTGTGCTCCTGGTCATTGCGCAGACCTTCATGGACTCCTGTACAATAGCTGACCACAAGTTAGGGCGGGTAAGTACAGAGGGAGAAGGGAGCATTGTTGGCAAGGGCAGTTGAGCAGTGCTGCCCCAGGAAGGCAATAATGTTTACGTAGTAGCACTGGGACAGTAGACTAGGCCTGTCCTTGCTCCCATGTGCCACTGGAGAGTGATGGGGACTCCTGGGAAGAGAGGAGGGAGGAGCTGATTCTGTTTAGCACACAGAAGAAGCTGTTGAAGGGTAAGCTTTATTTACAGCTTCCTGGGGGACAGAGCTCAACTCTAGTTGGCTGTGGCAGACAGCGTAAGTCACAGGATGCACCTTGGGAGATTCAGGTTGGCCATTAGAAAAACTTTTTACTAACTCTACTCACCCTGTGCGGAGAGTGGAACAGTTCTGCACAGGTCACCAGAGATGGGATGGGTGGATCTCTGGATGATTTCAGGGATCAGCTGTGCAAAGCCATAGCTGATGTGATCGCATTCTGGGTCACCCAGCTCCAAGTGGAAGGTTGGATCCCAGAGGTCCCTTCACCAACACATCTCATAGTTCCTCAGACTGCATTACTAGAAAGGAGCCTGGTATTTGAAGTGCCTTTCCATGCAGAGGACAAAAATGCCCCATCCTGAATGAATGACAGAAAATTGCAGTGATGGTGTTACCTGCTAAGTTTAGCCCACAGCATGATGAAGGAGCTATTTGTAATCAATTCTGGTTTTGGATGTTCAAGGACTCTCCGATCAATAAGCTGCTCTATGCCCGGGACATTCCTCGCTACAAGCAGATGGTGGAAAGGTAAGAAATGGATGTGAGGACTCATAGTTTAAGCAGTAAGAAGGAGGCGAGGAGGGACAATATGCTAATTGCCTGTGTACCACCCTGTAGGTACTATGCGGACATTCGTCAGACCATCTCTGCCAGTGACCAGGAGATGAACTCTGCCCTGGCTGAGCTATCACGGGTAAAGAAAATAATTTCAGAAGTCACCCTGGCCCCTGACCTGTGCGTCTAAGAGAAAGTTAGTGATGCAAAGACGAGATATTCCAGCTGAGTGTGCAGTTCTGCTCAGACACACTGACCCTTCCCAGTGGCTGCTCTGCCTTTGCCCACCCCAGGGAGGCCGAGGGTCTGCCCAGCTGGCACTGAAGAGAAAAAGAGTAGTCACGGATTCAGGACAAGGAGTATGTGTGGGTTTTTTCCTTCGCTAGGAACCACTGATGAATTCCCTTTCCTGTTGCTTTGTGCAACAAGCACATTTCCTAATGAGCTGTGAGGACGCAGAACCTAGAAGAACAATTGTTACGTGTCTCATGGTTTTGTCTAACTTCCTCTCTTATGCAGAATTACTCAGGTGACCTCAATTCCCTGGTGGCTCTACATGAATTGTACAAATACATCAATAAGTACTATGACCAGGTGAGTGTGTGTTTCCAGCAGGTATCAACATGCCCTTCTCCTTTTACCATCCAACCAGAAAACCTCCAAAAATTAATAATTAAGAGCAGCCAGGCTATTACAACGCTGCGTATTGTTTCATTGGCATGCGTAACTTCCATGTCATAAATTTGCTTTATTCTTATCAAAGAGGGAGGGAGGAAACCAAAAAAAGGACTTATGTCTAACTTGGAGGCTGTTGGGATTTTGTGTACACTTCTTTCTTTGACTCTGTAACTAAATACTCAAAAATTAAATGCAGTTAGTTCAGATCCATTTACTAAAGACATCATTTTCAGGTGAAAATTTTAACATTCTTTTTGCACTGCGAAGTTTATAAGTTATTAGGACAAATCTAGAATAGTTAGTTTGTGGTTAATTTGAGAAGCATTACTACGTACCTGCTCTAGTCTTGAGGACGCTGGATTCCAGCTTGGGGCTCTCCACCGTGCATGGAGTTGGGCTGGTTGGCAGTGTTGTGTGCTGCGGGAGGGCTGCCAGTGAGCTCTGTCTCCTTGCAGATCATTACTGCCTTGGAAGAAGACCCAACGGCACAGAAGATGCAGCTCGGATATAGACTACAACAGATTGCAGCAGCTGTGGAGAATAAAGTCACAGATTTGTGACAGGCACAGACAGACTGCTCTCCCCTGGCTGCACGGGGACAGTGCTCGTCCGACCTAGACACAGAGTGTCCTGCTGCCATTGGAACCAGACTCTCCAAGGAACCCGCGGGTGACATGAACAGGGATGGCCAAGGCAGTACCAAGTACAAGCGTCCTTGCATCTCAGAGAATATTTTTTTACAGTTTTTTCTTTTTAAAAGCAAAACAAAAAAAAAATACACCCAAACTTTGGTTTTCCTCTGGCGGACTGCCAGGGGGACCACACAGCTCCTTCCTACAGATGTTACGTGAATGTGCCAAGTTTCCAGACAACGTTGTTGAAGACCCAGGTGATGATGCCGAGCACCGTGTCTGTGGAGTCCTCGGCCTTGCACGGATGCCCTTGCCAGTTCTGGGAGACTTCCCTGCTGCAGCCGCTCACTTCAGTGGGGACACAGGAGGCTTTCCCCAGGCTGACAGCTGTGCTAACCTCTGTCCCCAGCTAGAGAGCACTCCTGCGGTATCCCACCTGAGAAACTGCCTTGCAGCAATGTCCTCGCTGGTTCCGGATGTTGGATGTAGAAAGGAGAGCATCCAATGGCGAAGATCTCTTGCTCCACAGTGTTCTGGTCTCCGACAGCTCGTGCGCGACACCAGCTTGGATGCAACGTGCTCACCAGCATGCGCGCTTGCCCAGGGGCCTACTGTAAATGGGCAGCACCCCCTCACCCTTTCCCCTCAGGACAAATTCGGCATGTGAGAGCTGCTGCCTGGCTCGCCTCAGTCTCCTCCGACCCAGCTCGGGATCCGTCTTCCTGGTTCCTTGTGGTCAGAGGTTGCCCTGCTCTTTGGAAAAGCACAACAAATGCCTTGTGCCGCTTCCCCTTCCTCTGGTGTCCAGCTGTTCTGCTGCTCTGAACTGGACTTGTAAATACCCTCAGAAAGTTAATGTATTTAAATGCTGAAGGAGAATGTTTGATTTTTGTGGCTTTGAGACAAAGCTTTTCTTGGAGAAGTATCTCTGTGCACTTCTACTGACCAGCGTCTGTCAGCACTGGAGCAAAGTTTTCTCCACTGCTTTGTCTGCAGGGATAACTCACAGATGTCTCCGCTGTCGTAACAGCAGCTTGCTTTTCCCCGCAGCTCAGTTCACGGCTTAGCCGTGGGCTCTGCTGTTAGGCTTGCCTCACACCTTACTCTGTTTCACTTCCCAGACTCTCCTGTTGTGGCCCACAGAAGGGTTATTTGGTGAGCTGTGAACTCGAGGAAGCCATGAAGCACAACTGTGTTGTTCCCAAGGCGGGTTGGGTGTCCTGCAAACAGGAACGATCTGCGTGAGGAAGGTGGGGCTGGAGCAGGCACAAGCACAGTTAGATGCCAGCTGTCACTGGGCAGCTTCTTGCTGCTCCCTGCTCAGCTCCTGCGCCTCCTGAACACAGTACTCTGCCCTTCTGAGAGGCAGTTCCTATTTATAAGGGTGCCCTGCTCATTCCCGCCCCCCGCTGCTAATTCCCTGCTGCTGTCCTGCGTGCCTGGGGCAGGTAGACAGGTCTGACTCCTCTGCCCCTTCCCTGAAGTGGTGATTGTGCGGGCCAGGAGGCACCAGAGCTAAAACAGGCCAGGATCGTGTCCCTACCTCTCTTTACATGGCATACAGCAGTAATTCCAGGCCTATCACACCAGCCCTGTGGCTTTGTCGGAGCACTGCGCAGCTGCAAAACTGGTCTCTGAGCAATATAACAGCAAGCTTCTCTTCCTACAAAGCCAGCTCTCTCCCGTGACCCTCTCAGCAGTATTCCCAGGTACTCTGTGTGCCCAGAGTACCGCCAACGTTCCCGTCCCACCTCCTGCCCCTGTCCCGCTGTGCAGAGCAGCAGGCGAGCGGGCTGGCGGCTGCCAGGCAGAAAGTGGGGGGCAGTTTACCTCTCTTCCCCCGGTGGGCACCAGTTTGGGTCTCGCTCCTGCCTGACCACCTGTTTCCACAAAACTTACAGGAAATGAGCATCTCTGAAACCTCTGCCTCGACCAAATCTGAGTAAATCAGCCCTATAAAAGCGGGGTGGCGGAAAGGACTGGCAGATGGGAAACAGCAGATACAACGCACATTAGTAAACCCCATTCCCTTAGGAACTGCAAGAGGCGATTCCTTGGATTGAGGCAGGTGCAGGTAGAGTGGCAGAGTAGCATTGTCCCCTTGTGTGTTGACAGACGGACTTTCTGCCCCAGGCAGCAAGATGTAGTTTGTGGCCTCTCCAACTTTCTGAGTGGCTCCAGCCAGGAGCCAGAGGCTCTGCTGGATTTATGGCTCTGCAGACTGTTAATGTCTGCCTTTATTTCTGCAGAATTATCTCTGCACTTTCCCAGAACAGGGTGGCTTGGGGATTAATTCTGAATCCACCTCACGCTGGCAAAGGGAGAGGAAGACTTGGTGGCTCTCCTGGAATCGTGGTGACAGGAGTCCAGGTGCCTCTGCTGGGGACGCAGCCCCTGCCCACGTGGCTGACTTAGGCCATGGGTAAATGGGCTCCACGTCCTCTTTGCTTCTCTGTGGCGTTCCTGGGTCTTGGAAATGGTCCACTTTCTCTGAGCGTATCTGTGAAAGTCTGCTTTTATTAGAGCAATATTCAAGACTTAAAAATAGAGCTATACCTAGGTGGTTGACTTATTTTTACACCTTGAGCTTGTCCTTGCGTAGCCGGACGGGAGGCACTGCCCAGCGGGTGCAGTGAGGGTGGAAAGCTGGTAGTGCCCATCTCTTCCCATCCATTTGCCCTTGGTATTCCAGGTACCGGCATCCTCCTCCCCTGCGGACACGCACTGAAGGTCCCTCACTGGGATCAACTTGGGTGTTTAGGCATGGTCCCTCTTCTCTCCGTCCATGCCCCTCTCCTGTGGCAAAATCCGTTACTACGACAGGGTTCTGTTGCATTTAAATTTGCACAAAACAGGTTTTGTTATGAAATTCCCTATTGCGGGGAAGACGTATTTATTTATTTCTCGCGATCCTTCCAAGTTTCTTCCAGTCTCTGCCTGATTCCATGACCAGCTTGTCAGACGCTGCAGAGACGGACGTTCCTTCTCAAGGAAGGAGAATCCTCTCTGGATGTTCCTGTTTTCCCACAGGTAGTAAGTTCTGCGGGCGCCAGCTGAGAGTGCCCTGCCACAGCGACCGTTCCCCTTCTGCGAGACACAAGAGCAGCAAGGGGACGTTGCTGCTTTAATCGTATTCTCAGAAAGGGGATGCTCTTGAATGGCAGGCATTAAGGTCTATTTAGTGCTGCAGTCAGGAGAAAGAAACTTGCTTCCACCCTGGTCTGGATGAAACGCCGAGAACTGATCAGTATTAAGATAAATATCCGTTAGTGTATTTGAATGTCTCTCCTGTTGGCATGAATAAGAGTAGCCGGCACCCACGTGATGTAGATGTGAGAGTGCTTGCTTTCGTCTGTCTGGTGGCAAATTTAGGTGTACCTGGAAGCTTTTTTTGTCTATTTTTGTGGTAGAAATGATGGCTAATTTTTTGAAATGAAAATAGAGGGTTCTCGGATGCTGCTGCCTTGGTGGAATGCCATTTCTTTTTCAGGATGTGTCCTGGTTGCAGGGAGATGCTGCTTTTTTGGTGCCTTTCTTGTCGGGATGATTCTTTTGGTTTCCAGAACACCCAATGCGTTTGCTCTAATAGTCTTTCTCCCGGTCCTCTGTCCCGGTGCCTCTGCCCTCCCCCAGCCTTGTGACTTGTGTCTCTGTCTGTTACGGTATGGCCTGACCTGCATTTACGCCCTGCCACACCTTGAGTTCAGCTCAGAGCACCCGAGGTACTGTCTTTTGCAAATTTGAATTAATAATTAATACAAAAAGCTTGAAAAAAAAAATAATCTGAATTTTGTTACATAGTGTAATAACTGTTTGTAGATACTGTTCTGAGATGTAGGAATCTATTGGTGATACAAGAGGTTTTGTCTGTAAATAATCAGTTTAGAGTCCAAATGATTTTAATAAAGAGAACTCTTACACAATAATTCAATAAATTTTAATATACAACCTGCGTGTTGTGCTTGTGTTGCACAATGATGCAATTCCCCAGAATCTGTTTGCCTCTTTTTTTTTTTTTTTCCTCCTAAGTGTAAACGATGTACTCCTGAGCGCGGGGCTTTTCCCTCCCACCCCCTCCACAGCATTTCTATGAGTTGACCTTGTGCCACCTTCCAGCGCTGGCTCCCGCGTTGCTGCTCTTCTGCAGTTTCCAGAGCTCAAACACCATCCCTGCCGCAGGAGCGGGGAACCTCCCTCCGCAGAGGAGCTTCGCGTCTCCCGCAGCAGGAGCTGGGCTGCAGCTGGGAGTGGGGGGCAGATCTGTTCTGTGGCACGTTATGGCTCTGGCTGTGGTTTTCCATGGTGGGGAAGTGGGGCAGGGGGTGCCTGAGATACAGTTTAAGTTGATGGCTGTTGTCCACCAGTGTTCCTAAATTAGCAAAACAACTCGATTCTTAAACTAATTGCACAGCTCTTCCTAGACATAAAGCTGGCTCCTGGCCCATCTATCCTTCCCTTCCTTTACTAGCAGAGTTTTGGCTACAGTCTGCTTCTCCCCCCCTTATCTATGCAATGTCACTGCTTTAGTCCCTCCTTTTTCCGTATGTGTGTGTGTTCTTGGTGGCCTTTTAGGGGTTACAAATGGCTCGTCCCCTGGGCTCGCTCAGCACCCAGCCCTGCTGCAGCCTCTGCCCCCTCCCTTGTTATTTTTAGTGCCGGGAAGGCAGGTGAGAGGAGAGGGGCACAGGCAAGGGGAGAAGCGCTCCGGGAGGCCCCGACCTGGGTTTGGCAGCCTGGATCTGCAGCAGAGCTACTGCTAGGCAGCGTTTAACCCTTTGCTTCGGGGCTGGGGCTGGGTCTCCGCAGTCTCAGCGAGGAAACCTGAGCTGTGCAGCACCAGGGCCCCAGCGAGGGGGAGGCTGGGGCTTGCTTGCCCGGCTCTGGTGCAAGGCTGCAGCATGAAAGGCGAAAAAAAAAGTGACTTTTATTGTGTGTGGCCGTTTGCTTCTTGGTGCTATGTGGGTGCCAGGATGTTCAAGTCCCACCTGAGGGGACCTCGGTGGGGCAGGGATGCCCAGAGGATGCTGCTGTTGTGGTTGCCCTCCACAAAAAATGAATGGGGAAGTGTGGGCTCTGTGGTCCCCAGCACCACGTTTGCGTTCGGCTGCGTGTGGGCGCTGCTGGGGGAGGCTGAGGTGCCTTGGGTCAGGCGGCGTGGCACACGGGTGGGCTCGGGGAGCCTGTCCCCTCTGCCAGGCACAGGGCATGGCTGGGACGCCGGGTGATGGTGCCACAGCAGCAAGGCTGGGCCAAAAGTCCTGCCAACACGCTGCTGGGAGCAGCGGGAAGTGCCAGGCAGCCCCACGGTTTCTGGGTCTGGGGACGGTGGAGCAAAAGGGAAGGATTTCTCTGTTTCCATCTCAGCGGAGCTGTGAATTTCCCTCTATAAATAGTTGCTGTGGAGACTGTGGAGCCGCAGCAGGCTGACAGACCTGCTGGCAGGGAAGCTGGGGGGAGGCAGGGAGCAGCCAGCCATAAAGTGAATCCACCGCAGCTGTCCTAGGTCTCCTGCTATCCCAAAGCCAAGGTTGTTCCCAGAAGCGGTGCTGTGATCCGATACCCTGCCCCACTCCTCACCACGTCCATCCAGCGATGCAGAAGAGTTTGGTCTGCTCAAGGACACCCCTCCCGGGCAGCGCAGGCTAAAAGGAGAGAAGGACCAGCTGGTATCTCACTTTGGGGAGCTCCAGAATGAGCCGGGTGACAAACGGAGCAGCGTGCCGGGCCTGCGAGCTGCTGCACGGTAAGTCTGCGCAGGGCCCCTGGGGCTCGGAGCCCCGTGCGCCGACGGGGCTGCTCTTCCTCGGCTTGTTGCGACTTGCAGGGATGCTGCGCTCAGCAAGGGCTCGCCAGGTCTGTGTTCGTGCAGAAGATGGAGGTGTGTGTTGCTCTGGTGAGCTCTGTGACTCCAGAAGACGGGGCGCTATAGGTGGTGGCGGCTCCATTCGCCATTCCGTGCAGGTCAGGCGGAGTTGTGCAGGCCAGAGGCGAAGCACCGCTCCCTCCCGTGGCTCTACCAGACCAGGCAGGACCAGTGTGGTTTTGGGCTGAAATTCTCTGATCCTGGCCTGCAGCAAGCCAGTCGGTTCTGCACAACATAACTTTGAGGAACAGTTGTATTTAAAGTAAAGTGATGTCAAGCGATGAAGGACTTTAAAGCATTGATTGTCCTTTGTCACAAAGCTTAGAAAAGTATGTTTCTCTCTCCTATACCAAGTTGCATAGCAACGCTCCTCGTCCTTTGCCAGCGCGTCCATCTACGCTGGATGGAGGTAAAGTCCCGCATGCCTAAGGATGGGCTTGCCTCGCCTCCGCAGCAAAAGGGACGCCAGGGCCCGCTGAGCTGCCCAAAAACTCCATCAGCACAGGGGCTAGGATGCGTTTTACACACTTGAGTCTGTCTTTGGGTCCTACTTTCCCACCAAAGTCTCCTGTTACCCTAACGGTCTATCTAGGGAAAATGCTGTTGAACTCCCATCTCTGCTTACTCTTGGGTTTTCCTTTGGCAGGTGAATGATGAGCAACATCATCATTTAAGGCCACTGCCTGGCTCTCAGATCAGCTCCTGCTGCCTTAAAGATGGGAGTGACAAGGGCTTGGGTAGATTCTGGTGGTGCAGGAGCTTGCGCGGTTACTGATATGCTCAGTCTGTGCACAAACAAGGAGAATTTTGATTTCACCTCTGTTTCATAGCTAAGACGTTAGTATTTGCTGAAAAAAATTGGCCATAGAGACCTGCAGCATCCTGGCGGTTTGTGCCTAAAAGAGGCTGATTCTGACCAGTGTAGAAGCCATGGTTAGAGATGTAAAAATATAAGGAGGGGGAGGGATTTTGAGCTCCTGTCAGACTGCTGTACGGGCCTGGGTGAAGGGAACAAGGACAGCTCTGGCAATTTGGGTTGTCCCTGACAGGATTTGGAATCTTGAGCCCAGTCCGACTCTTAATTAGAACCGTGCTGGGAGTTTGCTGGGTGCCCAAGGCAGGCTGCGTCTCTGCCTGCTGTGCTGGGAGAGGAGCATCAGCATGTGGGAAGAGACTTCACTCTTTTGAGGAAGTCACGCCTCTGTCTCGGCACCTGGAAGATGTTACTGTCCCAGAACAACTCCCTGTCACACAGCTCCCGCTGCCACCACCACCACCCCCCCACTATAACTATTTCTGAAAATCCGCCGGGGCAGACAAGCTCTTAGGTTTAGTGACCTGATTCAAAGGCCAATATTTCCACATGTGCTTATGGTCGTCTGGGATTATCGTCACCTGTCACGAGCTCTGGCAACGCATGTTAACCTGAAGCTTCGGCCATGCAGCAAGTGACATTTCAAATTATGAAAGGCTGGGCTGGGAGTACCCCAGCTATGGCAGCTTACGTCTATATTTCCATTAGCAACACGGGCTCTGGGCTGCTATTTCAGGTGACAGTGCTGAAGCCAATTCCACACCGGTGCTGCGGGGTGGGGGGACACCAGTTGCATCAGTCTGTCTGCAGTGTCTCGGTGTTTGTACCTTGGGCTGTCATAGTAACAGACCCCGGGAACAGCCTCCTCCTCCGTCACAGCCTCTTGCCAGGGTGTCACGGGACAGTCAGCAATAAACCCGTCTTCCAGCCTGGGGCTGGGCTGGGAACAGATGTGCAGTGCTGCACTTCCCAAAATGCAGGTTCTGCTTTGTGCTCAGCTGGAGCGTGAAGCTCCTCCTGCCAGCAAAAGCCAGGAGTTGTCCCCTCCTCAGCTGGGACGGGGATGGGGAGCGAGTGCTTTCCCTGGCTGCGGCCATGGGAGGGGATCCCGCAGTCCCTAATAAGCCCCTGCAAATCCACAGGAGGCACAGGGAAACCTGAGACTCCCACCTGGCCCTGGCCCGGCCACACACCGCCAGGATCCCTGCCCAGTTTCCTCTTCTGAACTCTTGAAATAATCCCTGCCTCCGTGAAGTGCCAAAAGTGTTTGTGACAGCCCGGCTGCAGGGGCTGATGAAGCAGATGGGAAGGAAGGGGGCGAGGGGAGAGCGGGGGTAGAAGCGGGAACGGGAGCCCTGCAGATCGATGTGTGCAGCGTGCGGCAGGGATACGGCTGCCCTGCAGCTCTCCAACTCTCTTTAAAGGAGTAATAGGCTGAAGATCACACTACCTGTTCCCTACGATCCGGTTCCCTGCTGTCTGCGTCCCCTCGTGCCAGGATCTGCTGTGCCGCTGGGCCATGGAGGAGCGGGCACAGGAGGAGACGTCGGCAGCCCAGCGTGCAGGTCAGTCATCTGGCATGTGGCTCCAGAGCCGAGACCGTGCCAGGCGTTTCCCAGGCCAGAAGAGGCAGCGGGCACCTGGCCGGCCGTTCCTCTGGGAGGATGGCTGTCCTCAGCTGCTCTTTCAGTCTAAAAGCGTTTAGAGATGTCACTAATGTCTTTTGGCGACAGTCCCCGCAGGAGGCCACCACCCCGCGCGGGAGGGAGAGGTGTTCAACACGCGATACCAGGCTCTGCGCAAGCTGGGCTGCGGCACCTTTGCCACCGTTTGGCTGTGCCAGGACATGAGGTGAGGGGCTGACCAGCTTTTGGGGAGGTGGGAAGGGCTGGCTGATCTCCTGGGCAGGACCTGCCCCTCTTGCAGAAGCAGCAGAGCCCAGCTGCTTGCCCCAGAGCACGTCGGCATCCCCCAAGCACAGGGTAAACCTGGCAGCGAGACTGGTGGGGTGCGAGGAGCAGAGCTGGTACCTGGAAACCAAATGAACGTAAATGAGGCAGGATCAGCCTTTGCTCCACATTTGCTCTTCTCATTTAGACCCTGCAGTGTCCATGCTCTGCTTCTTTCTCTCTAGTCTCTTGCTGGTCCCTGGGGCTGCGCTGCCAGATGCCGGCAGCATCACCAGGAGGGATGTCCACGGGCCTGGCATGCTGCGGAGCCCCAGGCTGGGTGACTGGGAGAAGGGGAGGTGCTGCTGGTTGGGGCTGCTCTGGCATGCGTTGGCTGGTGGCTGCGATTTGTTTCCCAGGAGGAAGAAACACGTAGCTGTGAAGGTCCTGAAAAGCAGGGAGAGCTTTGCTGAGGCTGCCCGGGATGAGGTTGCTCTCCTGCGCTGCGTAAGTACGTTCTGAGGCTCTGTGCTTTGCTCCACGGGGACAGCCGCTGAGTTCAGGTCTGAGCACCAGCCTCATAGTCCCTTTTCCCTCCAGCTCTCAGTCTGAGGAGCTAGATGGGGACCAGGAAAAAGCCCCAGAAGTTAGTGAATTTGTAAAAATCACCCTGGCTCTGCACTGACCTCTGAAACAGGCACTTTCTTCTTCCTCCTGTCATACTGGGACATGCTGGCTGTGCCCCACTTGCCATGTCAGCCCATTTCTTTCAGCTGAGACCAAAATCCAGTAAACAGGAGGAATTTGCAGAAAGATAAGGCAGAAAAAGGTGGTAATGTTCTTAGGCAGGAGATGGGAGTGCTGTATTTGTGTCATTGCCAGCTCAGAGGGCATTGCTCTATCGCAGCACTGATACTGAAATAAAAGGAAATATCTGGAAAAAAAAAAAAGCAGGATGTCACAAAGTATAACAAATGTCTGAAGTCAGAAAGCTTCCTCCTGCCTTTGCTAATGGATGTGGTAATTACGTGCCTGTATCTGGGTCTCAGATAGCTGACTTTGAAGATGGCTTGACCTGCTAGTTCTAGAAAGCTCGTAGTTACAATTCTTTGAGTTTGCCTAAATACAAAGTTACATCAGCTTTAGATGAGTAAAAGCCATTAAATTTTGCATTTCAAATTGCTCTGAGGCCTTTCTCCAACAAGTTTGAGAGAGATTTAGTTCACATCTGTAAATCTGTAGGCCCTATCCAAAGGGACATGAGCCAGACTCAGTGATGCAAGAGGAAGTACCAAGTGGCGCTAATTTAATGTAATCAGAGGGCTGCTTTTCTACACATCAGCATAATCCTGCGTACGGGCTGAGCCTTACCCTTGATTTATTACTAATTCTCCCTGAAAGACACACCTTCCCATTCAGCAGAATAAAGCTGGTTCCCAGGGCTGTTCCCACCGGCACAGGGTGGTCGGTGCCTGCAGAGCTGCCGGGAAAGGCGATCTGGTCTCCTTGGCTTCCAGGGCTGCTCACCTCTGTCGTGCCAGCACAAACCTCCTGGCGCTGGTACAGGTGGAGCCGGCAGCTGCACAACATTCCAAACCAAAATTCTGACAGTTAGGGCTGTGAAAAGAAAAAAAAAAATAAAGAAGTATGAATCGCTGCAGCAGGATGGGTGCTCTGTGAGAGAAACTCCCGACAGCATGTGTGCGGTGCTGGTGCGAGAGCCGGGGTGCCGTAGCAGCCGTGCTTGGGCAGAGAGGGGGTTCACCCAGCCCAGCACCCTGGGCCAGCAGCAGATATCCAGGCGGGTGTACGTACAAGCGAAGCACAGCGTGCTTCCCCCACTGAATGCTCCCCTGGCATACCGCAGTTTCCAGCTAGAGATTCCTTAGGCCAAGGGTGACGTCTGTGTGGGCAGTAATTCTCTGTAGATTTGCCTTCAAGACACCTTCCCTGCTTTCCTGTGAGCCCATGTGGGCTTCAGCACCCACAGCCCCCTGTGACAAAAACTGCCACCAATTACCCACACGCTGCAGGAAGAACCATCTCCTCTGCTTTGTTTTTGAACCTCCCAAGCGCCAGGTTTGATGCCCCTTGGTTCTCCTATGAAAGATCTCTGTTCGTGCCCTCTGACACCACTCCATATCAGAGATCTCTGCAGTACTTGCCCACAGCCAACCCTCTTTCAGCCCAAAGTGACCCACTAGCTGGCTTCCAGCAGACATGGAAGCTGCTCTCTGCCCCAGTAGGACAGGTAGCCTTTGAGTGGCCGAAGACAACCACAACATCTCTGCTTCTCTGCCACCCCTTGCAAGAAATTGCTGAAGGGAAGGTGTGGGGTTTAAAAGGCGATGTCCCAGCCTGCTACTCTGGGGCAGGGCCAGCCCTGCTCTGAGGACAAGGAGCAGAGGCTGCAGAAGGGCAAAAGAAATGGACAGTCATTGCTTCTGGAAGCAGGGAGACATGGTCTTGAGGGAATCCCATTCCAGCACAAGCAGGAGCAGTTTCTGGGCCTGCGTGGTGTAGAATAAGCAGTAGGAAGTGTGTTAGACACTATTAGAAGGATCGGTGTGAGTTATTCGGGTCCTGCGTGGGTGATGGTCCCACCTGGTCAAGAGCTAGACAACATATAGAAACTCATTCCTTGGTGACAGACTCTGCTTCTGTGTTTGAAGCCTTATTTTCCTGATGCTGTTTTTCTAGGATTTGTCATGAAGTGCCAACTGCTGGAAGAGAAAGTCTGCAGAATGGGATAAAATGGGTGCGAGATGTCCTTGTGCATATATATGTCTTTAATTGCAGCTTTCTTGGAATCTTCCCCCTCAGGTGAGCAGTATGAAGAAGAAGGACCGGGCAGGAGAAAATATCGTCTGTTTGTTAGACGACTTCAGAATGATTGGAGAGAACGGCTTCCATATCCTTCTGCTGAGAGTGCTGCAGCTCTGGGTCAGCAAAGCCTGGGCTTGCCTTGGAGAGTCGCAGGATGGGGTAAAACTGAGCGTTGTGCTCCCATGAGGAGGATGAGGAGGGCAGTAGCTGGACCAGTCCACATGGAGGTGGCTGGAGGGGAGAGGGTGGACAAGGAGATATTTGGCTGCCCTGGTGAAGGGCAAAAGGCTGGTGGTAGCAGCTTCTCTCTGTCGGTGAATCCCTGACTCTTTCCCACATGCGTGCTTGGTATTTGAGGCGCTGGGTCCTTCCCTCCGATGTCTGATGGGTCACTACGCAGCCCGGGGACTGCCTCTGCCTTTTGTGAAGAAGTCTTTACAGCAGGTGAGAACTTAGCTGGAACTGGGGGAGGGCACCAAGGGACTGCTGGCTGGGGGACATGCCGTAGTCTTCCTCCCGGGGTCATCGGCCATGAGCTCCATGACTCGATCTGCAAAGAAAGGGACAATACAGAGTCACTGCTCAAGGCATGCTTTTTTTTTTTTTAAGGAAAACAATAACTATTTATTTGGGTGTAAAGAGAGAAAATGTTAATTAAAATGCAGAGTGGAAAGTCATCACATTCCCATTAATACTGTGTGTTACTGCCCAAGCCTGCAGTCTCAGCGGGTTTGGGAAGGAGTCAGGACCATCACCCCAGAGTCAGCAGCCTGCAGACCCCTACCGGGGATTTATGGGTGGCACTTGTGTTTCCATCGTCTCAGTGATCCTTGAATTCTCCAGCAGTTCTGCTGCTGGCAGGAGTAGCAGGGGGACAAACAGCCTGCCATAGTTAACGCTTCTTGAGGGCAAACAATGTCTATCTCTTCCCTCCCGCTGCCCTGAGAAGTCCTCTCTGGCGTTTGCCTCGGCATCCAGCCATGGGTAGCGCTGGCAGGGGCGGCAGCTTTCTGCACAGTGCCACCAAAGGCCGCTCGAGGTCTCCCTCAGCACTGATGTCTTTCCAGGGCTTTCTAAATTGCTGGTTTGGTTCACGGGTCCTCCACCCATGTTGAGGTTTTCCTGCTCAGAGCCAACTCTTCCTTCATCCCCTCTAAGGATGTGGTGTGCCGATCAAAGACGGAGTTTCTTATGCATTGCCTGGGAATAGCTGAGGAATGGGGAACCTGAGCGAGGCCTCAGAATAGTTAAAATTACATTTTGCCTCTCATGCTGAGATTTATCAGAAGTCTGCACGCTTGCCAAGATGAAGGTTTGCTACCCTGATTCCTGTGCCCTTCTAGGGACACTAAGAAAGAAAATCACTTCCTCCTTCATCTTTTTTCTGGAATAGCCTCTTCTTCCTCTAAAGAAACTCCACTAACACCTGAATAAGTTACACAAAAATGTAATCTCTGTCCCATTTCACACCTAAGCCTTTTGCTTGATACATTCCTGTATCCAATTTAACTGTAAAATCTCGGCATCTTTTTTCCCCTTCAGACCAGCACTGGGGCAGTATTTACTTCTGATTCCTTTCAGTTTAGCTATTTAAATCTTTCCCCGTGTTTCACAGTTACCATTTAAGGTTGGTATTTCCCCGGGGCTTGTGTTCATCCCAGAATAGAATTTGATAATACAGAGAATATTTGCCAGCCCTTTATGACTGACCAGAGTGTTTAAAAAAATGTATATAAATCTCCCAGCAGCGTTTTCGCTGTTATTGATTTCTGATAGCGACTGTTTCTCTCTGGTAGGCGTTGTTTATCTCTCCCCTGTGACAGGCCAGACTCTCCCTGCTCCATCGTAAGCCGTTCTTTCCCTACATGGCTCTCCTGCACTGCTCTTAAGTCCTCTCTACACGCACTCGCTCATCGTCTCTCCCTCCTCCTGTCTGGGTTCTGCTGCACCTCCTTTTCTTTCCTGGTACGACGGGACACCCTCCCATGCCATGTCACTCTCTAACCGGTGCCCGATTATCCATTTGAATGATAATCAGCAGGAAGGCCTGGTGGTCCGAGGACATAACAGCCATAAAATCAGGAGTGTTTTTTCAGCAGAAAGTTCAGCCCTGTGATCGTAATGCCTCCTCGTAGCCCTGTCCTCTTTCCATCTCCCTGGGCTGGTCCATCCATGGGTTTGTGTATTTTCACACTGCCTTCTGCTGCGTGTCACCGCCACCTCCCCCAAACCCCCCTTCCCTGCTGGGCTCCCCAGACCCCTCTCACTCAGCGTGCCAGGCACGTGGGGCTCCAGCACCTGCTCCTCCTGCCCCATTGCACAATGAAGCCCCTTGTGCTCGCTCCCAGAGGGACACCCCAACCAGTGTCACCGCTCTGCTGGCTGCCCCTCCAGCTTAGTACAGGGCACTCACTGCACAGAAACAACTTATCTCAGATATTTATCATCAGTGCCCCCGTTCTTCAACGCAAGGACGTCCAGAGCTTGCGTTCCCACTGTGCCCGAGTGCTCTGCTGGGGCTGGGGGGCGGTGGGGACCCTGGCGCGGCTGAGGTGACCCGCTGCCTGCTCGCCCAGGTGCTGGCGGGGCTGCACTTCCTGCACAAGCGCTGCCGCATCATCCACGCCGACATCAAACCGGAGAACGTCTTGCTGTATGGACGCGACAAAAGCCTCCAAAGGCTTCTGCCCGATGCCTTCGACTGCGGCCAGGGAACAGATTTGAGGCTAAAGAGGCCAGGTGAGCCCTCCAGGGATGGTGGGTTTCTGAATGAGAAAAGGGACTTGCGTGTTTACTGCCAGGAGGGAAAGAGAGAGGCAGCAGGTACGGATATCTTGGGAAAAGGTCCCATCTCCTGTAACGGCCACTGCAAAACAGTACAGCTGGCTTGCACTGCCGAGAGGCTGCTCCCATCTCTGCTTAATATAAACACCGTGCTGAGCTGCTACCAGTTACTCCAGGCACCTGCAGACGTGTGGTTTGCAGGCAGGGTTGTGTGGGGGACACTTACAAATAACGGGCATCTGTAAAAGCCCCACCATGACCTCGGAGCTCATTCCTATGGCTGTAGGTACAGGATAGTCCCCTTGTGTCCGGTGTTTTCAGCCACTGAAAGGTGTACGTATAAAATGGTTTGATCAGTAAGCCGTACGACACTTCTGCTCTTTATTTCCCGTATTTCTGAGGTTTGTGGGAGACTTGTATGTCCTGCTGATCTTGAAGACCTTTTGAGATATAATTTATTTGCAGAGAATGGTGTGCCCAGAGAAACTGTGGCTGCCCCATCCCTGGAGGTGTCCAAGGCCAGGTTGGACGGGGCTTTGAGCAGCCTGGTCTGGTGGGAGGTGTCCCTGCCCAGGGCAGGGGGCTGGAACTGGATGACCTTTAAGGTCCCTTCCAACCTGAACCATTCTGTGATTCTATGGATATTGAACAAGAGGTAGGGCTGGAGAGTTTCTCCAGAGATCAGCTCCTCTCCCAGCCATGAGACCCTTTATATTTTCCTCACATAACGCCCTCCATGATGATTTCTCCCATGACGGTGCTGTTTTCTCTCTCAAACTCTGGGGCAATCGGAGAGTGCTAAATTAGTGACCGAGTCTTGCTTAGAGCAGAAAGGCACAGTATTAGGCATAGGCTGACAGCTCACTGTAAAGCTGTACACCAAAAATTACCCTTTTCCGAGGTGATATGAAAATGTAACCTTTACAGTGCTTGCCAAGCAGGCTGTGTCCAAGCTCTGTGACAGCCAGCACTGCTGAAGGCTAAAGAAGCATTACAGATGTTTTGTGTCTGACTAGTGCCCTTTCCTCAAAAAAGAGGCGGTGATAAAAAGTGTTTTAGGACCTTTTAGGCTGAAAAACTTAAAAGGCAGGCATGCATCCCCCCCCTCCTGTGGTAAGTGTGGCGTACCTGTTTGTTTGGAAAGACCTGATTTCTCTCTGTCCTTTCCACCTAGGCAGTGAGCTTGGCAATCAATTGGAAGAATCTGATTTAATGAGCATAGAAGTGAAAATTGCAGATCTGGGCAGCGCGTGCTGGACGGTGAGTCTGCCCCGTCTCAGTCCCATGACGATGAGGGGTGCTGTGTGCTTACTCCCATCCGCCCTGGGTGCCTGTCCTCTTACAGCAGAACAGCTCTTTCAGTATGTTGAAGAGATGCCGATTTTAGGGGGGGGGTGGTGTATATTCAGCACTCCCAGCTCAGAGCTGGGCCCCCTGCACTCCTAAAGATACCGTCAACTTGCAGTTAGTCCCTACAATTAGAAATTCAAAACCGTATTTGAGGTGAAATGCTGGGAGATAAATTCACCCTGGTGTCAGCAGGGCTGAGAATGCTCCTGCCACGCTCGGCGCAGTTTAGTGCCCATCTTCAGTTCTGCCCCCCAGCCTCCTCCTCGCTGTGCAGAAGGACTCCTGCGACCACAAGTGTTGCTGGTACTCATTTATGGGCGCTAACCAAAGGGAGTGTGTTTCTGTTTCAGTACAAGCCTTTTTCCAAGGAGATACAGACCCAGCCGTACCGTGCCCTGGAAGTGCTTCTTGGATTAGACTACGGCACCCCTGCAGATATCTGGAGCACAGGCTGCCTGGTAGGACAGGGGACAATGCTGTGTCTGCGCGGGAGGTGATGACACCAACAGGCCAGGGCGGTGTCCCCTCAGCACCCACCTCTACCCGCTGCGTGGGGCGCAAGACTTCCTTCCTGAGAGGGAGAAAGGGGCTGTCTGTGCTCATTCGTTTTGCATTGGAAGTAGGCTGCTGCTAAAACTCACTCTTAATTAGTTTAAGCTACGAGGCAATTCACACTCCAGGTGTTAACCCATAGGCTTGACTGAATCAGGCACATGCTGCTTTTCCAAGGTGCTGTTTCACCACATTATGGATCAACGCAGTGTGAATATTTCCGTATTCAGTTCTGTGTGATAGGAGGGGAAATTGGTCCTATCAGAGTTAGCGGGGGGAAGAAACCTCCAGGTCAGTTACTGACTTAACAACGCTCCTCCATTTCCAGGCATTTGAAATGGCAACTGGGGAGCGTCTATTCGATCCTCAACCTGGGAAATATTTCTCCAGAGATGACGGTAAGACCCCATCAGTTTTATTCATTTCACAGATGGAAGCGTCACAATCTTTGTGCCTAGATGTGTCTTCCCTCCCCCTGTCTAGATCATGTCGCTCGTATTATCGAACTCCTGGGAAGAATTCCTCCTCAAATTGCTTTATCCTGGAACAAGTCAACAAAATTTTTCAGCAGGCCAGGTAAGAATTGGAGTAAGGAAGTTTACTCTAAAAAATCACTGTGGATCTCTGACACAATCCTACTCAGCTCACACTGAACGCACACACCACCCCCCAAAGTTACGTTACACAACGCAGGCTACAAGCAGGGACAGAACACAAGCGGAGGTTTCGTGAAAAGCCGTAACACTTCTTGCCCTGCCTACCTTTGCAATCCAGGAGTGTTCCAGGGATGAATGCAAAATCCTGAAAAACGGTCATAGCAAACACCCAACAGGGAAAACATTTCCATTCTTTCTCCTTTGCATTTGGAGAGAATGGAAATACAGATAGGAAGTAGCTACATGTCAGGAAAGCTGAAAAAGTGTGTAACAGGCTGGATTTCACCCGTTTACTGGCAGAGAACAATGATCATCAGGAGTGGGACACTCATATCCTTCCAGTGGGGCTGCTGTATTTAGTGTTCTGACCCAACTGTAACGTCTCTTCTGTTTTATTCTCCCCGATTCCTCTCCCTTTGACTCATTAGGCTTGAAATCCTTGTCTCTGACTTCAAGGCATCACATGACTCCGTCCTTACGCAATTTAGTCTATGGTCCTCTTTCTCCACTTTCACGCTCACCAGCCGCTCAGCCTCAGCCCACCCACCGCTCACTCGAGTGCTGGTGCCACACTGTAGTCAAACAAGCACCTCCCTGCACATTCACATCCTTTGCTCACACTTATTCCTTCTATGGTGCTCAAATGAGTCAAAGATAATTCGTGCTCTGTACTCGTTCTCCGTGTGAACCAAGCTGGCCTGACCACAGATGCCTAGCCTGAATCACTGCATTTACACCACCTACTCCTGGGGCCAAGGATAGCTTCTCCGTTAGTAGCAGCACTCCTCTGGGTCCCACGGAGCTAAAAGACACAAAACAAATTGAACATTAGCATCTTGGGAGCTCTGGCACTCAAATGGCCCGACGTTCCCTCAACAGGGAACACTTCATTCACTCTTAGCATGGTCTCATCTAAGTACTCAGCAATGGGGAGACTCCGAACACTAGCTTGGAAAGATGATTCCTGAGGAACACCCGAGAGCCAAACCTGCAAGGAGCAGTGCAGGTGAAGCTTATGGAGAGGAAGCTTTAAAAAAGGAGCAGGGAGGGTCCTCCAGGGATGCTTTGTGTGAGGCGCGGCAGCCCCTCAGCCTTGCAGGTGTAACCAGGGTGCTGCTGTGCTTACGCTGTCTTTGCCAGGCGCTCTCCTGCGGATCTCCAGGCTTTCCCCCCGCAGCCTCCACAGCGTCCTGGCGGACCGGCACGGCTGGACAAAAGACGAGGCGACTCCCTTCACCGCCTTCCTCCTGCCCGCGCTGCAGTACGCGCCCCAGCGCCGCGCCACCGCCGCCCAGTGCCTGCAGCAGGCCTGGCTCGCCGCCCCGTGACCGGCCCCGCCGCCGGGGCTT
>VXBO01001119.1:264744-332422 GCA_013400135.1 Rhinoptilus africanus
GACCCCCCGCCGCCTCCTCTCCGGCGGCACCGGCAAGGTCACTGTCGCCCGGCGGCGCGTCGTTGGGTGCCGGTGACCGGAGTTCACCGCCGGGTCGGGCGGGGAGGGAAGGAGGGGAGGTGCGAGGCCGCGTGGGGCCCCGTGGAAGAGAGGAAAAGGGTGTAGCAGCGTGGGAGGGGGGTTCACAGCCCCTTCCCGGCCCTGTCCCCACGCTGCTCTGCCCGGAACTAGGATCCCCCGGGTGGGCTTTATATTTTTGGAGGGGGGTGTGGTGCAGGTGTGCGGAGGGCACGGGGTGCTGCAGGGCTGCGGTGGCTGCTGCAGGCTCTGGCCATGATGTCATGGGAGCACCGAGGGTATGGCCGGGCTGGGGCGAGGGGACAAGCGTCTCTCCTGCTGGGAAGGATGCAGCTGGGTCTCGAAGAACTTGATGCTGGGTGTCCGGTGGTGTGCTGGTACATCGTGGATTTCAGACGGTTCCCCCTCGCCCCGTTAGGGCGTTACTGCCAGAACCTAAACCCAGAATAGGAATTTCCTATTTCTTCAGTAGAAAGAGGAGATTCCCCTTTTCACTTGTATAGGAAATACTAGGATTTTTTTTTTTTCTGTTGTGGTTGACCCAGGAAGTCATTTTGTTGCTAGCCCCTTCTGGGTTTGGGCTTTTTTAGTCATTTTGTTGCTAGCCCCTTCTGGGTTTGGGCTTTTTTTGTTTTTTTTTTTTCTTTTTTTCTTTTTGCTCTAGAGGTGCAGGGAGGAGGGTGTTGCTTTGCTCTGGATCCTGTGGGTAAGCGTTGAAGACAGCAACAGCAGCTGCTGTTGGCTCTGGAGCTCTGGTTGCTATGAGAGAGAAGCTTCAGTAGACTTGGCTGCTATCTCCAGGGAAGGACAGCAGAGCAGCCTCCATTAGTGTGGTGGTGGAGAGATGGCTGGCTCACATTCAGCAAAGGGCTTTACTTTCTGGGCAGTTTCCCCAGGTCCAAAGCAGAAGCGGGGGTATGTTTTGGTCCGGTGGGACAAAAACCTACAAGGTGGGTTTCATCGCTTTTCTCGAGTTAATGGAATTGCATTAAAGTGTTGGCTGGAAACCCCAAGTTACCCTTTCCAGATATTTTGATCCGTGTGAAAAGTAGGACAGCGAGAATTGATATGATCTTCCTGTTAACTGAAGGCTGCAGTCGTGTCTCTCTTGAACTCCAGTCTCCTTTCCAGCCAGTAACAGAGCCAGATGCTTTTCTTATTGTTTGTATGTCTCCTTCCTCCCCTTCCATCGCCTGGGCCCCACTTGCCTTATTGACTGGAATTTCTGCTGTGTGCAGTGGGTGTGTGCAGCAGACACCAGCCTGCTAGTGCTGAGAAGGGATTTTCCATTCACAGACCAGGGAACAGTCAAAATAAAGGCCCGGCTCAACTTTGTGACTGCAAACAGGGAGCGGGGAGAGGAGTTTCCCTCTGCAGCAGAGTAAAATTTATCCTCTGCGCTGCTTGGGCAGTTGTATGTCAAAATGTTTAGAAAATGCTGCTCTGCTGTGGAATGGTGGGGTGAAACCTCCTGTGAATAATGGGGAAGGTTCTTCTCTTTCGGTTGACTGAAATGCTTGATGAAGGAACAGTTTGCAGGAGGCCATTTTTGATGTGACTATGTGTTGTGGAATCTGCCAGCTCCTATTTCCACACTCTGTCTACTTGACTGCGATAGCTTCCTTTTTTTTTTTTAAAGGAAGAATGAGTGCTTTTCTTATCTGCTTAACTAACCATTTGGCACTGGCTGCTGTCTGTGTGATACTATGTTGTTGACTTGGAGCTATCGGCGTATTCCAGTGCATTTGTTAAAGATGAAACTGTTGGTGGAGGTATGCAGTATGGGAAATGGGAATACGTTAGCATTAGGAAACAACTGCCATCTTTGTAAACTAACACCTATAATGAGGAGCCCCTTGCCCTGGCATGAGTTACCAAACTGAGAGTTATGATGAGCTTGGAGCAAAAATTCCAGAACCGGAATAATGTGAGAGAGATTAAAATATGCCCTTAAATCCGCTTGACTGGCAGCAGTCCTGTGGTAGATGCCAAACGCCAAGCTTTTATATTTGAGGATCTGTAGCACCCAAATTGTTCCACAAAGTGGGGTGAGCAGCTTTTAACCCACCTAAAATGCATCCATCACTGGGGCTGAATGTGATATCTGCTGCCTAGCACGGACTGACATGACAATAGTAATGGACTTAGGGTTTTGTAAGTATGAAAACTAGCTCCTCAGTTTAATAAAATACACCAAAGTGGTCTTCATGGCTCCTTAGTCTTTGTTCACGGTCTCTCTGTATGTTATAATGGGGAATTAGTCTGCTGCCTCTCATCCTGTTGAATAACTGGCACCGCTTTGACAAGGCCCTGGCTTTCCGTTTTACTGTCATAACCCAAGTGACCTGAAAGTAATATTCCTTAGCTGATATTGTCTATGATTTCACCACCCCAAGGTGTGGCAGTGAAATCCCATGTAAATTTAAATTGTTTTTTAGAAAGAGGACTCAGTTACAACCAGATCTTATTTTGAAAAGTAATGGGTCAAAGTTGAAAAAACCCATAGGAAAGAGATGGTATCAAACTGGCATCTCTGAATGTGCAAAAAGTTTGTGCTCTTTTTCGAGTAGGTGTGGGGAACCCAGCAAATGCTGATTTTAATTTTCCAGATGTTCCCTGAAGTAAAAAAAAAAAATTGAATTAATTCAAACTTCCAGGTGCAAAGCACGCAAGGGAGAACTAAATGTGTGATGTCCCAGCCATGTTATTTATGAGTCTGACCGGTCTATTCTTTCTCCCATTTTGGGTGATCAGACTTTTGCAAACTTGTTTTGAATGATGTGATGAGATAAAAATGTCTCTATCTATTCTGGCAAGAGTAAAACAAACATAATGAGTGTTCAGAGGTTTGAAACTTCAAAAATCATTGTTCTCATGGCAGTATTACTATATTACAGATGTACATTTGTGTTCTTGCTCTGGTGCTGCTAACTCTGAAATCTTGCTAGTGAAATGTGATGTTATGTGCAGTATATGGGAAAGGTTGCAATAGGCAAAGTTTTTTATATATATACAAGATGTAGTAGCGGTACTTGAGTTGAAAGCATTAAATGTATGTTTGAATGTAAAGCATGTGAGATACTAAGTCTCAGTTGCCGCTATGAAACTGAAGCTGCTATTTGATTTTAAAATAAAGACTCTGTTGTGTTTTACTTGTCTATTTAGTTTTTTTCTCTTAAAAAAAACCAAACCAAAAGCTATGGGTGTTAAAGCTGTAACACGTTCTACAGCCAGTCTTTGGCTTCCATGACTAACTTGTGTCAAGAGTTAGTGCACAGTAAGTTTGTACTTACATTGTCAGAGGCAGTTTTGCATAAATCTAGCTTAGCCTAAACCTTTTGCTTATTTTGATCATGGAAAAAGCCCCAGACCATAATGCAGCAAGAGTTCAACATGTTAAAACTGTGGGACCGGAGATCTCTTTCCACTTTTTCTCTTTTCTTAATTCCTTATTGAAGTTGCTGGGAGTTTCTTGGGTTTGGGTGTTTGGTTTGTGGTTGGCTTTTTTTGTTTTGTTTTTTTCACAGGATTTGCTATTTTGGTGGCAATTTTCCAGTATTCCTGTAGCAAATCAGCCAAGCGGCGGCCCCCGTCCCTGCTGAGCAGGGAGAATGTGCAGTGCTCCTGGCCTCCCCGCTGAGCTCATGCAGGGGTGGGACTTGCTAAGCTGCTGAAATCGCAGCTAATGCCCACTGAGCATGCTGAGAAACAGTTTTTCAACTGCTCCTAGTTTAAAATTTTTTTTTTCTTCTGTAATTAGTAAAGATGCTCTTTGTCTCCGAGGATGATCTACGCGAAAAATCAGGAGATTCTTGTTCATCATCCCCCTTCCCCCCACAGCCGAGTGGTGAAGTATTATTTTCCTGTAACAAAAATAGCTAAAGGGATTTTTCCTTCACTTCAACTGATGAGTCTGAACTTGAAAAGCTGTAGCCCAAAAGAAGAAAACTAGCCCTCATGCTAGTTTTTGTTGCCACAAGCCCTATAGGAGCGTCAGTGTTGTTGTTTAAATTGTAAATCTGCAACTTTCTGGTGCTTAAATCTAATTTAAATGCTTAAGCAGTAGAACAAACACATTTTATTTTTAAATAATAAATTTGAGAAAGAAAAGCTTTCTTGGTGAGTTTCATTTTCTTCCCACCAAACACGCACAGATCCCAATTATTTTAATGAGCAATATGGGAAATACTCAGAAAAGCGTACTGATGTGCTCAGACTTCAAGGTGGAAAAATGTGGGAGGACTTGTCAGCAGTTTGAGTGGCAAGTTTTTTAGTGAACAGGAGAAGTAATTTCTTTTGTGGTCAGGAATCTAATAGTCCCACATTCACCAAACATGAAGAAAAAAGGGAGAAGGAAGAGGGAGGAACATAGAAGAGTGGCATTGAGAAATAGTCAGGAATTTGGCTTTTAGAGTGAAGTTTAGAAGTGATCTGTTGTTTATGCTAAAGTTTAATCCTTATAAACTTGATAACGTAGACAGGTCTTGCATTCCTCCCTGAGGGTCATGGAAGGGCTAAGTTTAGCAAAGGGGAGGTGTATCCCAAGCAGTCAGATCTGTGCAGTTTTCAAGGCAGCAGACTTTCTTGCTTATTCATCCTGTTCTAAGCGAACCTAGTTGTTTTTTTGACTTACAGGCAGCCTTCTGAGACAGAATGTGAGTTAGTTTTAAAACAAAAATGCTTAAGCTCTAAAATATTGCAAAGTAATTTCAGAGTAGAAAGGTCACAGTGCTTTTGATGTGTTCATATTTAGAGCATGATTACAATTACAATCATATGCATTGACAAGAAGATATTGTTTGAATTTGGTAGCTGCTCATTTAGTGACTCAGACTTATTCCTGTTGTCCTTACGGATCTCATACCAAGGTTTTCTTTTGCAGCTGTGCTGATTTACAGGACAAAACTTTTTCAGTGACCATGCCAGCAGCCCAGAAAGCGGTTTGAAGTTCTGATACTGAGAAGAATCCTCTTGACTTTGAAGTGAGCAGTTTGAAATGCAAGTTGTTGATAGGGAAGGAGCGTGAGACCCCGTCACCAGACTTTTTAACAGAACGTACTTGCTGAGGGTGATTCAGTAAAAGAAAAAAAAAGTCAGGATGCAGCTTGGAGTTTTAGTTTGTTGGTGTCGGATAATGCAGTCTCTTGGTTTTGCATAGACTTTGAGTCATGAAAATAAGTGGCTGGAGGATTTTTGAGGATTGAGTTGCATGGAAGTATTTGGATAAGGAAGCCCATGTAGGAGAGCATTGCTTAGACTGCAGGAGGGAAAGACGCAGCCTGCTTCTGGGAGCAGAACATGGAAGCTGCAGAGGTGATAGCTGGTAGGAGGATGGTGGGGCCAGGAGGACTGAGACTTCACATCACAGCTCCAGGCAGTGCAGAGAATGAGAGCACGAGTTTCTTTCGCTGTGGCCTTGTTTCCCATCTGTGCCTCTGCCCAAATGACATCTTTCTGGCAATTCTATCAGTCGCTCTCTGGGACTTCAGGATGCCTGTGTGGAAGCTGCTCCCAAGGAGCAATTCTCTAATGTTTTTATTGGAGAGAGTGAGGAGGTGAGAATGTATCCTTGCTTGTAGGCAGGAAGGAATACACTGGGAAAAGGTTGAGAACCAGTGATTTAGGAAACTGAAGTGCCCTGGGGGCTCAGCATGGAGCCCTTAAAATAGTTAGCGTGTCTCAACCTGAGTTGCAGTATCAATTTATAGATACTTGGAAGAATGTATGAGCCTTCTGCATTCATGTGGCCTTTAACTAAAGACACTAAAACAAACGATTTCCTGTGTTCTGGTGGCATTAGGTTGGAATAACTTATAATCATGCTGCAGGAATGCTTTCAGTAACGTGGCTGTAGATTAACTTTTGCCACAGCAAAGATCTGGAAGTTTCCTGTATAAATAAGTGAACCTTTAGAAGAAAAGAGGACTGCTTGATCAAGTTAAGTAGGCTCTGCTTGACTGTAGAGGAGTTCTAATTCAAAGTTCTCTTGCAGTTTCATGAGTCTCAAGGATGTTGGGGTTCAAGATGGCCTGGAGGTTAATAGGGAACAAAGATACTTGTAGGGTGAAAGTCAGGTTCTGAGCTTGCCACAAACTCGCTTTGTTGTGCAGTTCTTCTAATATCCACCTCAGGGTTTGCTCGTATATGGAAATTTGTGTATTAAACTGGGATGGGTGTTTGTGATGCGCTGTATAATGCTTGCACAACTCTGTGCAGGTTTTTGGTGCACGCTAGTGATACGGTTCCGTGGCAATTCAAGCTGACCTGACATGCTGCTGCCACAGTCCTGCTCTCCTTCCCACCATCGCTTTTGCCTCTGTTCTGGCGTATGCCTGCCCCACTAGTGAACTATTCAGGAACGTTACCATGAGGAAAAGAAATGCATTTCATTTGTGGGAGTTCTGCCTGAACTGCTCAGCTGTGGGGTCAGGTTAGCACCAGTGCAGAAAGGGATGGGGAGGCTGCGCCGAGGCTGTGCCAGCTGAAGTCAGCTTGAAACTATTGCAGAACTGCACCCTGCGAGTGAGGTTACTCCGGGTGAAGTTACACGAGACAGCTGAGTACATCCAACAGCTCTGCTGCTGAATGGGGGAAGTCTTGCTCCCCCCTTCCTCTCCCACCCAACGGGGAGTTCTGCCTTTTCCGTTTGCCAGCTCTGGTTCTTGCTGGATCCCTTTTCTCAGCTCCTCCAGTTGCTAGCCAAGCAGAAAGCTGTGTTGGGGTTATTTTATGTTTTGGGTTTTGCTGGATTATTTTTTTTGCCAAGATAGTGAGCTGAATTGGCTCACCAAGGCATTTGACAAGCATCCAGAGCCCTCACAAAATAAATAGGGGAGAGCGTATGGGTGGAAGCGCAGAGGATGTGGTGGGGACCGGAGAAGGGGAGCAGGGTCTCCGCCTTTCACTGGCAGCACACAGTGTGGCCAGCTCACCCTGTCCCCTGGAACTTCACACTCCTTTTAAAGGAGAGTGAGCTACCATCCACTGCGTGGGGAGCAGTCTGGGAAATACTGTGGATTTTTGCCCTCGGTCTCTGTGCCTTGAGTGCTTCCCTTAGACAAACTTTTAGTTCCCTCCTTGGAAATTGGCAGAAATAGTCTTTCCTTCGTCTGCTCTTCTTTTCTCAGGAAGCTGGTCAGATAGGAGTTTTAATGTAGGCTCGATCTGTGACGAAGGAATGGTATTATAACTTACACGTGGTGCTTAACTTCCGAAATAGCAAATTCTTGTAGGTATACTTTTGCAGAAAGTATATACAGCAGAAAGCTGAAGTCACGTCTCATTTTGGAAGATGGCAAAATGTTAATTAGTATACAAGTATTCAAATCTGTGTAAATAAATGCATCACACAATGTTCCTTATCTTTTTTTTTAACCTGGTAATTAGAAAGTCTTTATTTTGCATTTACTTACCAGTCATGATTTGTGAGATATCCAAGCATGCAGAAAATTATGAATTACTGAGCATACGTTGTCAATCAAATTATAAAAAAATAGTAGTAAAAAACCTCCATAACATGAATTCCACCTAGCTTTGCTGAAAATAATAGACACATGAGTGTGACTGGAACAATGCAAAAATTTAATTCAGCCAAGGCCAGTCGTAGCAGAAACTTGAATCCTATTTCTTTAATATGGAAAACTTGGTTATAGCAGCATGTATTTGAAATAGAGCAGTTGTCTGTGTACTGCAAATCCCAGTGTGAGCTGCTCCGTATGCTCACTGTGAATTGAGGTTTTTAGTTTCCTACCCGGTGAGACTATTTGGTCTGGTAGAACTTGACACAGCATTTTGGCTATTTGAGTTTGAATAAAGTTATTTAAATGTTAGCATGTCACGACATCTCCAAATGCATATTGCTGTGCAAAAAATTTATGTTGGGCGTGAGCAATATGTCTCATAATCAAGAAATCTCATCTATCACGAGGGTAACCTTTTATTTAATGAAAATCTTCACAAATAGCCCCAAATTGTCACATTGTAATAAAGGAACTACGCAGATTGTATTTGCTATGTTATGCTTCACGGCTGTTAGCAGTTGTTCTGACTTTGCAGCGTGGTAGCTGAATACCTGTGTGAGCAGTAGGGTGACATAGGTAGGTAGAGTTCCTGTGTTCTTCGTCTGGATGGTGGTGTCCACTCCCTGCCCGTGCCCCCACACAGGTGCCCGGGGATGGGACACGTCCTCTGTCTGACAGTGGCTGGGCAGAACGTGGAAAGTTTTACTACGTAATAGACATTGTGTTTTGGGTTATGCCATCCCAAACCTGTGTCTTCAGTGAAGTGTCTTGTCAGTACGAAGGTCTCTGCTGAGGTTAAAACTACGACTTGTGAGATATGTAAAGGAAATACGTTGATGCTGCCCTGCGGTGGTCCTGTTTGGAGAGGCTGTTCTTGGGTGCTCTGCCTGAGGTGGGAGACACTTTGGTGCTGAAATCACAAGCTGATGTCATCCTTTACACACCTGTGGAAATCGCTGGCTGTTCTGCTGGGAGAGTGGTGCTTCTTACCTTTCCAGCTTAAGCCCTGAAACACTTGGAGCTCCTGGAAATGCGTGGGTCAGTCGGAGAGGTGCAAGAAGCCGAGTACAGAAGTGCTTGCATCTGATGTCACAAGTCTGCTGTTTGGTGGATTCTCTTTGGCCACTGTGGGTTCAGAGTATCGTTTAGGAAAAGTTCAGATACAGAATTTGTAAGATGAAAAATTCACAAACTGGGAAAAGGCTTTCCCCACAGGGTGCCAGAGAACGTAAGAGTGAAATGTGTCACAGTTGGTGTTTCCTGCTCCTGTATTTCTAAGTCTTAGGTATGCAGATAGAAGTAATGAATTAATAAAGAATAAGGCGCTAGCGGATTCCAAAAGTGAGACTATACACTGAAACCTGCAGTCATTAGTTAGGCCTTTCTCAGGCATGTCAGAACTGTCAGCTTGAAACCGGTCAGCAGAAATTTTTTGAATTGCACGTGGAGAAGAGGACATTGGAGGAGCACTGAATGAAATGGCATGTCCAAATGTTGATGTAGCTTCTCTGGTTTTAGCAGAACTGTACAAAAATGTAACCAGGATCCTTTCAGTGAAATCCTTTGACTGAAAATTACTTCTTTTTTTTTCAAGCCATGTCACACAGCAGAGGTGGATGGGGGTGATTTAGGAGCAGGCTCTTCTTGTGAGTGAAGTTTGTAGGTTTCTGTTGCTCTTCCAGTGTCAGAGTTTAAGGCATCACTCCTTTTTCTGAGCGATAGTGAAGTAGGCTGTTCCCATGAGAGTCGCTGTGTTGGGGTAACGTTTGCAAGGAATTCTGATATTTTCAGTTTTACATGAAGAGAAGGTTGTGAGGGAGGAAATAAATGGCCTTGACACGTACTTGAAAAATGATGGAAACTTTTCAGCATTTTGTAAAACAAAATTACCTAAGTTGTAAAGAAAGATGGTTGTTACTGAAATGGTATGTGGGTTTAAAATGTACAAATTCATCTCGAACAATGGGACTTGCTATGGAGTTCTGTTAGTATTGAGAAGGTGCAATTTAGCTTAGGTTAAAATCTCTGGTTAAACACATCCCCGCTTTTTGGGGGGGCTTCTGCTTCTCACTCGGGATGCATGCGTGGGTCCTTAGCCTGTACCAGCCATGAATGAAATGAGTGAAATGGCCACAGTGGTTTACATTTTTTTTTTCAGGTGATTTTTCCACCCAGAAGTTTGAGATGCAGTTCTGTCAGGGCAGTTTGTCCCCAGTCCTGTTCTGGTTAAATCTGGTTAGCTCTAGCTTTGGTGTGCACGGCTTGGAACACTGTGTGTGACATCTCAGAAGTAGTATTCTGATTTTACTGATAGGAAAATTAAGGCACAGAAAAGCAATCAGCTTGCATAGGACATCTTATAGGCGTGTGAGGGTAAAACGTAGATTTTTTTTTTTTTTTTTGACTCATGGTCTAGTGGTGCAGACTGCTTCTCGTGGACTTTTTTAGGTAGCTGTGTCACCCATGCCAGTCCTTGTCTCTGCCCATGTGTCCATGTTCTGTAGTGCTGTGTTGCTTCTGTGTATACCTTTGGTTTTTTTCAGTAAAGCAATCAGTGGTTTTAATACTAATGTTAATAGGTGTGGGGGGGAGTACACTGTGTAGTGAATACGGGCAAAAAAATCTCCTGTATGGGTTGATGGGGAGGCCTGGTAGTATGAGCCAGGGTATTTTTCCTGCTTGTTTTCACTAGCATCCTGATGCTACAAGATAGTTTGGATTAACAACAATGTTGCTTCTGATTTGTAGCCATCAGGACTGATAAACTATGTGAAGGGGCCTTCAGAGTACTTTGGCAAACTGTATGTGGATGCTTAGTGCACACAGTGTCTATCTGCATTATTCAGGAAGATAATTCCTGTCTGTGCTGGTTTTCTTCTGTGCTGAGATCATTCTCCTGTCCAACTGTTACCCTGCTGAGGCCTTGATAGTTCTCAGTTTTTCCATAATGACAAAATCAAATTAGCCCTACGATGACTGGTGTATGTGAAATTCCTCTCGGTTAAAGGATGTTGCCGTGAATATTTTCTGGCTATTTTTTTCTTGGGAGAATTCAGCAACTTGCATTTGAAAAAGAAAGGAGAAAAGATGCAGATTAGGAAATGCTGGTGTGTGAGGTACAGGGAGGAGCACATAGCTTGCTTCTAGAACATAATCTGTCCAGCTGTGACTTAGTCATCTTCAGTCTTATATAAAATGCATCCAATCTAAATAGTTGAGCATCTCCCTCCTGAATGCGGCAAACCAGCGTCTTTTATGCTTATGTGAAGCTGTAGCAGGCGCAAGCCATCTTCTTAGGAGTGCCTTCATACTTGTGAACCTGCAGCATCCATCATGCTGTCAAGCCTCATTTACTCATGTGATGGTTTTGTGGTGTGGTTTTTTTTTTTTTATTCTGTTCCACAATTTTTCCAGGTTTAAAGAGGTTCCGTGCTGTTGGCAGGGAATACAGCGCTGGTAATCCCAGACAGGAGAGCAGGGAACGTAACGTGAGAACAGAGTGACTCTCCCAAGTCAGACTGAAGGGTTTGTTCATCTCTGACTGGGCCAAAAATTGATGCTTAGGGAAGAATGCAAGATGAGAGGCTCAGAGGATCTTGGCTGACATCTCTAATTTCAGTGTAGTAGTTCATGCTGTTACATTAAATCCAGCCCTGCTCTCAGTCGCTTTGATTTCACATAGCTATTCTTTATGGAAGGGGGTATAACTGACTATTATGACATGCTTTTGTCTGGATAAATGTATGTCCACATTAATCCTTTGTTTCTATAATTATGGGGATTTTGGAGGGATGGGGGAGATTCTTGTCAGTGACTGAAGAAAGAACTGGTAAGCTTTGTAGGAACTGGCCTGTGTGAGCTGAAAGATACTCTGTGCTAGCTAAGGGATGTTGGACATCCCTACTTAGGTAGTCAAGGAAACAGGTACTGTGAGTGCGTTGTTAAATAAATGTATCGATAAAGATAGGTGCTGATAAATCTTAGCACTGGAAGAAAACATTTAACATTATATCAGTACGTTTTCCCCGACTACGTGTTTCATGAAACTACGGGGAAGCTAACATCTTAAGTCCATTATGTACACGGTGGAAGAACAGTCTCCTTTGGAGTTCTATTAGAGCTAGAGCTTCACTGGGGTAGTTGGAAGCGTTCTTCAAAGGCTTCCAAGAAAGTGTTTGATGTAGTTTTAGGTTTTTTTAAAAAAAGTTACACTTTTTTCATAAAAATGACAAATGTACTGTGCTCACTGTGAAGACTTAATGGCTTGGGTTGATGGTGCCTGGGGACCTCTAGACTGCAGTCTGTTGCATGATTTTAAATTCCCCCCAGAGAACTGTGGAAATCCATATGCTGGTTTTTAGACCGTGCTTGACAAACATGGTCTAGCTCGTCTGTAAGCTGCGATGCCAAGTGTAGAAAAGACTAGGTGAGATTTTTCCAGTCTTTGTTAGGTGGAAAGTCAGATCATCAGAAGGTTATTTTTGGCCTTAAAATGCAGAGTTACGCAAACTGTGGCCCTGGAGAAGAAATGAGCAAAGGCCTGAGCAACCTGATCCAAGTTGGCCCTACTTTAGGGAGAGGAGGGGGTTTCAGTCAGTTAACTTTTGGTAGTCCCTTCCAGCCTGGATTGTTCTGTGGTTCTGTGGAAGTTGGACTGGGTGGAGGAGGCGTGGGGGACACGTCTGTTTTGGGTGGAAAGGGCAAGAGTTAGGAGGAAGAAGGCGAGGTACTCTGACACTAGAAATGGTTGTGCTGGAGAAATTGCATTAGCAGTGGAGATGCAAAATATCTGGGATTGTAACTTGGAAGAAACACACCTAGCTTTATAGAAGGTTGTGAGATTAAATCAGCTTTTAATTTACTGCTGTTTAGAAAGTTTTTATCTGGGTAGCATAAAATATTTGATAAAGCTTCTGTCAGAGAGATGCTAGTGGGATAATAAAGTATGTTTAGGGAGCTCTGGATTGTTTTGCCACATTTCAAGAAAAGAGATGAAGGCATCCAGTTGCACATGATGCATTTGTTTAGCAAAACTGCAAACCCACCTATAGATTGTAAACCAGCATTTTGGAAAGTGGTAGCTCAAAGGGCTTTGAGGTCTTCACAGTTAGTTGCCTTTACATGGTACTTGGGCCAGTATTTTATTTAGAAGGATTAATGTGATTCTTGAGCATATTGAGGAGGGAAAAAAAAAATAAGTGGAGGAAAGGAATGCGAAGCAAAAATAAGTAATCTTAACACAGCAATGTTGAGACTGATACTGGAATTGAATTTTGGTTTCCATGCTTCAAGAAGAATGCCAGTGTATTTGGAGACAATTCAAAGGACAGCTGCAGAAATGATCCAGGGACTGGAAAATAAGCCTCATGATGTGAGGCTTAAAGGAGCTCAACTTACTCAGCTTGTTGAAAAGACAATTGAGAGAGGACTTGATCTTTCTCTGAAAGGACTTGTGAGATTTGCTGACAAAGGCATAGCAATATCAACTGAGGGTAGACAAATTCAGTCTCGAAGTACAGTTTCTTAGCAATGATAGTAATTAAACACTGGAATCATTCACAGGGAAAGGGGAAAGGAGCAAATGATTGTCTTAGTTTTTTGAAATAGGCCCAACTCATTTCTTTCTGGAGAAAATATATTGTGAATTTATTTTTTTTTAGATGAAGATAATACTCCTCTCCTGACACTGGAGTTTAAAACCTTCAAAGGGTTGTACCATGATCAATTGGCGCAAGTTCAGTTACATGCACTTGCAGTCAAAGCCAAGATCATGAAATTAAGATGAATTTAGCGGAGAAATAGTTAACCTGGTGCTAGAATACTGCCTTGCATAAGACACATAACATGTGAAGGGAACTCTGAAATTTAATGCTTTGTGGCTTGCATCGTTGGAACTCGGTTCTTTCCCATACTGCATTGCTTCAGACGTTTAAGATACGGTTAAGGCTTCCTGAAAGCCTCCACAGAGAAGCCCTGATGTAACTGTGTACACTCACTGTATTCAGATGAGCATTTCTGAATTCCAGTTGACCGCAGCAGAAGTCTGTAAATCTTTTTCAGCCTTTTTTAGAAACAGTATTAAAAAAATTGCACAACGGCAATATGATTACAATTCCTCTGAGAGGCAAAGGAAGCACAAGCTCTCCTGGTAGGATTCATTCTTAAATTAATGCAGGATATTCTCCGTCTCTCAAGTTAACTGGGCTTAGTCGAAAAGTTTATTTGTGTTTGAAACAATATTAAATAATTGTCAGAAGCAGTATTCTAGTGGCACTTGTTTGCTGGTTTTCGTGCCATCCAAATGAGAATAGTTCAGCGATTCTGCTCCTCCCTCGCTTTGTAAATTCACCTGGGGAATTGAGTGACTCAGTTTGGTAATGGCTCCAGATCGTGCTTCTACTTTTTATTTGTCCATTCCACCACTCCCTTGACGGCTGCCGCGTTTCTGTTATTTCCATAGATTACCTTGTTCCAGATGCCTTTGCAGACGTGCAGAGCTCTCAGATTCCCTTCTGGTAGCTCTGAAAATCTGCTGCTGGGTGCAGGTAGAGCCCTGCCTGCCTGCATGCTCATCCTTGCCTGCGCAGAGGGGGACCTGGAGCTACCTGGGCTGCTCTCGCCTCCTCCTGCGCGGCTGCATTCCTGCCTCTCCTCTCCTCTCCTCCTCCTCCGGGTCGGGCCAGGGAGGAGCCCCATGGCTCTCATCTCTGCAGCTGTGCAGTAAGGAAACACTTCTGTGTCCTAAGGAAGAAGAGGTAGCTCAAAACTCTTTAGCTTTTTGAACGCTGAGCCTATTGATTTGTCACATAAATAGAGCTATTTCTGAGGTGAGAAGAGGTTGTCTAGCAACTGCAGGTTTCCTTGCTTAGGGCTAAGGGATAGCAAACTGCAGGAACGTGTTAGGGCACTACACAGTGTAAAGCAAAGGCCTCCAGCTTCAAGATGTAGTATGGCAAACCCTTGTCCCGACAGCCCTATCTGTCTTAACCTGCAGAAGCGACTCGCAGAAAGTGCTACACATAAAAGAGGTTGTGAGGGCTTAGCAGGAAAGAAATCTCACCCCTTCCTTGCCTTCCCTTTCTGCTGTGTCATCACCCCCTTCTCCCCAGCATCCAGGGGCTGATGGAGATGACCTGCTGGAGGAAGGTTGTCAGCCTCTTCAGCATGAGCAACCTCACTTTTCAACCTTAGTTCCGTCGTGTGGTTGTACATACCTGTGCTTAGTTGCATTTGCAATAGTCATGAAAATATCCTCAATATATTACTCTGCTTATAATTCAACATTCAAAAAACCCAGCGGCTGTGGTAGCAGATAGCATTTCATTATTGATGTGTTACAGAACCACTTGCTCAGCATCACTTTCGTACAACAAGCACTCTTGGCCAACTGTTTGATGTCAGTACTCCCATATTACCACCCACGTGCAGTTAAGGTGGTTGGTTACAGGCTTGTGCACTCATAGAGAAGCTCTTCTCAAAGGAAGAGATTCCTAATTTATCCGCAAATCACCAGAAATAAATCTGCTTTAAGTGACTTTTGTCTTTAGTCAGTCACGGGTTGCAGATTTGCGACTGCTGATTTCTGGTCATCTGCATTTACTTTGAAAATGCGTTTGACAGGATTATCTGCTTTTCATCTTGTTAACAAAAAATGGGCTAGTTGAAAAGTGACCGTGGCTCTCGGCACTGTCTGTACCGCTGAGCTCTGCGTTTCTTGCCAGCAATTATGAAGCAGGTAGGAGCTTCCTGAATAAGTATCACACCTCCAGTGTGACAGCAAGTCTTTGATTATCTTGTTTTACCAAAAACTTATCAAAATAACTTATCAAAACTTATATTCCTCAAAGCTTGATGGTCCAATGTGTTGTTGGCTGATGGCTTATTCTGTAAATCTGACTACTCTAATGCTGCAATTGGATGAACATCCACTGTGCATAGAGGATCCAACATGCTGCCGTGCTGGTAGTACCTGCGTTTTGGGATCAGCACATACCTTGCTAGTGCCAAAATACAATATAACATGAGATATGAGTAAGCCAGAAAAATGAACTGCAGTAAAGAACATCTCTTGAACATAATTCAGCAGCAGCAAGCGCGTAGAAGCCCCAAAAGGGGAAATAAGACTTTTTGTCTGCTTTTGGGCCTTCATGATTGCTCTGCACCACTGTCCTACTGACTCTGTCTGCACTCTAGCAGGTTTTATGCTGGGAAAAGTACATCTGCAGGAAATGTGCAAATTTTCTAAGGGTTCCAGAACCATGTTAAATGACCAAGAGTGCCGCTGGGCATTGGTACCTGGGCAAGTGCCATAGTCGGTGGCATTTCCTACAGCGACATCCCTGAGAAGGGGATGTGGTGAGGCTAAGCATCAGGCTGAGCTTTGAAACCTGCCACTATGCTGGAACATTGCTGAAATCCTTATTTACTGTGTAAAATTCATTGGATTTTAATGCTTCTCCCTTACTACATAGCTCAATGAGTAAATGTGTCAGACTGTCTTGCTGTGTCCAGGTTGCAGGTGTTTTTGTAGCTGGGTTCCCCACTCGAGGCACGTCAGACAGACCAGTGTTTGTTGGGACACCGCACATGAGGATTACACAAGCCTGGAGTAACTTCCTTACAACGCAGAGAAAAAAATGTATTTGCATGATCTCGAGCCCAGGTGCTGCGAAACTCACTGGTCACAAACCGCAGAGGCCAGGCTGGAGCTGGGAGGGCACTCGGTGATGGGTCGAGCTGGGGGGAAGAAGGCTCAAAACGAGCCCCATGATGGGAAGTGAGGCTGAACCCTAGCTTGGGAGCCAGGGCTCCATAATTGCCGTGCTGTGTGATGTTGCCATGGCTGCCTGGGCTGTCCCTGGGTGGTTTCCTGGTGTGTGAGAGCGGGGCTGATGCTGCCGGCGAGCGGAGAGCTGCCCTACGTGTTTGGGGAGCTCAGGCGTGCGCTGGCAAGCCACGGCGACGGGAGGATCCCCACCTCTGAGATTTGAGGCTTTGAGCTCAGTCTCACCCCCATCTCTCCCCTCCAACAGATCAGAGGGTGAGCTGTGATTTTTGCAGGACTTTAAAACCCCCTTTTACTTCTTTCTTGCTATCGTAAGGTCCTTCATTCCCCCTGAAGCCGTGGTCGCACTAGGAGTGAGGGGCAATGTGAAATGGTGGATCCCAGGGGGCACAGAAGGAGGCTGAGGGGGAGCTCACTGGGCCTGGAGGGGCTCCGGCGTGTTTTGATCTGAGATCCTTTGGCTGCGTTGCCATCTGCATAGCCTGTGAATAGTTTTCTCTGGCACAGACCTTGTTCTTCAGTGTTGCATCATCTCTGGGAGAAAGGCCAGGTCCGGAGCCCCAGCACAAAGGCTTTCTGAAGCCGATGAAGCTTGTTCTGTGTGCGGAGCGTCTCTCTCCTTCCTGTCGTCCTTTCCACGGGATTCCTGAAGCGGCCTCCGTCCGACAGCCCCTTCGTCAACAGCTGCTTCATCTCCGCCGCTTCCTGCACACCTGGCTGATGCAACGTCTGCCTTGGAAAGCCGCTGCCGGGAGTCTCCTCTGGAGCTGGGTTGTTTGCCCTGGCTGGGAGTGGCCAGGCAGGCAGCCTTCATCACGTGGGGGCCTTAAATAGATGTATAAAGGACGTACAGCCAGACCTGCAAGGCAGAGAGTATTTAGTGGGATTACAGAGAAATCTTTTTTCCAATTCTAGGACTGGAGGTTGCAATCCTACTCCTGGCAACGTGTTTGTGGTTAGCCTTCCACTGCTTGCAAGTTTGGGACGCTGCTCCATGCCAGTAAATTCTGCTGATTCCCCTTCTATATTCAGCGACTTCCCGTGACTCTGGACTGTCCGGATTCTCATGGGAACTGTAATTCTCTGGGTTTGGATTTGATCCTAGTTATTGCCCTTTATTGCTCTGTTTCCGTCTGACCTTGCATGTGGTATAGGCTTTTCTCTGAAATCCCTTTAAAACACAATGTCAAGGTCTGGAGGTGGTGGGGGTTTTTTTCTGAGGGGGGTGGTGCCTGACAACCTTTTTAATTTAGGGTTTGTCTACTTAAGAAAATGTAATAGTTACACAGGTAGAACCGTTCATGTGAATACTATTACATTCACAAATAACAAAATACAGAACAAAGAAACACTCTGGTCTGCCAGGATTAAACCAGTGTCATTTACGTTATTTAAATTAATCTTGAGCGTTATTTTAACCGTAGCCATTTTCTGGTATAGGGAGGCCTCTTAAATTGAATCTGGAAGTGTAGGATTTATACGGACAAGGTGTGGCAGACTGAGCAGCGGTGCTTTCCAGTATTGCTGTTCCTAGTTGCCTGCTCTGCCCTGTAGCAGAAATCTGTTGCCCCACAGCAGTATCTAAAAGGGAATATGTAGTTTACCTGCTTCTGCTTTCCATCCAGTTTTCTTGGCACCAACTGCCCTTGATGAGACATGGCAACATTTCCTTCCTGCCAGCTCTTTTGGCAAAGGCTTAGAGGGTTCAGTCGCAGCAGTAACATCAGCTGCCACAGCTGGATTCATTGGAAGTTAGTTGTCAAGCCCTTAATCTCAAAATACTGGTTCTGAACCTTTTTGCTTGCAATTTCTTATTTTTGTGACATACAGACCACCTGACGGTTCTCCTTCACCTCGTGGGAAAAGAGTGACTATCTCGGAGTATAGAACCGGCACAGCAATTAGGAAGTGTTCCCCTCCCTGCAGGGTAGTTTTCCCCCACGACTGTCCCAAATAAAAAGCTTGTAGAACTGGAAGAGGAGGGATGTTTTTCCTTTTTCCTGTTTCATTTACTTCAGTAATTTTTGTATCATCATTTCTCTGGGGTCTCATATAATCCTTTTTTTCTTTTGTATTACTGTATGTCTTTCAGGAAAAAGTGGAAAAAAGTATTTGCAAAAATAAAAGTGCTCAGTGGATCACCTGTCTGTCATTTTGGAAAATATTTTAAGTGCTCCAGTGTTTGAAAAATTTGTCATTCACCAGCAACTTGTTACATTGTGAGAGAGAGACAATGTAAAACAATGTTTTCAGCATAGAAATGGGCCAGCAATTATTCTTCCCGAGTCTATGGGATTTTTCTGAATTTCTCCACTATTACCGTTATTCTTTATGTTTTATTTTGATGATTAACATTTTTAAGGTGCTGGCGTTTCGTATTGGTTGCTAGGTTTTCAAAGTATTGTCTTGTGAAGTTTTCTGGAAGATTTCCTCTGTTTATGGCCCTTAAAGTTATGAAGACTTTGATATGAAGTTCTTGATCAGGATAGTCCTTTTCCCTTTATGTTGAGGTTGTTGTTCCTTTAAACACCACTTTTGTCGCCGTCCTGCTCAGCAGACCCTGTGTGCAGGCCATGCAAACGCAGTTAGGTCCCTTCTCATCAGTGCAGGGTGCAGGCAGGTTTTCCTTGGTGTCTGCCTGCCACCTCTCCATAAACATTCCTCAGAATAATTTGGTCTACCGCACATCACTCCTACTCTGTAATTTGCTTCCCCTTTCTAATTTGGCATGGGTTTGTTTATGGAATTATCCTCATGTATGACTCTGCATCCAATTTCAAATCAATATAAATTAAACTTTCCAGTAATGTTTCCTGATGTAAATTAGATCTTTTAAGAAAGTCCAAACAAACCCTTGTCTGACATCTCCACCTTTGGAGTGTACTGGACTGTAAAGAATGTGATTGAATCGTCAAGTAGAAGGTATTTCTGGAAGTAAAGTCTTATCTGCCCTTCCTTTATCTCTTATTACATTTTCCTTGTATTTCTTATCATAATACCTGAAATCCTTAGTGAGTCAAAAAGAAAAACATAGGAGGGTTTGGGGTTTTTTTTGTCTGCAGAACAAAGAGGTTTTGCATAACTTCTTGACTGCTGAAGCGGCAGCAAAGTTTTGAGGTTATTCTTTCTGCTTTCCTGAGTAATCTCTGCAGTCTTGGGTCAGTTGCTGAGACTACTTGACTATGCGTTTTGTAATTTCTCTGCTTGGTGGTTTAATTTATTTCAGTTGCTCACTGTCGTCATTTGTAGTCCTTTAGGGTGTAGTTTGTGGAGGAGTTTAACTAAAAGTGGTGGTTTTGTCATCAGATAAAATAATGGAATCCCATGGATAGACATAATGGAAATTGCCTTAAAATAGCTTAAACCTAAATTCAAGTAAATTTAATCAAACGCTTTTTAGTTTCCAGCCGTTTACCAAATTTTATCAAAATTAATTAAGCTTGCTTGAACCTCAGTTTTAAAGGGGGTTCACCATAGCCTTCACTGACCTGCTTTGTCACGCTGACTTTAGCTGAGTAAGTGTGTTCATAGACACGTGTTGCGGTAGTTTCTATTGCTTCTGTAAGGTACTTTAAGACTAATGGGAATCGTTAATATGATTTCATATCTTGTATGGAACAACTTGACTTGATGCATAGGCCTTCGGATACCAAAAGCTGTTTGAAATCACCTGTATCCCAAAAAGCACCATTCTCACCTTTCCCTGATCCTTGACTCCAGGTCTTGCGCAGCACAGTGAGCAGGATCAGGTCTCGCTAGGCTCCTGCTTTTTGACATGCTTAACAATTTTTAAATGTTGTTACTCTTGTTGTAAGAGCTTGTCGGTGCTCTATCATGGTTCACCAGATCCCAGAGAGCAAGATGAACTCTGAACCGAATGCACAAGCATTTCTTTTTGCATATAGTTACTTGTGCATAAAACAGGAGAGAATCTTAAGAAAGGTCTAAGACGGATAAATCTTAACCATTGCGCATTATTTCTCAATAATTTGGTTATTACGGTTGTGTTGCCTGTTATTTTGATCCTTTCTATTGTAGATTAGGACTGAGTTCTCCCAGACCCCGTGGGATGGATGGATTGCTGTGGGGCTTTGCCGGGCAGCTAGCAGATGATACGTGGTACTAATGATAATAGTAAATACTCGTGTCGGTATTTCATTTTTTAAAACTGGCACAGTTGTTTCCTTGCTGCTTAGTGAAACCAGCCTGTTGTCAGAGCAGACCTGAGCATTTATATTGGTAGACTGAGGCACAACTCAAGTACTTTTTGGAGTTTGTACGTTTCAGAGTAAATTGGAACTAAATGACTTAAGGATTTGTCTGCTCTACCCCTGCCTCTGTGTAAGTGTCCTTATGGAATAGTGTGTCTGAAATTCTGGGAATTTCATGCATTTCTGAGCTAGCCTTTTTAAACACAACCCCCCTTGACCTGATTCTGTTTGCGCTAAAGGTTCTTGCCCTTCTGTGAGGATCTGCCCTTGACATGAGGTTTATGGGCGTGCTGGAAAGAACGGGCAGTGCTTGCTCGGACTCAGGGGACCACACGGGTGTTCTGGGTGGCACCAGCTCAGGAGACGGGACGTTTTAAGTATGGTAATTGAAGCACTTCATGCTTACGCTAGATGTCCTATAGTTTTTTGGCTATTCTGAAATTTCCAGGAGTAAAGGTGAATGAGTAAGATTCGTAAGCCTGCTGATGCTTTTTATACTGCTCCACTTGCAGAGAGGTTGGCTCCTGATGCAAATGGCAATCTAAGTATGAACTGGCCAGAATTGCTAGCTGTGTCCCAGATGAGGTTGATGGAGAGGATGCCAAGGAAGGCAGCATGGCAGAGCTGCTCTTTCCAGTTTGTCACCAGCTCTGGCCTATGGCAGCGTGAGGGGCAGGAGAAAAATGTGCTTTGAATTTTATGACTGGTTATGGCTTGGGAGCATAAAAACGCACGGCTCGTTATATATGGAGCTCGTCCTGTAGAGGTGACCTGCAGGCCCGGTGCCAAGAGGAGGATGGCGACTATCATTTGGATGCTAGTGATCCTGGCTTGTCAAAAGTGTCAGGTCTGCATCCAGTTTGGGAAATTCAGTAACTGGAGGTGTAGGGAGTGATAAAGGAAGCGCTTGTTTGTGCTTTGCTATCTGTGAACAAGAGATAGGTGGGAAGTGGCCATTGTCAGTGCAGGCAGCGGGGATTTCCCCATCCTCCCTCCCCTGGCACACGTGTTGAAATTGTATATAATCGGAAGAGGTTTTTCTCAGTTTGTCCACCACGTGTTTTGTACCAGCGTTACCTTCTTATCATTCCCAGCAATGCACGAGACACTGGATGCACAACGTTAAAATATTTCAAGCCCTCTGTAGACACAGCCTCAGAGACTGGCAGTAACGCTGCAGAGAAACAGGCTGAATCTCTCTGTCCTGCTTGGTAACTGCTTTCCCCTCCAGCCTGTGACCATGGGAGGGTGTGAGGGCAGTGCGCTCCCCCACCCGAGGTTGTCTAACACCCCTTGAGGAGCACCGATGGAGCTGGGGCATCTGAATTGAGCTACCAAGTGTGCTTTGTGAGGCTGTGCCCAAGGTTTTTGTCTGGGGGTGAATTTTTCTTGGCTCTCACAAATATTTTTGTAGAGTCTGTCACCAGGTGTTGCACACCCGGATGCACAGAGGTGTCTGTGAGACCAGGGCACCAGTGAAAACGGGAACAACCACGTCTTGAAGGTGGAAGCTCTAGCGAGCTGTTTGACGGACCATACTTGATCGCCCCTGCTACTGCTATCTTTTAACGCTACGAGTAATGAGAAGAGTTTCCAGCAGTAAATTTTCTGCATCTGCTTTACTTGTAACACGAACGGCAGTGGTTGTGGAAGTGAGCCAATGCCGCGCTGCGGCTGTTGCATCCTAAATAGGGTTTCAAAAATTTAATTCACTGTTAAAGCAGGTGTTGCCTAACCTTCCCTTGACCAGCTTAGATTTATTACAGTCCTTTCTGTCGATACAGGATGTTACCTGAAATGATTGAATAGCATATATTTACATTTTAGCTGAGGCAACCACTTACGGTTTTTGGTTGGAAAGTGGGAGAGTCCCTTGGTGTGCTGAGTGAGAACTGGGGATCCCAGCGCTGGGGTGGCTGTTCCGATGATGTTGGGGAAGACCAGATGTCTTTATACTGGTATGACTGGTTAAGGAGGCGGGCATGTAGATACCCTATGTGGGGGAAAAAAATATATCTTTAAATCCTGCATTTTCAAGCAGTTAAGTGTGATTTACCTGTTAGGCCATCAAAATGTCTGTTTTCCATTTGATTTCATGAAGAATTGTATCACAAGGAAGATAGGCTTGTACTGTGGTCTGAAGCTCATCAGATTTTTGTTAAGGCTTTGAATTTCAGGAAAACTTCTCCCACTGGAGAGAACTTGGTGCAAATTTTTCCTCTGATACAGCTGTATATTTTGGGGGGCGAGAGGTAGGAAGGAGCCTGGGGATTGTATATGCAGGAAATGAGCCGGTTCGATGGGTAAACATTTTGATCTCAACCTCAGTATTTTCTGTGCAGGCTAATGTTTTGGGTGTTGCCAGGCCAAGTTTCATGAAGACCAGACTGAAATCTAGCCTGAAGGTGATGTGGTCTTGGACAGCACTTGAGATTCATCTCAGCAATTTATTTCGAATGTTACATTTTCAGAGTTGAAAGTACACATAAAACAACATCAGCAAACACCAAAATCTGAGCATGGGTGATGGTTGGGCAAGTTCTGCTGGGTCAACACAGAAGCGACTGAACTGGAATTCGCCTTGTCTAACCTTTCTGTTTGGTATTTCATGTTTCTCCAGTAATCACTTTCCCGAAAGTGGGAGTTTCTGTTGCACTGAAACAGTCGTGTTTGTACAGCCTTGATGGAAAGAGGGTTTCCTATGAGAAGTGGCTGAAAACTTATCCCAGTTGCCCCAGGACTGACCAGATACCCTGTGACTCTCAAGTCCAGAAGCAGCACTTGAAATCCTCCAGTTCTGCTGAGTCACAGGCAGGAGACTGGAATTTGTCCTGATGAAATCTCAGGCTGCTGCCAGCTGGGTATAGTATAGTCATGGCAAAGGCAAGAGATCAATAGGCCGTGAAAAAAAAATAATCTAAGTAAGTATTTAAAAACATCCGGGGGCGAGGGGGAAAGGTTTATATGTCCCTTAAAAAGGGGAAAGGTGCTTCAGAAACTGAGAAACCTGTCCTGTTTCTTTTAACCTTTTGCCAGAGCTTTATGTGACTGGGTTGAAGCAGGGATTCACATCCGTAGCTTTTAGCTGTATTTTAGCAGCATTTTGTCTCATCTGGTGTCAATGTCACAAGCATGAGAAAGGATAAATGAGACACTTCCTAAAGGTCCTTTTTATTTTTCAAAAAACCACGCTGAAGGACACCTGGGCTGTCTTGGGTCTGAGTTGCTTGTGAGCTGAGTCCTGCCTGTTTTCGTTCTCATCTCCCACCTCCCCGCAAGACTGTTGCTTTGGGGCGTAACAGGGAATTGCCACAGACCACTTAGAAACCCTTACATGCTACTGCGTAATTCGCTGTGTGCTTGTCGTACTATGAGAGAGATTTCTCTTAGGCATGTATACTGAAGAAGGAAAACATCTCCTTGTGCTAAGAGAAGCGGCCTGCCTTTTAAGACAGAAAAAGGCAATATAGTGTGTGGCGTGTAAACTTTTTGACTACTCTCTCACTCTTCCTTCATTTGCCCTGATAGTGAGTGTGCATTTTTGTGTTTCTGGGTTGTTGGGGGTTTTTTTTATGTGTTAAACAATGGCTGGACTGTGGTGTCCGAAGGCCTGTGAGAAATTCACTCCCCGCGGGAGGACTTGGCTGGCTGCCCCTCTGTAGCCCAGGAGGGTTTTGCTGGCAGAGCCCCGAGATGCCGGGGAGCATGTGACGGCTGGCTGGGAGCGCAGGCTGGCTCATCCGTGCTGCCGGAGCCGGGGCACGGCTGCCCAAAGTTATTCAAGGCTGCCCTTAAAGCTTAACGTGCTGGGAGAGGGTGTCTAAATTGTCACCCTTTTTCCTTTGGTTTCGGAGCTACTTTTGCTATGTGTTGAAATGCAGCCTTTCTCTGTACCGTGAGGGGGGTTCCTTTAGAGCTGCGTAGAATAATGGCTCCTTTATGAACATCTGTGTTATTGAGGTTATTTACATAATGAGGAGCTGATCCTGTTTTACCTCTGTCTGCCATCCGACCCTCGGAAGTTTGCGTTCATCCACGATTTCTCTGGCTGCCTTAGCGAAACGCTGCGGTCAGCAGGGAAGGTGGAGCCTGGGCACGGGCTTCCCTGCCATCCCTGCGGCTGCTCCCCGCCATGCCGCCGTGACTCACCCCGGCTCCCCGCACCNGTCTTTATCCTCGCAGTGGCCTATGCGCGAGCGCCCAGACGTCTGACGTGGCTCTGTCGCGGGGAGGTGTCAGCTGGGATTTTCGGAAAAGTCAGAGCCCGCTGTGTCAAGGCTCGTCGGACTGAGTAATGGGTGCAGAATCCAGGACGGGCCTCGCTTGCCGAGGGCAGGCCGTCAGTGGTGCAGGGTTAGCCACTCTACTGGTTGCACTTGCCCGTGCTGTGGGACCAGTGAATACAAATACAAGCAGGTCTCAGCTCAGTCCTCCTCAGCTCTGTCTCATTGTCCTCCCAGATGGGGCTTTGCCTGCAACTTGTTTGGGGAAGCCGTTAGGAAATGCTGATGGAGGGCTGTGGGTGATAGGTGACAGCTGCTGCTTATATGCAGAAGGAGCTAATAGATTGCTTATCTGATAATTAGTTCTGAGTTTAGTTGGGGGAGGGGGGAACTGTCATTATCGGCTTTATGGCAGAGCAGCTCATTGCATGTCAATCCAAGACTGTAAAAAACCACACAACCAAACCCCCCACCAAACTACTACCATCTACCTGTTGCCTGTCCCCACATATGAAAATGAAGTAAAAATGATGCGGCATGTCACTGATGGAAATCTATTTCTGCTTTTCTTTTGCTGTGAAAGCCTTCTTAAGGGGTATACAGGGAGGCCTCATCCTGTAACAGAGATGCAATGCTTTGTTTCTACCCCGGTAGGTTTCCCCATGTCCGTGACGTGTTGGCCGAGGCTCTGCGGCTCCTCTCCGCCCTCGGAGCGGCCAGTCGCTGCCCTCTGGACTCCGTGATCCCCGACGGGCGTCATGAGCATTGCAATCCCTCTGGGAGTCACCACACCAGATACGTCCTACTCCGACATGGCTGCAGGATCGGAGTGAGTGTTACCCCATGGAGGAGGAGAAGGAGGGGAGGGTGTCAGAGGGCTGCCCTGGAGTGGGGCTGCTGGATCAGTGCCGGTGCTTTCTCCACTCGGGAGAAAGGGGGTGCTGGTTCGCTGGCTGTGTGAGAGATGAATGCAGAGCCAAGTGTTTAACAAATGCAGTGTTATGGCAATTGGTAAGTTTGACACAGGAGTCGGGGAACGTGACAACTCCAACAGTATGAGGCACTCAACCATGGGGTTTTTATCAGCTTGGCTAGTAAGTCTCAAATGCAGGTAGTTGTGCGTGTGCTATACTCATGTTTGACACAGGCAAGGTACAAACCAGCTCATGTTCCAAAAGCTGTGTTCTATGAGGGGGTCAGTGTGCTGAGCCCACTGGCTCAGTCTCAGTACCAATCTTACATGACTGATTTCTGGACCCCTTTGGAGCTTGGCCAGAGATGTGAGACAGCATCAGCCTGTGTAGACACCTTTATTTTGTTTCTGCCCCTGAGCAGGTTCCAAGAAGCACACCTTCAGGGTCCCCAACACAAGACCCTGTGCAGGGCTCTCACCACAGGCCTATCTCTGAGGCCTGTTGGAGGGGACTTACATTTCTTTTAAAAGAGTATACTTCTGCAGGAGTTGGAAATATTTCCAATCCAGAAAATAGTGCATTGTGATCTTTTCTTAAAACCCTTGTTAGAATGATGTCAGCTCAGATGAGTACTATGTTTTTGTTGGGGGCGAGAGGGAGGGCTCAAGTTATTTCTGTGTGCTTCTGTCTCCCGCTTTCCTGCATCCTTCTTTGAAATACGGACTGTAGAATTCCTTTACAACAAATTTACAAAGGGCATTTTGGAGATAGATTTCCTCCATATATTATTTAAAGGTACCGACTGTGCAAATACCTGCATGTCAGATCAATTGGTGTAGAACAGATATTGCTCCAGAGTCTATTAATTTTGAGCTGTAAGAGCAGTGGGTTAGGGTATGAATCACTGTTTTTTCCTTCCATCTTGCCCTGATTTGACTACACAGTGTTTGACTGCACGGTCTCACTCTCTGCAAGACTGCTCATGCTCTTTTTTGTCTGTCTTGGCACTGGCCCCGTTCTAGGCATTCTTCTTCGTGATGCTTCGTTCCATCCTAAAGCCCATATTTTTACATGTTGTTTTTAAACAGGGAGTCACAATCTAGTCAGTCACTCATCTGCAGTGGGTATGTGATCCTTCACTTTCTAAGCTTTAACATTCAGGATTGCTTGTCACCATGCTTCTCCCACAGCAGCACTTTAAAGACTCGGCATGCAGGAATTTTAAACTGTTTATGACAGGAGAAAGAGTGCTAAATAGTTTACTCATGTACTAGGCACTTTGCTTTCAGAGCTAAGCATGGTAGAGAGGAGAGCCAGATATATCTATGCATGTCCCTTGTAACATTTAAATATCAAAAAGACTGTCTGTAAACCTTCTGCAAAGCATTTTCTTTTTCCCTGGTTGTAAGAAATTTGTAGGTCCAACTTGAGGCTAGGTTGGAGTGCTTTGAAAAAAGGCTTTTGAAGATTTCTGAATTGGTTTCTCTGAATGTTTTCTAAAAATTGTGAATGCCAGGACTTTATTCTGCAGGCTTTGCCTTGATGCGCTGTTAGTTACTGCTGAAGTGTCCTTCATGAGTCTGTTCAAAGTTAAGGCCATCCTTCACTTCTTTGAAATTCAACTAATTGGATGCATGAAGTCTGGGGTACCCGAGCTTCTTGTCTCTTACAAGGGATTGATTTCAAAGATGTGCATCATGAAGGCAGAGGGAAGGTAAAAGGAAAACTAGCTGGCCCTCTTTTCAAGCTGAGCTTTTGCATCTTCCTCTGGCCTCTGATATCTGAGGGGAGGGGAAAAAGCTGAGGGCTGTTTGTGTTCATCTGAGGGTGCCATGGAGGTTGCAGAGTGGTTTTGCTGTGTTAGTCTGACTGCCTATTGGAAGTTGTTGAAGCTCCTTGGCGGGCTGCTGCTGAGGAAGCCTGGGCCCCAGCATTGTTGCCCCTGGACACCGTTGCACCAACAATCTTGAATTTTTATTGCTAATGCTTGCGGCAGCATTGCTGGTATTCCAGGCTGACTGCAGTTAGGAATGTGGGTGATTTGGAGAGAGGATGGACCTGGTGCTGAGGCTGTTTAGGCTCTTTTCCTTCTAATATTGTTTCTGAAAATACGATTAAACCATGCATGGATTTAACTCTGTACCACTCTGGAAATCCTAAAGGACTGCTGCAAAGATCCAGCAAGGTTGGATTATGTGGCAAGCTCTACACGGTGTCTTTTGTTAAGAAGTATATCCTCTGAGAGGTCTCTCCACCTGTATCTCCTGCTTTTGACAATTTAGCTTAGCTGGCTGTAGTTATATTGAAAAAGAACTGAGTTTATCATGTCATGCGCCTAAATCCTGAGCTGTGGAAGTGGGGTTTGCGTAGTTTAAGGTCTTCTGCTTTCTGCAGTTCTTGGTACAATAAATTATTGTTCCTTTAAGTTGCAAAGACAGATCTGCTTTACTCCGGAGTAAGCCAGAAGCTCAGAAGGTTAGTGCGTTGGAGAGTATATCGGGTTTAGTGCCAGGGTGGGGCAGACTTCAGTGCAGCAGAGATTTCAAGAGCTAATAGGAAGTCCAAAGGGCACGGGGGTTAGTGTTCTTGGGTGGTGCCTAAACACTGCCCCACGCGTGACCGCTGGCCGTTGGTGTTTGAGTACTGCCTCATTCATGCTGACAATATAGGACTGACAATCCTGCAAGATCTCACCAGAGCAGCAGAGGTCCAAGGTAAAGTTTTCCTTTCCTGTATTTTTCTTTCCTGCTTGCTCGGCTCCCTGCTAAAATTTTGAAGATGATTTCAGCTGCAGACATGATTGAGTAATATTCTGCTGTATTCTGGTATGGACCCTACTTCTAATCTGTGCAGAGGTTATCTGACTTGTATTTCCTGCTTGTGTCAGACAGTGTGATTTCTTGCTGCTATTCTGTCTGTAGCCTCATTATCTAACGCTCCCTGCATTGAATTGCAGCTGTCCCTTCTCTGAGTAGGGTTTCTGCAGCTTTTTGTGAAGGGGATATACCTTTCATTTTTAGCTGCTTTTTTTCACCACCGTGTGGTGGAAAAGCGCATTGTACCTCAGCAGCAAATTTCCTGTTCAGCACACCGCACACCGTGTTGCTGCATAGAAAGCACAGGGTGAATCTGATTTGTCTGTGGCTGTTGGATGTCCAGGTCATGAATTTTCTTGCCTCTTTGTAGGAGGAATCTCTGACTCCTTCTCGTTGCTGTCAAGATAGCTGCAGGTTTCACACAGACTTTTTCACAGGATGTTGGACTTGGCTAACAGTTAGTATCTGAGGGAGAGAGAAACAAGCCCAGATGCAGGAAAGCTGCTTAGCTATTCTTTGAAATAAGCTGTTGCAGAGATAACATGGCAGTACTGTTCAGTGGCTTTGAGATTAGGCTGGCTGAGTTCAGAAGTGAATGCTGAACTAGACCCAACTTCCCCAACTATAAGGAAACTGAGCTTCTTACATGCTAATTATCTTTTTAACTTCCCAGATTGAGACACAGTTTAATGATTTATCCAGGGTGGCCCTTACTCAGTTGCTTCCCTCTGTTGAAAGCAGGTTCATCCTGTACAACTTCTGCACACATGATGCCTGGTGAAGCGCATAGTAACACCTCAATTTCATGAAGTTTCTTCATTTTGAGCTCATGTGTTGAATAGAAGAGAGCAGTGAAATGCTGGCACTAAAAACATGATGTTATATTGATGGGTTTTACTTCTGGCCCTTTCTGCAGCCCAGAGTCTGTGGAAGCTAGTCCAGCTGTCAGTGAGAAGAATGTGTACTCCAGCCACGGCTATGGGGCCACCCAGAAACACAGCTATCGCGGGCTGCCTTACGCAGTGAGTACTCTCTCTGCAGTGAATCAGCTCTTTACTGTCTACTTGACTCTTTTCTCCTTATTCCATAGTTCTTTGCCTGGTAAGCCTTAGGAGTTTTGGCTTATTTATTAGGGAACACTGAGTTACAGCTGAGTTCTGCCATACATTTTGCATTTGTGTGTTTATTGTTTGTGAAGTCTTGCATACTCTATAGCAAGTTTTATTAGTGTTCTAGGTGATAGATTTTTATCGAATGAAGTATATGAATGAAGTGTGAATATACATGAATATATAATATGTTTCTGGTGGTAATTGTATGCCCCATTTGGTTTATTGTGCATATTTGTACTTGTTTCAACTGCGCAGGTTTTCATATTGGTAACTTATGACTATGAGAAACAAAGAACAGTCAGGAAGAGTGGCTTGAAACTGTGGGATGAACAGTATGTCATGGAATCGTTGAGGTTGGAGGGGACTTCTTGAGATCACATACTCCAGCCCCCCTGCTCAACCTGACTCTGCTTGAGCAGGTTGCTCAGAACCGTGTCAAGTTGGGTTTTGAGTATCTCTAATAGACAGAAACTCCACAGCGTCTCTGGGCAACCAGTTCTAGTGTTTGACCACTGGTGACATCTCAGATTATTAGCAGTACAGCAGCTAATGTTGAAATAGCCTGGTTGTTTTCATAGGTTTTGAGTTAGAGTTCATTGATGCAGAAGAAAATAATTTACAGCTTTCAGAGCTATTGCTTTACCTTCTTGGTAGATTGAGGAATTCAGACTACTGTTTTACACCAGTTGTTAAATAATAACCTGGGAACTGTGGATTTGGGACTTCGGTTTCTAGACATCATATCTTCATGTTAAAAGTAGTACTGCAAATACTCGTTTTCAGGATCATAATTATGGAGCCCCTCCTCCTCCAACGCCGCCAGCCTCTCCTCCTGTCCAGACCATTATACCTCGTGCAGAACTGAACGGCCTGCACTCGCCTGATGAGGAGAACTCCGGGGACAGTGAGAGCTCCTCAGAAGGAGAATCAATTCCCACTTGGTGCCACTGCAGTGTCTCCCAAGATGGTTTCCTCCTCAAGTGTGAGAAGTGCAGGTAAGCTTTGGTGCAGTGCAGATCTGGACTGCTCGTCGTCTTGACTTCTCATACCAAGCCGTGTCACGTTTGGGCTGTGGGACGGACTTCCTTTTGCTAACTGGAGCATTCTTTCCAGTGCTTTACTTAGTATTGACCCTCCTCCTTTGCGTTGTCAGCCTGACAAGTGTTGGTGGCACCAGGAGTGGAGATGAGGATGTTAAATCGATGTTCTTATCATCCTGGGCCCCACTGAGGGCATGCATCTTGTGACATCCTGTTGAATTTCAAGTGACTTTACTCCTACAAACCACCTTCAATTGTGCATTCTCCTTTGGCAGAGGAATGAGCAGGGGGAAGGTGATCAGACTCCGCCGCCGGAAGCAGGACAACGTGTCAGGTGAGCTTGAGGCTGTAATTCTGATAATGGTGGCTGTTGCTTCTCTTCTGCAAGACCTTTGTCTTTTGGCTGCTGTAGTCATCCACCTGTGATCAGTGCCAGCTAATGTTCTTTGCCTCCCAATCACTGGGATTTTCTTCTCTCCTTCCGCCTTGCCTCAATTAGCTCTTGGAAGAATCAGATTATCTTGTGAACAGAAAAGGGAAATGTTCATCAGTGCCATTCTGTGAGAAGTTTGGGAGAACCGTTCCCAGTTGGAGTGGGAAAACTGAGGTGGTATAGTTTTCTCGGGGAAGAAGCTATGGAGGGTCATCAAGTCGCCTTGATGAAAACGGACATAAGGGTTCTTTCTTAAAACGTTGCTAATGAAGCACTCCTCTCTGTAGGTGGGGACAGCAGTGCCACTGAGAGCTGGGATGAAGAACTATCTCCCTCGACAGTGCTGTACACAGCTACACAGCACACCCCCACAAGCATCACGTTGACTGTCAACCGCGTCCGTAGAAGCAAACCTAAGAAGAGGAAGAGGAGTACAGAAAAAGCTCGCACTGCTCCAAAGGCCAAAAAAATCAAGGTATGTGGAGTGAGATGAGGCAAGAAACTTCTGTCCTGTAAGGAATTGCTCTTTCTCATGTAATAATGTGACGCCTTGTATTTGTGGCCTGCTAGAGTATTTGGCTGTTTGTTCAAAAATTACCTTACTGAAACTCCACCCTTATTTCCCAATGCTGTCCATTCATACTCAGAGCTTGCACTCACATATTTTTTCCTTCTGCTCCATTAGGATTTGGGGAAATAGCTTTTGGAGTGTGTTTGTTTGTGGCAAAGGGGCAGTCTGTGAAAGGAATAAGAAATGAAGGGAGCATGGCATTTCTTAGCAGGCTATGTTAAGGAATCTAGGCTGCAGAGCTTCTTGGTGCTGTTCTTATAGTGCCTGTTTGGAAAACTGTGTAGGTAATGATGAGCATTTGTCGAGGGATGACTTTACTGTCTTGTTTGTGAGGGTTTGGGGGTTGAAATAATTTTGGGTTGCTTATATTGGAATGCAGCTGGTTCTTTCCCATCATCTGCTAGCTTTACTATGATTTTCCTAAGGTTAGGTTTCCCTTGAAGTTCTTCTGGTAGGCACTGATTAAAAAAAAAGACTGAGAGCAGGAACCATGTGAGGGGTTTTTTTGTGAACCAGCTCGATTCTGTTGCTGGCCCTTTCTTCTGTCAAAGCAAGTGGGGTTAGTCCGGACAGTTTTGGTTTTGATCTTGAGATTTTTACTAAGTATGAGGCCGGCCTTTTTAGTTCAGAAATCCTGGCCATCAAGCTTTTCAGCAGTTTCCACTGGATTTGCATTGTGGAGGCTTTTTGTTCAAGTCCATTGCTTCTTGCTTAGGTCTTCCTGTAATTCTTGATGTCTTTTGTTAAGGGTTGGTCTGTTGGAGTAAGATCTAGTGTGGTTCTGGGATGGTAATTCTGACGAAATGTTATATAATACTTTTTGGTTTTTCTCTCTCTCTTTCTCTCCTTGTTTGGGGAACAGGCATTTCGAGAGGGATCACGAAAGTCTCTGAGGATGAAGGTGAGTGGAGCTGAGAAGCCTCTATGATTGTGGTGGGTTTTTTTTTTTCCCCCTCCAGCTTTGTGCCTCTCTTGGTCTGCCTGGGGAATTTCTGATTGTGGGACCAGCCTCCGAATAATCCCAAGCCTTACCACGCACTGCAGGCAGGCCTGTTCAAAAGGGTAACCTTGAACCTTGTTTTTGCTTCAGATAGCTCATCACTTTCTGTGAGCTAATGTCATCCAGTTCCAAGAGATATGACTGATTCATGACTCCTGGGAGTGGGGTGTTTGATGTAAGGGATGTAGAACTGGTTGTGGCCGCTCTTCTGTGAGGTCAGTTATCATTTGATTGCATCAAAGATATTTTAAGCTTGGGCATCAAAGTAGCACACGAGTTTAATGTTGGGTGTCCTTATAGCAGCGTTGCCTTGTTTCTCTCAGCATCCTCTTACTAGGGATGGATGGGACAATTCTGACTTCATGAAATACTGGTAGGTGTGGCTGTCTGTTAGAAAGTTTATTTGACAAAAAAACAGGCTTGCAGTTAGGGCCAAACACATTCCTAGAAACACAAGAGTTGCCTTAAAGCTCATTCAGTTCCACCTGACCCCAGTACTGTAGCTGCCAATGGCTCCTAGCAAGTGGCTCAGAGGAAGCAGGACAATCCTGGGGTGTGTTTGTCTGTGTGCACCTATCTCCATAGTATGCGAGTGCCTTGAGAGGGTAAAAATGCACGAAAACCCTTAATGCATTTAAGAAATAGTGATTGTTCTTCAGTGGTCCTTGTCACTAATACCTCAGTGTCACATATGTGTCAGTCCCTTATGAAGCTAGTGAAGTTACTGACCTCTGGAATATCATTTGTAGAATTACTTCAACTGCTGTCAGGTAATGAATGAAGCTTAATTATTTTTTTTTCTACCAGCTTCCTATTTTCCCTCCCTTACAAGGTGGTAGAAATGAATTAACTGATTTTGCCCTCTCCACTTTACACTGCTTAGGACTTGCAGTTTTAACCCTCTGGGCTTTAGCTTATGCTTTACATTCAGTTTCTTCAAACCCTGGTGACCATTTAGCTAGAAGGTTCAGAAGTATTTTGGGATCAGTCAGTGCAAAGATTGAGATACAATCAGCATCATCTTGCCTTTTTGTGTTCTGTTCCTTTGCTTTTTTCAATCTACTTAATTATTTTTTCCAAAGTAACTTAAAAAACTTTCTGGCCATGTACTGGCTTAATTTTCTTGTATGTAACAGTGCAAGTACCAGCTCTGAAGAGATCTTAGTCCTGCAAAGAGTTCTCCGTAGATTCCTAAGGGGCACTGTTGTACAATGTTTTGGAGGATGTAGAGTCTGAAAAATGTTCTCATAACCTACACTTTCTTAGCTTGGAACAGATTTGTCTTTTTTGTCGCATATTCATATGCTGAGAGCACTGTGGGTTGGTTTTTCCTGCTGTGTGGTAGCCATTCACCCTTTGCTCTTTGGTGCAGAATTCCCCTTCTGAAGTGCATGCCTTGGATGAAAACACCGCTGAAGGGTGGGAGAATCGAATACGACTCTGGACAGATCAGTACGAAGAAGCTTTTACTAACCAGTACAGCGCTGACGTACAGAACTTGTTGGAGCGTCACCTAAACTCTAATAAAGAATTTGTGGGCAAAACGGCTATGCTAGACACAATCAACAAAACGGAGTTGGCCTGCAATAATACTGTTATTGGGTCCCAGATGCAGGTAAGAAACACTGTGACAGAAGTGAGGCCCTCTGATTTTTAGACGTAAGGTGTGGGCGTGGGTGAAAAATACTGTAGCTGGTCATGTAATTTCAGACCAATGGGTATAGATTTGGTATAAAAGGGAACAGAAGAGATGGCAGTACCAAGGCAGATTCGGAAACACTCTCATTCAACCAAATCAGCGTTGCTAAGTTGGGAATATTTTGTACAGTTCTGTGATACAGTTCACAGGTATTTTACCATAAATACTTTTGGTTGCTGAATGGCGTGAGGCAGAACCAGATCTATCACTTGCTGGAGATAAGAAGTTTCCTGCTTTCCAGCTGGGTTTTCTGGTCCTTCTTTTTCTTTTTTTTTTTCCCTTTTTTTTTCTGGCTCATGCTGTGTGGAAAGCTATTTAAAGAATCTTTTAGCGTTATTTCAGTGTTTTGGATTACTGTTTGGACTCTGGTAACTTTCAAATACTGCACAACTATAACTGGTTTTAGGGATCTGTCTCTCTGTAACTTTTCTCTTTTGAGATGTGCGATGATTGGCGTCTTGCCAGCTTTATGGAGTGCATGTGGACAAGGAGAAACAGGAAAAGGATGTGTTTGTGTGGTGTATGTCCTCCCTACTACTCTCCTCAGCTGATGTTTCGTCTGGTCCGTGTTTCATTGAACAGAGAGCAGCATTCCCACTCAGTTCAGGCTTTGTGGGGCTTCCTTGTCCAGGAGAATGGAGATAGGTGCAACTGAAAAGGATGGGCTCCAAAACAGATGTGGGGCACCTCTTCTGTAGAAGGGGAGCAGAGTCAGAAACCTGAATATCAGGTATATGTGCTTGAATCGTTCTTGTTTATATCAGCTGACTCACCACTCTGTGAAGTTCACGTGCTCCCTCTCACCTTTCCCTCTGCTTTCATGTAGGTGAAGCACATCAGGCAGAGCACAGATATTGCCAGTAAGGGAGAGTGCAGGAAGAGGACTTTGGACCCAGCTTCCTTCCACTGTTGCCTCTAGTCCTGCAATAATAAGACTTCTGTGGGGGTTGGGGAGAAACACTTCTACTTGGCTATGTGAGTAGCCTTCCTAAAGAGAGCAATTGAGGAAATACAGGAGAGAAAAAGTTCTTCTCTAGAAATCTTAATATTTTCTGAGTCTAAATGTAAACTCTTCTATCTCCTTCGTATGAGTTTGAGGAAAAGTCCTGAACTAAGTAATAAAAGACATGCTGTTTCTTTTTATCACCTTCATAGGGTACAGCAGGACACGTGATTATGAAAGATATACATATATGTGCTTGTTCTTGTCATGCTCTCTTGCCCTCTCCCTTCCTGTACAGACATAGGTTTTCCCACAGGGAAAAGTGGCCAGCATTTCAAATCAGAAGACTTCAAATGGGATATATCCCAAAGAAACAAAAAAGATAGAAAGTTGCAAAACTTCATAGAGAGCTGCAGTTACTCTAAACAAGCCGTAGGTAGGTACCTATCGTTGCGCATGCTGGGAAACTATAAAGGGACTTTGTAGTTCCTCTTGGATACTGAGGAAAGACCAGGTGGGCTGTCCCAGGCTGCTGCTTGTCAGCCCTTACGTCCTTGTTTTCTCTTCATCTGTAGCAGATGGCGGTGGAGTGTTGTGAGGAGGAATAGCCTGCACAGGTGTGGAGTGCCTGATCGCTCGTCCTGAGCTTTCTATTTTTGTTCCACTCATTTGTCTCATCTTTGTTAGACAAACTGAGCAGGCTTCTTGGTTGCATCAGTTGTCTTTTAACTAGATATCATCACTGGACGTAAAAATAGCTTTTCTGACAGATAAGGAAATAGGTACTTTGGGCTCAGAAAAAAAATTATGGTGGTCGTGTCAATATGCTGATAGCAGCTGTGTGTACAAAACAGGTATCATAACTGCTCTATTTGTCCATGAAGACTCTGGAGAGAGGAGAAAGGAATAAAAGTAAAATGTTTTATATGCCCTGCATACTCTCACAGTTGAGAGAATTGTTTGACTTGGGTAAACAATGATGCAAGTGTATACTTCTGAAAAAAAAATAAAGAGGAAGAGAGAGAGAGACAAAGAAAGTGTCACCTGACAGCTTCCCCAAGCCAGGAGGAGTAGGGAAAAACAGGTTAAGAGTTACACATGCAGGATTTGGGGTTTTGATCATTGGAATGTTTTGGATAAAACAATTCTCAACTGCCCTAATGATGCAAAGGGAAACTTGTGAAAATATGAAGCTGTTAAGTGTTGTGAATAAAATCATCTTAGTGCTGGCTACTGCCAGATGCTTGACGAACTGAAAGCTGTGAATCACTTTTCTGCCTGCTGTTGCCAAACCAAACCCAGGGTCAGTATTTGCCCTTTGTTGCCTCTGATAATTGCTGACTTGAGCTCAAACCCCTGATTGATTTCACATTCTGAAGTGAAGAGCAAAAGGGCCTTTATAAAATAAAGCCGCTGAGTATTATGCAGATGTTGCTCTGCAAACATACCAGAACAGTTTTGTCTGATTAGCAGTCAGCAATCCCTAGCCTATGACATGAATAAAATCATTTGTTCTTTTCACACATGAAAGCATGGCAGCTAATCCTCTTCATATTTCTAAATTCAGAGAATGAAAACAAGCTGAGCTAGGGTCTTATCAGAAAAGCTATGAGATCATTCCTGTTTAACCAAACTCCAATAATTGTTAAGTTTTACAGATGCAGAGCTTCTCGTTCCTTCATGGGCTCTCTTCTCCTCCCCCCACCCCACCTTACCCCACCTGTGTTTCCCAAGCTGTTTTCCAGCATCGAGTGAACTATTCAACTGGAGACACGCTTGTGTCTCAGACCTAATTTACCTACTAACTTCGGGTACTTTCTCCTTATCTCCTTCTGTCACACACTGACAAATCTAGTCCCATTTATTTATTTTTTGTTAACACAGTTGGATAGTACAAAGTGTATCCAATGTTTTAAAAATAATTTGGTCACTACTCTCATCAATGTAAACAGTCTTATCCTACAGTTCACTTGTGTCATGGGTTTGTTGATCAGAAATTGGGGACAGCAGTGTGGCTTCTTAGTTTGGAAATAACGTGTTTCTTTTATGCCAGTTCAGTAGACTTGGGGAATCCTCTGTGAGCTTCTATCAGGACTTGAGATATGAAGAGATGAACAACATCCTGCAAGGCTTTTCAGTCTTCAATGCATGCATGCAGTTTTTTGCAATTGCCGGCAGATGCAGTGGTATGAAACAGAGATACACCCCATAGGCATGATATATCTCTAAGAGGAGATCTGGAGTAGCAAGACCATTACTCCCATCTGCATAGCTTTCAAATGAATATTTTTATAAAGCTGTCTTTATCCTGGACCTGAGTAAGAGAAGTGAATAAATATATCTTTCTTTACTGGATGATCCAAGATCTGCAGTGTAATGTCATATTAAAATAACAGAAGTCATCTTCTTCCCCAAGAGGTTTAATTCAGAGCACGTACAAGATTGCTGCAAAAAAAAAAAAAGTCTGTGGTTCAGTACTTTCATATGGTTAGTACGGAGGGTTTCACTTGGTTCCCAGTGCTGCCTTAAGGCATTTACTTTATTTTCACAAGGTTAGAACGTCATATCATACCTTCTGTCATTGTCCAGACTGACCCCCTTCCTAAGCTAATGTGATTTTTATCCATTTGGGCAGACTGCTCAGTAGCCGTTTCTAACAAGAGAGTTTTATCAGTAGAAGTTGGGAGCTTGCTTTTAATAAAATCTTGTGGTTTACTTCTGATTTAGATAAGTGACTGTCATTACTACTGAAGTAAGAACACTTATGCCTCAATTCACTCAGGAAAAGTATTAAAACGGGGTCCTTATAAGCGCTGAATAGCATGCTTGGGAAAGAGCAGGCACAGCTCTTGTGGTGAGGCAGCCAGCCACCTTCACACAGTTTTTACTTGCAGAGAGGTTCAATCTGTTAAGGAAGAGAAGTACTTTGTTTTTATGGAAGAAGTCTTTCCTGTGTCCTAGTAATTATAATATCCCTTCCATTATTCCATAAAATGTGTCATATTTGGATGGCTGTGCTTAAAGAATGTTGTGGTTTCATACTGTCAAGACACATTGTTGTGAATATCCATTGTAATAGAACTGTAAACTTTAACATATAAAGAAGATGCAGCAACCTGTCACTGCTTAGTTAAAAATGTGTTTCTTCATGTAAAAAAGCCCCACAAACCAAACATCTACAGCACTAGTTGAGCAGGCAGATGGAAGCGAAGTTTCTGGGTGGGTATAGAAATTGTCAGCTTAAGTCTTTGGCCTGTTAGCTACAATTTCACATCCTCTGCAGAAGGAAGAGCTTGTGTTTTTTTCCTCTGAATATGTGGCAACCCACAATTTTGGGAAAATTTGAGTAATTCAGGCTGTGAGAGTGGCCGTAATTGCAGAGCAGTTCCCTCTTAGCAGCAACTGACAGGTCTGGTTATGCCTCCTAGCTGCAAGACTGAAATACTTGGTCTGACAGATGTGTGAGACTTGCTGTTGAAGGAAGGAATAAATACTCTTTGCTTTTGATAAATATTATTAAGGCCATTAGTCATTACTAAACTGTTATAGAATAAACAATATATTGACCTGGCAGAGTTTCTGTGTGTTGCTACTAGAGTAATTTTTCTTTTCATATAGATAAAATGAGAGTGAGTCAGAGGCCTTTGCTTTAAATTCTCATACTTTGTTCTGGTTTTTGTTACAGCTGCAGCTGGGAAGGGTGACTCGGGTTCAGAAGCACCGGAAGATCCTGAGGGCAGCAAGAGACTTGGCCCTAGATACCCTCATAATTGAGTATCGAGGGAAGGTTATGTTACGACAGCAATTCGAGGTCAATGGGCATTTCTTCAAAAAGTAAGAGTACTATGAAGTGATTAATATGAGAGCATCATGGCACGGAGAGACTAGCGTCTCTGGGGGCCTCTACAGGACCCTTGTCAGCTGTGCCATCCATAGAAACGTGAAATCAAATATACAGCCTCAGCTTGATGCTCTGCTTATGGACCAAAACCCTCTGAAGTAGATCTGTTTAACTGTGATGATGGAAGCGCATAAGTGTCCAGAGCAATAGCACTGATGAAAGCACTGCTTCCAGTGAAGTGAGGGACACCTGTTATAAGTGCCATGGGAATTGGGTATTTGGGGATTGAGACATTCTGTTACTTCTCCAGGCCATATCCCTTTGTGCTGTTCTACTCCAAGTTCAATGGCGTTGAAATGTGTGTCGATGCCCGCACCTTTGGTAATGATGCCAGGTTCATCAGGCGTTCCTGCACTCCAAATGCAGAGGTAAATTCTCTCTTCACCATCACTGTAATATGTTTTACATGGGCCTAATGCATTCCCTTTTTATAACTATTCAGACTTAAAATGCAGTAAATGAGGTAAATTGTCTGGATCTCTTGCCTGTTTGATGGTGTATACTTGGAAGATGAGAAAGTTTGGGAACGTGAGGTTATTCTTTGGGAAGAAAAGGTTTCTTTTATGGCTTTATTTTGGCAGCAGAATGATAGTTAGGGTAAGCAGGTGGTAGCACAGGATGAGACGAGCAGTGAAGCAGGCTTTTCCCTATGGAGAATTTAGGCTAATTATTCATGGAATAGATAAGAGCTACTTTGCAGGAGGTGGCTTCCCTCTTGGAAGTTAGAAGTGCAACTTGCAGAGATGTTAGTTTCTCTCTACTTTGTTTAACAAGGTTCGTCATGTGATTGCTGATGGGATGATCCACCTGTGTATCTATGCTGTTGCCACCATTGCCAAGGACACAGAGGTTACCATCGCCTTTGACTATGAGTACAACATCTGGTGAGTCCTTCACCTCGCCCAGGAGCTCTCCACTGCCCTCCTGGACTGGACATCTTCCTCCAGCCCTTTCCTCGCATTCTACATTTTGCTCCGTTTTCTACTGAATTGCATTTTCCGGCTATTCTGTCCAGTTCTGCTGGCATATTCTCCAATAGAGGCCATAAGGTAGCCTGCTGTCCTTGCTTTGGCACGCGGTGAGATGTTTAGTAGGAGATGCATTGAATGTCTCTGTACAAGGGTTGAGAAATGAAGAGTGACACCAATTATGTTTGTGTTTTGGAGCAGCAACTATAAAGTGGACTGTGCGTGTCACAAGGGGAACCGGAATTGCCCTGTGCAGAAACGTAGCCCAAATGCTGCAGAACACCTACCTCCACCTGTTTTAGGCACGCTGATTGGGGCAGAAACACGCCGGCGAAAAGCCCGTCGAAAGGAACTAGAAATGGAACAGCAGGGCATTGCGTCGGATGAGAACAGCAGTCAACAAACGGAGGAAGTTCCTGAGGGACCTGCAGCGGTCAGTGACAATGAGGTAAAACCCTTGGCACTTTGTTAAATATATTTTTATCATTCAGTGGTGTGGAATCTGATATAATACGGCACTGGGATCTTCAGAACAGAAAGTGCAGGAGGCCTTTTTTAAACCTTCTGTGTCTTAGGTTACCATGGGCATCTTGATAACTTTAAAACAGTGCTGGCCTTTATTTGACAAACTTAAGTCTGGGCTTCTCTTTCAGGTGGCAGAGAAGGAGGAGAAACAAGAAGGGGAGAAAGAGGAACCTGTAGATGAGCAGGGAGCCTTGGTGCACAACCGACGGGCAAGTACCTTTCTCATTCTGCATGTCATTCCCATTAGGATTTGCTTCATGCAGTGGCCAACAGGTTCAGTTGGTCATTTCACTCGTTTCACACAAATTCCAGCTGTCAGTGGTCTGCAGTAATTTGATTTTAAAAAAAAAAAACCAAACAGTAACAACCAGGCTGACTCCACATCATAGGATTTATGTGAGTGTACTTCAGATTAGAAGGTACACAACAGGTTTGTTTCCTGGTTGAAAGGTTTAACTGTTACTTTCAGGACTATTCTATAGTATATAACATACCATTAACAAGACAATTGGCACTAGATTCAAAAAAAGGTAATTGCACGCTTTTTATATTCCTGCTGCCCTTCCTTATTGCCAGTACAAGAATTTATGGACCTATACGGCGAATGAGAACCTGATTCTTGTTAAAACGTGATCCATTTTGCTGAGTTAAGGTTGTTAACACATATCTGTTCCCTCTTTGGGTTCAAAAACAAACTAAATCAATTCCTCCCCAAAGAAAACCCGAAACAACCAACCAACAGAAAACACAGGGAAGAAGAAGTGCTCTTGTCATTCCTACTAGCCAACAAATTTATTGGAGCTTGGAGTTCCTGTTTTTCCTTTGTTCACCAAATACCCTAATCACCTAATTCTCTAATTGGAGATAGGGATCTTCCATGTGTAAATTTCCCGAGAATGCTTTAAATGTTAAGATAGTGCAGCAAGTTGCAGAGCTGAGGGCCATCCAACACAGAGATACTTGGATTATCTCATGGATTTTTTAGAACAGGCAAGATAAAGCAGTCAGTTTCTGTTGAAATTTGAGTAAGAGCAGTCACCCATCAGACTGGCCTTAAGATTGGAGGGAAGATTTCATTTTAATGCAAGAAAGCGGATGTTTTCCTGAGACAGTATAGTTCAAGAAGACTAAGTGAATTGTCTCCCATCAGCCTGTAAACCCTGTTCCTGTGCGTTGCACCAGTTAATCTCCTTTAATGAGATTTGGTTTTCTGTACTTGGCACCAGATAAATACCTTTATCTATAGTTTTCTTCATCTCTATTTTTTGTGTGTGTGTGTATTGAATATTTTTGAACAGAAAGCTGTAAAGGCCAGGCTGCTGTGATTGAGTACTGCTGTGTGCTTCAAGATACTTTCTCCTCCATGACAAGTCTCAGAAGGCACTTGACCCCACTTGTTAAAATTCACTGGATTCAGCCTGCTTTTTACGAGTCACTGCAGTATTATTGTACTGCATAATTACCAATTATTTCTGACACAGCTAGGTGATTAGATTTCCTGTCCTTTCTGTTTACCTAATAAATGCCTTTGTTTTGCCTCTCTATTCTCTCATGTTCTGTTTTTCTTATCCACTTTGTAAGCTGCTCAAACAAAAGCTTATATTTTTGAGCTGGGTGATCTCCTGACATCAGGGAAGGAGTGAATCTAGATGATTTTAGTCAGTTTGTGTGGTGTGTTATACTTGCTGCAAATTACTGATGCACTTCTGTAGCCTTTGGCTTCTGTTTGCTTCTAATGTTTGGTCATTAGTGAGTAGCTCTATTTGTTTTCAAGTCTTCTCTTCACTCTATTTATTCTTTCTTACAGTTTTTTAGTTCTTCAAAATTATGCGTTTCCTTGTGGCTATTTTATAAATATAACTCAGTAGTATCTAAGTGGTCCTATTTAAGAACAAACTGTAGTTCTTCTAGTTACTCTATGAACACATGATTATGTTGTTGTTATTCTGGGAAATTTGCCATGTTGAAAAATGCAAATAACTGAAAAGAACTGCTTCTCTCTCTCCCCTTTCTGGCTCTTGTCATTGCTGTTTGGCAGTTGTTTTCCTTCCTGTGCTGCATCCCATATCTGTCCTTGCCTCGTCCTCTTTACGTGCATAATTTGCAGTGCTGACATAAATTTACTCTTGTGTTCTAGTCCCGGGAAGACAGGAAGGTAGAAGCCATCATGCACATGTTTGAAAACTTGGAAAAGAGAAAGAGGAGACGAGAGCAACCATCAGACCGTAACAGCACTGATGCTGAAATCAGCATCAATTCTGAAGCTCCTGAGCTGGAGGAAGTAAAATCAGAAACTCCTGAAACTGAAGATGCAAGTTTGGCACTGAGTGCTTCTGCTCCAAATGTTTCTAACAGTAACAGCAGTACTGGGGTGAACACACGACGGTCTTCACAAGTAGCGGTAAGACAAAGATAGGCCTGTTTAATAGCTTGTACATAGCTCAGATGCAACATACCTGATCATAAGATCGTTCATGTTGGGAGGAATTTCATAGGGTCTCTGATCCGTTCTGTGCCAGGCAGAGACAGCTCTGAGGTCAGACCAGGTTCGCCAGGGTTTTACCCAGTCTTGTCTTGAATACCTCCAAGGACAGAGATTGCACAGCCCCCCGAGAAACCTCTTCCAATTCATGACTGTACTCATGATAAAAAAAATTTTGCCTTGTATCTGGTCTGAACCTCTCATTTCAGTGTACGTACATTGATGCACCACTGCATCTTCTTCATGGCTTTGGTCTGGATGGAGGAATACTACTATTATGTCCCCCTAAGTCTTGTCTTCTCTGGGCTGAAAAAGCCTAGCTCCTTCACCAAGCGGACCCCTTCTGTACTGATGTGAGCTTAAGCTGAATGTGTAACTGCAGTGATTGAGGAATTCTTTCGCTTTTTCTTTGGTTTTTTTGGCCTGGTCTACTTCGGATGCATGTGTTCCCATTATATGGCAGGGCCTAGATACTTGCCTGGAATCATATGTGTCAGCTCATATCAGAAGTAAGAGCCATTACCTTGAGACAAGTGGCAAGTTTCATACTTCTGCTTTCTTCCTTAAGACCAGTGTTCTGGTTGACCCCTTTAAGAACACAGCAGACTAAATGATAACGTGCCAGCATTTTAGAAGGGTCCCCAGAACCATCTTATGAGCCAATACAGACAGGGTCCAACCAGATTTTGAGTCAGGTAGTGTCCATAAATAAATCTCAATCCTTGATGCTGTGTGCAGAGAAAAGGAATACTCTTAGAGGTGCTCGGACTAATGACGGTTTATATTGTAGGATGCTGTCCCTGAAAAAACAGTTACTAAGCCGGCTCCAGCAAAACCCTCCAGGCCTCGACCAAAAAGTCGCTTCTCTCGATACCGGACTAGTTCGGCACAAAGACTGAGAAGGCAGAAACAAGCCAGTTCCCAGCAAGCTGAACTCGCACAGGCTGTCCCAGAGGAAGGAAGCACTGCCAGCTTGGTAACCGCAACAGATGTCAGCAGTGTAGAAGGTCCAGGAGAAGGCAGACAGTTGGCGGGATCTGACCCAACTGCTATCCTGGCTGCAGGATCTCAGTCTAATCGAGCTGCAGTAAAGTACCCCAAAACTAAAAAGGTAAATATGATCGATTGCTCAAACTGGAGAGAGGAAAAAGAGGTTTTGTGTGACCTTTGGGAAAAAGTTGGCTCAGGAGATACAGTTCTTCAAAATAGTTGAAATTGTGTGACTTTATATTTACTATAGTATTTGTTCTGCAGTGGCTCAGAGCAGCCCTGTACACACAAAGATCAGAAAAAGATATTAGCTGAACTTTACAGGAAGTCTGTGTTGACCTCAAATACCAACAGGGTGGTACAGGTGCAACAGGAAGGGTCTCACTTTCGGGTACAGAAAGGAGTCTAGAAAGAGGCAAATTATACAGCTTTGTGCATGCGGGGAAGAAACTGCTTCCGACTTGAGGGGCCCTGGGAGAGACAGGTTGGAGCAGCTTGGCAACATAAAGAATTCAGTGATGGAAGCTGGGTGAGGGAAGCAAAAAACATGTTTCAGTACTGGTGTGGAGGGCAGCGAGAGGCGTGGGAAACAGCTGGCAAAGGCCATGAGGAAAAGAAGCAGTTTGTGTTGTTCCTGCAGGGAAACGAGGTACTAGTAGAGAGATGGGGAGAGCTGGTGTGTTTGGATCTGTGCACAGTAAGCTAGTAAAAGCTTTTGGCGGCAGCATGCAAAAGTGGTTGTTAAACTCTGATGGAGTAGCTGGTATTTAAAAACTAGATGCTGATATTTTGGGAAAGAGCACTAGATTTTGAGCCCAAAATAAAGGATGTTTATTAGAAAAGGTTGGATGCGTATGATCTCAAGAAGTTTTCTGCATATGCCCAGTGTCTTAGGAGCAAGGAGAAAAAGACTGTCAACCAAGAAAGTTATCTTAAATCAAGCATCAAAGAGGTGTAGCAAGACTTGCTTAAAAAAAAACCAACCAGCAAAACCATCTTGAAATAACCAGGTGTTGCATCTTGTGAAGGATAGTAAAACAAAGGTTCTCTTGTACATACCAGCAAGAGAATGAAGAGAGAAAAGTGGAGCCATTACATAGTAAAGATTACTTGGGATTTAAAAATAAATGTAGAATGGAATAAAAATGTGTTTGCTGTGGGAAGCAGTGGCAGGATCTTTTTTGGGACAGGGTGTGGTGGCAGGCTGGAGGATATTTGTTTAGGACAAAGCAGAAGAAATTAGCTTTCAACTTAGAGTTAAAAACCAAGAGGGCACGTGAGTGCAGACTATAACATACAAGCTGGGAGAAACTTATAAGGGAAAGGAGGGAAAACTGCAGAATCTATCAGGCAGCTGCTTCATACTGGCCATAAATTAGCCATTAATACATTTTGGCTTGCATATAGGAACTAGTTTTGAACAAGGCAATCAAGTTTGGGGACAACGTTCTAATATGATTAATGGAGCCTAAAATTGAGCTACTTGTGTAAAACTGGATTACCTGTTACTGTACCTGCAACAGAAGAGAACTGGGTTTGATGCAGGAAGTCCTGGCTCTGTTCCTTCCCCTTGAGGAGGTGGAAGGTGTAACATGCAGGCTGACCTGAGCATCGCTTCCCCATGTGCCTTTGTGCTGTATTGCTTTTCTCCTTCACCTCTGCTAGTTGTATTGACATGTGTGTTTCCTCCTTCAGTATCTTGTTACCGAATGGCTGAATGACAAGGCAGAAAAGCAGGAGTGCCCTATTGAATGCCCTCTGCGCATTACTACAGACCCAACAGTTTTGGCAACTACCCTAAATATGTTGCCCGGTCTCATCCACTCCCCGCTCATTTGTACCACACCTAAACACTACATTCGTTTTGGTTCACCTTTCAACCCTGAGAGGCGTCGAAGGCCCTTTCTGTTGGATGGAATTTACAGCTCCTGTAAAAAGGTATGTTTGCTCTTTTCTTACCTTCAGGGGCTATATACTCACCAAACTCTTACCGGCACCCTTATAAAGTTGTTGTGTCCTCTCGGAGCCTATTTCCATTTGTTCCTGCTGAGCTGGCCTGGTGCATCGATGCAGTCTCCAGGCCATGTCTGCTGACCCCCCTAGCCAGGGTTCACTCCTCTCCTTTCCTTTTGCCGTGGTAAAAGTCACTGTTCTCTGATGCTCTTCTTAGAAATAGGTACTTTCAAATCTGCAGCATCTGTTTTTCATCCAGCATATGTGATTCAAGGAGTTTTAATCGTTGCCCTTAGAATGTTTTATGTTACTACTTCACAGTCAGAGGATGGTTGGCATTGTGGGGATAGGACAGTGTTGCAAAAGACCTCAAGAATGCAGTGTCTCAGTCAAGATCCATTGTCTTTGGAGAGCCTTTGTTGTTTAGCAAAGCTTCCCAAGGGCAAGCCCACAGCTCTTTGTTTGGGATCATAGACTGTCTATCTACAGCAGATACTTGTAGCTGTGCAGGAAGCCTGAACTGAGCCCACCTGAGGACTTCATTCCTCCAGAGATGGTATGCGGCCAGTAAAACTAGCATTTGTCCATCTACAGGGAAACAGTAGTTCAGATTAGTTTGCTCAGTCAGATTTCTATCAGAATCCATCTTGCCTCTTGCCTGTCAGATTTGCTCAGAGGCTGTTCCAGTTCCTGTACAATCACCTGAGAACAATTTTATGGAAATCCCTTCTGATCTTCCAGTCTTAATAGCTTTCAAAGTGAGGTACCATATCCTAGTTTCTTTGCCTTCCTTTGAGGGACTTTTACCAGAGAGAAGCTTGGACTTTGCTGTTTCCACCTTCAGCCAGTTTGTGTTGTGTGCTAACAGGCACCTCCGAAAAGAAGCTAAGATCTCTCTTGTGTATTTCTTTTGTAGGTAAAGCTCTTGATCGTTTGTATGTACTTGTATGAACAAAACCATGTTTGTGCCTGGGCAATCTCTCTGTGCATCTTTAAGCTGAAAACTACAAGGTTTGACCTGCTTTTTTGAACCCTTAACAGTGTCTTTGAGCCTCAGGGAAGAGAAAAGCATCCAGAGCAGAACTGGCAGTGTTATTCCGAATTCTCTGCTTGGTGCATTTGCTGTACAACTGGTCGGCAAGCTCACAGTTCAGTGAAAACTGTTATAATGGAACAAGTCTTACCATCTCTTACTACCTTTGGCTATTTTCTAGTCATATGATAATTCTCACTGCTGGAGAGGGAATGAACTAGGTTCACTATGGACAACTTCCATTTAATCCACATCTTCCTTAAGGGGGAGGTGTCCAAAACTGGGTGTTGTGCTGCAGCTGGGGCATTTTCAGTGCTCTGTGTCTTGCAGCCTATGCCCATTTTGTTCATCCCAGGATGATGAGTAGGTTTTCTTTACAGGTCGGTTTAAACGCATGTTCAGTTCATGATTTACTGTGTTTGTTAGAACAGCCCAGTAGTTTTCTAGCCTGTCATTTTAGAAGTGATTGTTTCTGGCTTTATGTGGTACTTTGTTCTAGCCTGTGCTGAGTTGTGTCTTGTGTTTTCCCCATCTATTTCCCAATTTAGTAGGAAAATCTTGAATACTGTCTTCTAGCATGTTCTTTTTTCTCCCAGGTTGGCATCATCCGAAAACTTAAGTACACTGCCTGTTTCATTATCTAAATAATGAATAAAATACTGAAAGCTTTTCTGTTCGGAACAGATGTTACGGAAAGTAATTTGCTAAATTTCTACATTTTGAAAATAAATAATCCGTAACTGTTCTAGTTCTAGGAAGGACTTTCATCCACTGTGTAGGAGTTCCCCAGTTTTTCTGTGGAAAACGCTTTCTAGCATTTAGTGTTTTTATCACTAACAGTCTGAAGATGTAGAAGTCTGCTTTTTATGTTCAGGAGTGTTTAGAAAACTCTCAGAGGGGAGACCTCCTTTTCAGCCAGCTGAGGTCTAGAAATGGTGCAGAACTTGATGACATTGCTCTCTCAAGAGCTGGTCTTTCTGTCTTGCCTGCTTCTGACTACTTAGTCAGGAAGGTTGATTTATAAAGGCTGTTGAAATAGATCACATATTTTCTTGGATTGTCAGCAGGCCTTTTCCTTGAACTATTGAGGACCGTGCCAGAAAACCTCAGCTGATGATCTCAGTTTGCATCCAAAGCATGCCAATATCTGAACCTCGCAAGGAAACTGAACTGTATAACCTGCTCACGTTAATCACACATTGTGCGGTGACTTGGCTGTCAGATCAGGTGCCACATTTGAGGTAGCATTGCTCCAGAGTATCTGGCACTTCTCACTTTTCCTGGTGGCCGCAGTGGAATCCATTGAGATATATTTGAACAGAGAAGAAGAGTCTGCTGTACAGTAGTGAAGGCCATCAAAATAGATCTTGTCACCTGCTCTTCATCCTCACGTTGAAGTTTTTTCCGCTTTGAAGATTGTGGCCACTGAGTTTCTCATGCACTTTCATGATAGTTTTGAGGACTCGTTAAGTCACATGCATGTATACATGTAATACAGATTGCTGGCCTGCAGATGAACTGTGGATTACTGAAAGTTAAAGTTCTGGTTTGAAACCTCTCTGGGAGAATAGAAGGCTGGTGAAGGCAGTCCTTTGGGTAAACTACACAAATGCAAAGTACTGTATTCATTTTGCTGAATCACCTGGATATTTTCAGTTCTATTACGGCAGTTATTTTTTATAGTAAAGTAAGCAAAGGTTTCCTGCCTGCCATCAAGAGTCAGTTTGTATCAAGATACAGGGCTAGCACACCCACTGCAGCAGCTGATTTGCTGAGACGTCATTAGATGTTCACTTGCCTGAGATGTGAAATACTCTTTACTGGCCGTGTTCAGAAGACCACTGTGACTTTTATCTCTTTTATTAAGTAGCTGAAGAAAAGATTTGCCTTTGTTACTCTCTTCTTGGTTTAGTCCCCTTGAAAATTGCTGCTTGCATTTTATCAGATTTTTTTTTTTTNCTCTGGCAACAAGCACGGTCCTGGAAGAATTGTTATGTGATTAAACTCAGCCATTTCTCTGCTGGAATTGTTAGAGCAGAATCTATGTTAAGCTCTAATATGCCTTAGCAGAGCAGGGGGACAATGTGTTTGTGCTCCTGTGCAGGGAACAGCTTCTCAGGGTTCATCATCTTACCTCCTTTTTCTTTTGATTAAGATTGCCTTGAATAATTCTTATCTGCCTGCGTTTGGGATTTTATTAATTTGTAATTTGCTTTTTACTTATCTTTGTGTTATTGCTGAAGACTGCTGATCCCCAGAATACATCTTATCAAGAGCACATAGTCAGCCCCATCACAGTAGGTGTTAGACTCAGCACTAACAGCTGTGTTCTAGCGGGTTCCTGTCTGAGCGCACGCGAAGGAGGTAATATCAGTGTTCTGAGCAGCCTGCCCTGCTGCACAGAAGTGTAGGAGTTTGTGTTGAGTGCATCCTGCAAGATTACAGAGAAAGTACCGGAGGGGTTGCATGTTTATGTAGTCTCGTTCTGTTTCAGCGCTGGATCAAACAAGCCCTGGAAGAGGGGATGACTCAGACCTCACCAGCTCCGCAAGAGAACAGAACCCAATGTCTATACCAAAGTAACGAGAACAGCAGTTCTTCCAGCATCTGCAAAGATGACACAGGTAAGTGCTCAGCACCATCAGGGCAGCGTGGGCGCTTGAGTGAAACTGGGGGAGCTGCTGAATAACAAAGGCAGCTGTACAGGATGACATCTTAGTGCGTACTGCTGCTTGATGGCACAGCTCTTGGGCAGGTGAGAATGTTACTTTACCATTCATTCAAGTTTCTGCAGACCCATTCTAGTCTGAGCATGTGTAAAGTTTCAGTATTTTCCTGTGAAAAGATAATCACTTTATCTTGCATCATCAACCTCGGCGCCTTGTGATCATTTGTCCAATAGAGGGGAAAAAAAGAGAGTACAATATCATCTCTTTTCAGCAGGATGCTGTTAGATGGACAACTAAATATCTGCTGACTATAGGAAGATATAGTAAAGTCTCACAGGCACGTATGTAATAAGCGAATGACTAAGTCTCAAAGATGGAGAAGCTAAAATCTGTGAGTAAAGCAGCAGAATGGTTAAATATTGTGTCTGAATCTTTCTACAGAGAAAGAGGGTGAAGATCTGCCCAGTCAGGGACCAGTTTTCCAAGACGACAGACAGGAAGCTAGACAACACAGAGATAATACAGAATTGATTATTGAAAAGTTAGATGAATAAGAAATGAACGGAGTGCCAGAACCAATAAATGCACGTTCCCAAGCAAGACCTGAAGAAGCAAACAACTGGACTGCAGAATTTACTGAATACTTTTTTTTTTTTTAAACTGAGCATCCATAAAAAAGATATTCTTTTGTACAGTGGTAGGCCTGAGGGAAAGACATTAATCCTTTGTGGGAGTGAAATGTGTTTAGACTGTGTTGATATAGCCAATGGGAAACTACTAGGTTCAGGTTTTGAAAACTGAGCTGTCTGTGGTTTGTTCAGAGCGGTGTCAGTGAGGTCCTCTGACCATTCTTCTCCATTCTCCTCTACTGTTTTTATCCCTTCCTGGCTCCCTTTCCCCTAGCTCCCCCTTGTGCTTACTTTCTTCTAGTTGAAATATTTCCTTTCCTTGGTCATTGTATGTTCCTAATTATGTATTGCCCTGTTATCAGTATCTAGGCGCATCTCAAGACTGGTGTTGAAGTATTTCAGAGGTACTTCATTTTTAGGAATCTTTCATAGTCACGTTGGAGACTCATGGGCTCCCTTTGGGCTGGGAGTAGGGGGAAGGGAGACAGCATGTGGTTTGTATGCGGTTAATGGTGTGGCCCTGTCCTCAGCTCAGTTTGTTTTTTCAGACTTGCTGAGTCCCCTGAAGAAATGGAAGTCTCGCTACTTGATGGAGCAGAATGTTAAGAAGTTGCTGAGGCCGCTGTCTCCTGTCACCCCTCCACCTCCCATCCCTTCAGTCCCTGGTTCAGCAAGCCCACAGCTGGCTACACCCTGCTCATCGCTGCCGGGAGAGGAGGAGAGTCGCAATGGTTATGGCATGATGTTCTCACCGATTCCTTCTCTGGCTGCTAGTCGCTGCAATACTCCACTACAGTTTGAGGTAAATCTAACCAGAGACTGGGAACGCAAGAAAATGAGGAACTGGAATATTTGCACACTAGGGATGCCTTCCTCTTTGACTATGTGGCTGTATTCCTGAGCAGCGTGATCGTGTCAGACTCAGAAGTACTGATACCTTTCTACTCCACTTCTGGCCAAATCACCTGCTCTGTTAAATGGCAAACCTTGCTGCAGCCCGGCTGCCCCTCACTTCATAGCTATCAGTAACGTTAGTCTGATTCTTTTCTCCATCTCTCCACAGTAGCTCCCAAATTTTGCAGGCTTTTCAGTGTTCTTAAGTCAGCTTCCCCACTTCAGACCTCTGTGCCAATGTGGCTTCCAGTCCCTGCCTCTTCCAAAGAGTGCAACAGTGCTCCGCTTAGAATCATAGAATCGGTGAGGTTGGAAGGGACCTTTAAGATCATCAAGTCCAACCATTAACCTGCCCTGACAAAAACCCCTTCTAAACCATGTCCCTCAGCACCTCATCTACNTCTCAAAGGCTGTCTGACATCCTCGGCTCCTCTTTCCCTAAACAGCTTTTAGTAAACCCACATATGGCAAAAATACGTCAGCTTCCACTCTATTCTTTGGTTTTCCTTTCCCTCGATTGGGTAGAAGGAAAATACCTTATACCTTTGCTTCCTTGATAGATTCCTTTTGCAGAAGTACTGAGCAGGCTGTGTGGGTGGTTTCCCTTGCCCTAAACTCTGTAGGAGGGTTATCATCACCCAGCCAGCCAGGATCTTCCACTTTGTGTTGCTGCTCTGTGCCTGTGAACAGAGATCATGCGGGGTTTGCAGTTTTGGTTTTATTTTCTAGTATTGCATATTTTCATTTAAAAAACGGAACTCTTCAGGCCAGCCGCTCACACTCTGCCAGTTTAAAACCATTAAAAAAATATATTGCGCAGTGACAGACTGCTCCGTACTAGGGACTGTTTTGCGGAATCCCTCATCCGTTTTGCAACAGGGCAAACGGTCCTTTGTGGTATTTTTAGCTTAGTGTGCTTTTGATTATTTTCTTTGAGAGCCCTTTCTTCTGAGCTGCCTGAGAGGCAGATCTATAGAGGTTAGCTGGGAAGATTGTGGAGCATTGAAGAGAGAGATGATAGGCTGTTTCAGGCACGGAGCTTGATTGGAAAGGATCCTTACCTTCGCTGTGGTTGAGATGGCAGATCAGGGCAGTGTTGCCATGGACCTCCACAGTCTACTCACTGATTTCCAGTTCCACCTTAGCGTTAGTTGTTTCTGCTGCCATGCGTAAGACATGGGAAACCTGGCTTTCACAGAGCACCTGTGTATTACTCACCCCTTATAAACATATTTTTTCCTCTAGTAAAAGAGTCTTAACAGTTTGGTGTAGATCGTAGGCTGCTTTGTTCAAACTCTCGTGTTTCTTTCAGTGCAGCTTATTCCTATCTCTATTTTAGTGTCATGTCTGTTTCATTTAGGTATCATCAATTCTAACTTGAGCAAATACATCTCACTGTATAAAGCTTTATACCTCAGTCCTGTGGCACTGTAGGAAGAGAACTGAAAGACTTGTTGTTCTCTAGTATAAAGCCTATGAAAGTTCACTACAGTGTTTGAGGGATCTTTGTTTCCTTTTGTTTGGGCAAAATCAGGCTTTCCATTTCTCCCATGTCATCATACCAAATGTCATAAATGGCTTTTGCTATATTTCATGATGCAAACTCTTTATCTGGCAGCATCAGAAATAGAAAGAATAAGATGTTTCTTAACATTTATGTGCTCTGTTTTGGGTACTAAGTTATAGCATGAAGCACAGTAACCCAATCCCATCTCTGTGCTTCCAGGAACCTTAGAAACCACTTAACTGACAGAGTTGCCATCCAGGGTGGGGCGAGTTCTGGGCTAGTCTTTGTTTAGAATAGCCGTTGCTAACCTCTGTGCTTGCTTTTTAATTGATTTTTATTTGATTCTTGACTTTCTAAGTAGATGAATAACAAAATGCTTTTCCCTCCTCTAGAACGTCTCCTCCCCTGAGAGTTCCCCTGCGCATAGGCCTGAGTCCTTGTCACCTGAGGTAGTTATCACACAGTCTCAATTGCATTTGAGGACGGGAGCGTGTGTGCTTGTGTGTGTATCTGAGGCCGTGGTGGGAGGGGGGGGATGAGAAGTGCAGAGGTGGGTGGGAATAAGGGCGGAGCATCAGTCACAATAAGGCTGAGGAGAGTTTTCAGTTATCACAAGAGAGCAAACAAAGTGAAGACTGGAATTTATTATTTACTTGTTGACACTGGTGGTAAAACAGGCAGTGTGAAGACCTGGTGTCTCAGCTACTGAGGTGAAGGCACAAGGTCTGGGGACCCTGGAAATGTCATAATCAACTTCTTCACTGTCCCAGCAGATAAGTGGAGTGTGCTATTTATTCAGTAGCAGCAAAATGACTATGGTGGAAGAAAAGGGAGAACATTCGCTAGAGTTTTGACTTCTGAGGACACAGTGGGGCACCTGACCTGCTCTCCATCCTTGATTTATCACCAGTTCACTTGCAGACTTAAAATGTTGAGGAGGTGCCAGAAAGTAGTACTTTGTTTAGCTACTGTCCTGTTGTAAAACATGAGTGGAAGTATCTTGCTCAGAGGCTGTTTCGTAGTAGAAAACACACGTTCATCTCCAGTGTGGCAGATTACTTGGAGCTGTAATACAGCAGAGGAAAGATTCTCAGCAGCAGCAGGATGGCAGAGCTGATGCCTGGTGCTGCTGTATTTTTCCCAAGCACTATAGTCCTGCAAAGAGGATGAAATCGTGTCAGTTATGCTCATTGTCTGAGATCCTGACATATTAACATGGTGAAGGAGACGATTATGCCGTTGCCCTGGAGGTATTTTGGCACTTAAAGTAGATAAATGGATATACCATTGTGTCAGTGCCTAGTGCTCCAGAAACTGCGACAGCGCAAAGATGATGCCATTATGGTTTTGTTAGAGAATGTAAAATGTAGAAATGCAGTATAAATTAAATGAATGTACTATTGTTAGAGATTTCCAAAGCTCACAATAAGTGAAAACAAATGGCTTAAAGGTCCTGGGCATTTCATTGTTAGGGAGTTAGTAGCGGCTGACTTGGGACAGTCAAGAACTTGGCTAATACAACAGCAAATGGACAGCAGATCTTTTCTGTTCTCTACCCATAATGAACCCAGCTAGTACTATGTGTTAACATCAACTTTGGGACGTAAGAGGCAATTGAAAATGCTGTTTTTTCTTCATTGACTGCCTGGGGATCGTGCTGAGCCTTACCCTCTTGCTGCAGTAAGACTGCTAAAGGGGAAAGGGCACCTCATACCGGGCGGCTAAACTGATTATCATTTAGTCTCAGTCCTTCTCCTGTAGAATGAGCAGAACAGTGCAGGAATAGAACCAGAGGGGTGATCAGAAAGCAACTGGAAAGCCATAGGCTAGCTTTGCACAAAATACTTTCTGACTAAGTTTCTCTCCTGACCCTTTTCCTGACTTCCCACCCCCCTCCTATATCCGTCTTGGATTTTCCAGCTCTGCCTCCGATCTGACCTGGATTTGAAGGGTGGGTACCTGGATTCCGGTGCAAACACCTGCCCAGAACGACCATCGCTGCTCAGCTTTGGATCCTCTGATTTGACTCCACAACCCTCTGTAAACTCTACTTCAGAGATGAACTTCCCAGGGAAAAGTGGGGAAGCACAGATGCTGCTACGAAGCTCTGATCAGGCTTTTCGGACAGAGTTTAATTTAATGTATGCCTTCTCCCCATTGAACGCTATGCCACGTGTAGATGGGTTGTTGCAGGGATCTACTCCTTTGGGAGAGAGGAAGCCAATGAATTCGGAAGCGGGATGCTGCAGTTCTCCTGCCGAAGGATATTTCAGCAGACACGAGTCAGGGCTGCTTAAAGAGACAGTGCATGGATCCATGTCTCCCTGCGGCGAGAGGGCTTGTGAAGGCGTCAGATCTGCTCCCCAGAATCCACCACAAAGGAAGAAGGCAAGTATTCTTGTAAAACAAAGTCGTTAAGATTGCAGGAACCTGAGCAGGAGCAGTTGGCACCACAGGAAGGACTTACAGGGAGAACGAAGAGGGCAGAATACAATTAAAATGTAGGCTGGGCGAGTAATCCAGACATCCAGTGCCTGGATGAGAACAGTCTAAAAGAGAGAGCTCCCCTTTAGGCAAGATTTTGATGTGCGAGGTGAATACAAAAGACCACAATGAAAATACCTCTGCTGGGAGCACAGAGCGGAGAGGATGATGCTCGCAGCTTTCATAAGGAGTTGTTAAACTGAGACAAGACCCAGAGCAATAACACGGTGCAACTCCACTAGTTGGTAGAGGTGTTATCAGGTTGAAAAGGGTCCTTAATAGGAAAGAGGGTCTAGTGTTTTAAAAGAAAAGGCAGGCTGTTTATTAGAAGGTATTAGAACATTTCCATTAATATGGAAACATAGTAACATTGCAAGAAAAGTAGATGAAGGTTGTTACTTAAATTTTAGCTCTTTGAAACTAAAACCACAGGAATATTGTTTGAAGAAAGCAAATGTGTACTGGTTTCTAATAGCAGGCCAGTGACCATCATGGGACTAAAACTGAGTGAAAGTGACAAATCAGAGTTTGCTATGATAAAACTGTCTACTCATAGGACAAATAAACATATGCCTGTGTAGATGTGAATCAGTGCCTTTTCCTATGCTTGGATATTTTTTTACTGCAAGTGTGGTAACTCGGGTAGCTTGTATAAGTGTCTGGATGGATGGAGTATCTGATTGCGTTCCATTTCTGGAGAGTTTTGATTTTTTCCTTTGTTTTTCTTTTAAAGTTACACTTGCCTTAAAACCTTCATATGTTGAGTTACTTTTGGAAATAGCCTGTTCAAAGCCTTCTATACAGGCATTGAATCATAGTTGGTGAGTTCTTCAGCAGACCTGAAGAACTTCTGCAAGTACTTTATGGGCTCTGTGCCTCATAATAACTCTTAAGGGAAAGTACAGTGAAAGGTAAGTGCTCAGCTGGAGATACTTGTTCTGCTGTCCCTGTGTTATGAGACTGCACTATCTGGGACCTTTTGTGCCTTTGGCAAATCTGAAACTGCTTTGCACCAAATACGTTATACCTTTGCTAAAGGTTATTTATTTAGATGATAGTGCTGGAAGGTCGCAATACTGGCTGCTGAACCACCATTGCAGGAACCTGCTCTAAATTCTGTGCAAGACTTGATATTAAGTTTTTAGCATTAATGTACCTGAACTAGTACGAGTGAACGGGACTCTGTGAAGATACCAGTTCTGGGAAGGAGGCTCTTCTTCTCTGGTTTTGAGATGGACAGGTAGTGATACACGTTTTATATAAGGTCACAAACCAGAGAGAGGGAGTGAAGGGTGTTGAGAGGACGATATAGAGGCTTGATGCTTGAATGTGCAAGCATATATTGAAGTAATGTGAAATTCCAGGTTGCTAGAAAAGCAAAAATGATTTGGATATATCCACTGAAGCATTGGTCATAAAGAGTAAAATGTGGGTGAACATGGCAGTCGGTGAGTAATCTAAATTTGTACCACTTAGCTCTTTTTCTAGAGTGACTGCAGGTTCAGGAAGATTTTATAATCCCAGTATAGCTTTTAAAGTTTTATCTGCAAACCCAGAGAAATAGATTTTTTAAATGGCGTGTGGGCATGTTCCTCCCCCTGTCCTAGTCCCTTGCATTCCCTGACTCATGGCTCTATTTTTCTCTCCCAGGTATCTCTACTAGAATATCGCAAGCGGAAACAAGAAGCCAAGGAGGGAGGCGATTCAGTGCGATGTACAGGGACTCCTACCCGACAGGGCAGCAGCAGTTCTGTGACTGACACAGATGGCAACAGCCTGCCGGGCTCCGTAGTACGAACCCCGTCCTCCCCACAGAGTGGCTTCTCCCCTTCTCATCCCTCCCTGCCTCATGTAGAGGACATCAGCCCACCAGACTCGAGGGGGGCTAGTTCCTCAACATCACTCAGCAAATCCCAGGAGAACATCAGCAGTAGGTGGTGAGTGTTATCCTTCCAAGCAAGCCTGAGATTGCTCCACAGAGAAGGACCAAACTCTCTAGGGGGCATTTCCATAACAATAAGTGCAGTTGGATGGATTTTGTGTGGGTCTCTTGACATTGTTCTCTTTTGTAATTGCTGAACAACCGTGAAGGATACCAGCAGCCTTCTCAGCCTGCCCTTTAGTTCTTGGTTTAGATATCAAAAATCTGTCATGAAAGATAAAAAGTTAAACAGTTGTCTCTCTTTTCCACCAGTTTCCTTTTAAGGTCTCAGGTTTGAAGGTCTTACTCTTGCAATGAGAATTTAATCCAGGTCTTTTCTCACTGGACCTCCAAATTTGTTTGGGCACGTGTGATACAAAGTCAACTCCTATTCAGAAGGAAAGCTTAACAGAGGCCTCTGCAACTTTGCGTTTGAGAAGCAGGGACAGTGAAACAACTCCAGCTTTCCTAATGCCTTGCATATATAGCTTGAAGAGCAGCTACCAGACTGCAGTCAGTGGCTTGCCAAAGGCATGGAAAAAACACCTTTATGTGTTATCATTAGAAGGTTTGATAAGGGGAAAGGCTGGTCTTCAAAAACTTCAACCTGATAGTAATGTCTGGTCCAAAAAATTAAGTGCTGCAGCACTGAAATGTGGAGTGTTGTATTACAGTGTGAGTGAAGCAATGGTTAGCGTGTTCTGCTGACTGGAGCTGTGTAGTACACTGGCTCTGCCGCTTTGTATTCAAGCACTGTTCGTGCACACCGCAGGCAAAAAGGCATACCTTCCGTAACGCTGATTCTCCACGTACGCAGCTGCCTCACTGCTCATGTAATGGCAGGCGGATGGCAAGGGAAAGGATGCTAAGCAATGCTGAAGGCAGTGAGAAGTGTGAAGTCTATGTTGAAAGTGCTTGCGAAATACTGGTTTGGGTGGATTTGCAGGAATAATAAAATCTGTTTCCTTCCCTTTTCCATCACTTTTCAAGCAGAGCTTTATAGGCATAATTTGTCTTGTACATTTCTGACAGTACTCTGTCTACCAGATGACCTTCTGCCAGATGTTGGAACTGGCCACAGCTGAGGCAGTCAGCTGATGATGAGTTTGTAATCATTATTTTATAACAAAATACTATTCTCTGCAAGTGTTGATATCCCATGCCACTTCCTTCTGCCTGCAAAAGAGTGAGAGAAAAAACTAGCTGAATGAAAAGAACCTAGTTCGGGGTGAGGTGTCAGTGTGGCAACCTCGCTCTAGTACCGTGTTTTATATTCTGTGAGCTTCATCTGCTGCTCCTCAGCAGGTGCTCTGGCTTCAGTTTCTCACATGGTTTCATGAGTAAGTATGGTGTGGGAATAAAGGTCGTGTTGTTATGGGACACTGGATATGAAGTTGAAACCATGCTGACGCGTTTTGAAATGGGATTAAGCAAATTTCCTGCCTTGTAAATTCTTGGTGTTCTATGTTTTAATGGGCAAGGCTAACAAATGTACAGTCACCTACTTTTAAAAAATCTATTAGAAACTGCACATTACTGAGTAAAGTTGTGACCTAATTTCATCTTTAACTCTGAGTGCTTACATTTCAGATACATTTCCAGACATTCACAGTAATATACTATTAGGGACAGAAGAAAATGGTGGGAACTAAAATCACGTGCCTTCATTTTTAGAGTTGTCCGGACTTTTTCTGAATTCTACAATATTTGCCAGTAGCTTTCATTTAAAAAAAATTAAGTTTCTGTCTCTTTCAGTTGCCAAGATACAGCCATCACAATGTAAACAGATGTGCTGCTGCCCAGTAAACCCAGCCTTGCAGAAAACTGTCTCCAGCAAAACAATAGCAGCAACGAAGGTGTGAATTCACCCCCTCACCCCATTCACCTCCAAGAGGTGTGGACTCTGGCCCCTTCTCCCTTTGGCTTCATGGAGGGGTGAACTTCAATGTCTGGGCTATTTATTTAAAAAACAAACAAACAAAAAAGGCAAGCTAACATAAAGCACAGTTTTTAATATATCTTTAAAACAAAAAAAAAATTAAATACAGAAATCGGTTAATGTGGTGTTAAGCTGCATGCTTCTGTGGTGCGCAGCTTTATGCTTTTGTACAGTTTAATATTATACTAAATATTTAGTTTTGTATTATTATAACAATATTATACTCAATATTTAAATGCAGGCGTTTTTAAGGCGCGTTTTCTTCGGTGTCTAGGGTAAAGGTATTGTGAATCCCTGATGAAGGTGCTCCTGTCTTATAGGTTAAAACTCCCATTTCTAAAGAGATTTGGATGGTCCTGTGCATGGTAGATTGAATGTTCACCCAGGGGCTTGGGCTTTGTCTGTGGCTCTGTTTTTCTTCTACAGATTGGCTTTAGGAAATCCACTTCACCTCTGTTTCTCACCCTCAAACTAGACACTAGTAACATATAATGGAACAAGATCTAGCACCAATTTTGAGCAGAGAGTTTTCACATTACAAAATAAATGGGACAAAGTAGCATTAATGGGTAAAATGGCCAAGCTAACTCTGCTCCAGGGATGCTTCATTATCTGACTGTACTGTCTTGACTCTGTATTATCATGAAGGTATTGGGTTTGCTTCTTTTTAGTTTGCGTAAAAGTAATCTATGCAAAATAACTACATCTAATTTTAAAACAATACCAGGATTTTCAAAATGCTGTTGAATCTCAAAACTGTTTTTCTGGGAGAAGGTGACCTGTAATCTACTGAACTGGATGTTTGTACCATGTTTTTGATAAGAGTGAAGATTTTGTATTTCTGAGGGCAGTGCTGTCATGGTAGCTGGTGACTGGCAGCCTAAAATCCCACAGGAGGCTATTTAAATTGCAAAAGCAGTTTATCCCTCATCTGTCTAGAGAGCTGGTGGTCTCTGAACCCTCCCTTCTGTGGTAGGGGTTTGCGTTTGCGCTAACATCATATCAGTGAATTTAAGCAGAAACTAAACCTGTCCTGTGATCATACCAAGGACCCCACAGCCCCCCTGTGCGTTGGTCACGTTGTTCTCAGCTGCGTAATAGTGATCTTCAGCTGTTACCGGGTTTTTGTTGCAGGATGGTCCCGACGTCAGTGGAGAGGCTTCGAGAGGGCCGAGGCATGCTTGAGAAGGTGCTGCGAAGCGGTGCAAAGGTATCCCAGAGAAACGAATCCTCACCTACCTGTGACAGTGCTGTTGAGAGAGATGCAGGTAGGAAGATGAAACTTTGGAACGCTTTGGCTGGGGGGAATTGATGGGCTCAGATAACTTGCAAACTTGCCCATGAAGTTAGTTTTACCTTCTTTAACATTATTGGTGCCTTATAAGAGCCTTCTGCAAACCATCCTTTCTTATTATTTATGTACTGCCAGAGTCTATATCCCTCTTCTGTTAGACCTGGAAGACTTCCATGTTTCTCCAGGATCTGGATTCAAGACGGCTTGCATCTTGGCTCTATCAGGGACAGCTTTGTCCTTGGACAGACGGGTTAAGCAGCATTGCCTCAATTGCCCCTATGTACTGGGGATGAAAGTGCTATCATTTAATAATTCTAGTTGGCTGAACATCCAGATAAATGTGTTATCGCACTAAAATGCAGGCTTTAGGCAGTGCTAAGAACTAATTTAGCTTCCAAGCCTTACTTCAGCTCTTTTTGAAGTTACTTGATTCCTTGAGTTATGATATTTGTCAGTTTTGTGACGTGTACTTCCTTGCTGAGATGAATTCGGTTCTGCGTTGATGTCCCTTTCTTCTCTGAATAAAGCATTGTCCTCGCCAAGTAGCATGCAGAGTCAGTGAGTATTTGTAACATGAGCTGAAATTATACCCCTCTTACCTATCTGTGGTCTAAAGGTGAGATGTGGCTTTCTGTGAGATGGACAGATCACTTCATCATTGCCTAATTTCTCAGCTGTGAAATAGAGTTATTTTCCTTTTATTTATTGTGCAGTCTCTGTTGAACTGGGTTGGTTTTCCCCAACAGATAGTGCCCTCAGAACCCTGATCATATTCACGACTTACAGCAATGGATCATCGTATTTAAATAAATAACTTAGTCTATGTGTTGCCATCACTCCCTGCTTCCTCATAGCTGAGAACTATGAGACTCATGGCTGATACAGTTAAAGTCTTTTTGTCTCTTTCATCCTAGCACAGCAAAATAATTTTTTCTTATTTTGCAAATTCTGGCAACTTCTTCAGTGGTTTGTTTAGATTCTGCGAGCCACCTTCCCTCCCCCAGCTGCTGGTCTGCTTCTTAGTGAAACCAGTGAGTGGCTGAGTCCCTGCCATTCCTGCTATCGCCTGTAGGAGTTGTGAAGATACACATTTACTTGATGCTGTAATGAGTAATAATATGAGGGGAACTAAAAACCCCAAACATGGGTGGTTTGTTGATGGGTCATGTAGGAATGAAATGGGATTTGTGTGCATGCCACACTTGCGAGAATTGGATTAGCTCTCAGTTAAAGCTGGCACTTCATGTATGCTTTAGGTTGACATAGGCCAGTACCTCCAAGAAAAGCAGTTCTTCTTTCAGGTCTTCCTTGTGCAGTTATTAAGAAATGAGTGTTGAAATGTGGGCTTTATCTTTTTAAGCTTACATAAAACAAATTCAGGAAGGTTATAGTTTATTTACCCTTCACAATTTAGAATCTTTCAATAGTCTTTGCCTTGTCAAGTTGTTTTCTGTGAAGCGGCACTGCCAGTAAATTGTGCAGCCCTTGCTGGTGTGCCTGGTCTTTTAAGAAACAATTTCTTCCAGAACTCTTTAGATTTCTTCTGATTCTCATACTCTACTTCTGTTAACCACAACAATCTCCTGGATTGAACAGTTAGTCTGTCCTGTGTGTGACTGCTTAACAAAACATGCCTTGAACCTCCAAAGCTTGCCATTCTGCAGTGCAGGACTCAGAATGTCACCTACAGCAAAGAGCTGCTTGGTGCATCCTATGTCATCTCAGAAAATGGAAGGTAGCACAGGACACAGCTGGGAGCTCCATGCTCCAGTCTCTGTGCAGGTCCTGTGCCCTGAGGAAGGAGGCTTCTGAGCCTCAACAGCAGACAAGACAACTCCATCCAGATTCCTGTTGAGCTCGGCCAACAAATGTGATGTAGCAGAGAGAGAGGACAACCGTGGCAAAGCCATGGGCACTGCTGACACTGGTGCTCGTGCCAGTGCAGCTGGTGCAAAGCCAGGCCTGTCTGGCAGCAGCACAGAGCAGGCTGAGACAGCGTGTCCTGTTTCATGACTGAGACACATCTGTCATATAAATTTGATACTAATACCAACACTGTTTCACCAAGGCATTTCAAACGTGGCTGCTGAGAATCCCTGAGGCGCTGCGGCTAGACACCTCCGTCTCATTAGACCGCTAAATAACTCCAATCTGAAATCTTCTAGTCCCACTGGTTTCACTCCCTCCTAAAGAAACCACAATCGCCAGCTGAACCCCACGCTTGCAGTAGCAGCAACTGAAAAACACACGTGGCAAAGTGGCTGGGTCGCTTGCAGTGAGTACTTCTTGCCTACCCCAGTTCAGGTTCAGTTACTTGGTAGGACAAGCAGCTCGCCGGCTCTCTAAGATCCAGGTGCTAGAAAGGCTTGCTCTGTCAGGAAGAGGGTTATTCCTCTTCATCTCTCACGTAACTGAGGTGGATCAGCGTGTACTGTGCTGCTGCTGGTGCCCTTCAAACTTCAAAGCATTTTTATCAGCTTGGCCTGTTTCAAAAATAGGTATTTCTGAGGTCTGAGAGTAACTCCGTTTGGAGCAGCTCGAGTGACTTGTAAAGCATAATCCCAGAGCAGCAGTGGGGGTGCTGGCAGCCTTGGCAGTGTGGGACCTCAGTCTTTGGCAGTGCCTGCGCCTGCCTTTGAGGAAAACCTGCAGCAGCATCCTGCTGAGAACCGTCTAAGAAGGGACAGATTTATCTCTCCAGCTGTAACTGTAGCCAGGTGGATTCCTGTGACCAAGGCTGAGTGGACAGTCGTTGAGTCCTTAGAAACTGTCTTCAGCCTCTTGGATCCTTCTGCAGAGCCAAGGGAGCCCAGGCTGTGTCCGTGCGGTGCAGCCGCTCAGATGGGCTGGCCCAAGGAGGTGAGCTTTGTGCTAAACCAGCGAGCGCGGGCGTAAGAGAGGCAGCAGTTCCTCACGTGTAGGGCTGATTTACCCGTGTTACGGTTTTTCAGTCGCCTTGTGCTAGGATTCTTCAGCTTCTGAAACGCTAATGGCTGGAGAAGCTGCTCTTGCCTCAGCTGTAGCTGGATGGAGAACAAGGCAGCTGGGGTTTGTGCAGGTGTGTCGCTGGAGAGGGAAGTGCCGTGGCCTCGGTCCGGAGGGTGGGGGTTAACGTCTTACCTGTACGTTGCAGACACAGCAGAAGGAGACACTCCAGACGCCCACAAAGGACCAGCAGTTTACAGTCCTTCTCGATACAGCTACCAGGTACATTATTTCATATATTATCTGCCCGTTCTGAAATAAAGCTTTTAATGGGATTAGGGGAGAAACTGGGTTTGGCTGCCAGTTATTCCCAGCCCCGCTACACTAAGCACCTTTGGCATGCGAAGGAGGTGGGAAATGGGGAAGTGGGCCTGACATATCTTCTTTTTTTTTCCCCACCACTTCATTCAGCTCCTGCAGTCTGACAGTCCCCAGGCGGAATCGCAGACCCTTCTCCAGCAGAGTTCCTCCCCCTACAGAGGACACCTCACCCCATCTCCCGGATACAGCTATCGAGCCGCAGCCCAGAGGACAGCACACAGCCTCTCTCACGGTTCCTCGGAAACATCCCTCTCCTCCACCTCTTACTCCAGCCCTGCCCACACGGTCTCCACAGACTCCTCTGCCCTGTTTGCAGGGAATTCGGGATATTATGGCAGCCAGCAGCACTCTGGCAGCGTCAGCGGCAGCCTCCTGAAGAAGAGCTGCCCTGCTGCTGCCAGCCCAGCACAGCAGACGGCTGTGGACTCTCTTTCCTCCGAGTCGGGCTCCCAGCCCTGCACAGGCGCGTCGGGCTCCACCTCTGCTCCCCAAAGTGCTAGGTCACTACAGTCAGACTTGCGGACTATCAGTCTACCGAATTCTGGGCAGTCTGTCCTCTACCAGGGCTCCCGGGGGGCAGTGATTTCCAATGCACAACACTATCCGCACCGCGGGGGAGGCAGTGTCCATCAGTACAGACTTCAGCAGCTTCAAGGTTCTGGAGTAAAGACTCAAACGGGACTTTCCTAGGGCTGTCTGGACTCCAGGAGGACAAAACTGCCCATAGCTCCTTCCAGTCACCTCTGGAAGTGGCTCCTGGGCCAGTGTTGGGAGCTTGCACCCGATGCTGGGGTGCCAGGGGTCAGAGGCTGAGGTCTGAAATGCACGGGTGAGATTTGTGAGCAGTATTGGCCTCTGGCCTTGTAGGAGAACGCAGATTTCTCTGAGGCAGAGACTGTAGCAAAGCTGTTCCCTGAGGCGTGGGTACATTGCAAAAAAAAAAAAAAGAAAGAAAAGAAAAATATTAAGAAAAAAAAGCAAATGGTTCAAGTGCAATGACTGTGGTGCAGCCTCTGTCTCTTGTCCGTGCCCATGGCCATAGTCACCCATGCAGCACGGACATCTTTTTGAATACGAAAGCAGTTAAAAGAAAACATTGGGGGAAGTTGAACTCCAATCCCAAAGCTCTCTTTATAGGTCAGGTTCTCAGTGCGTTCCGGGGAGGGCTTTAATCCCTTACGATCATTCCAGTCACAAGCAGACGAGCGCACACGGCTGCCTTTGGGCCTGGGTCACGACTTGCCGCGGTCGGAGCTTTTTCCAGGACAACAGGAGTCTCCGCAAATGTGAACTAGGAGGGGGTGGGGGGGTCGGTTGGAGTGTGTGTGCCTGTGGCTGCAGAGGATCTGGGATGCGCTGTTGCGTGCTGCTCGCCCCCGTCGCAGCTCTGTGAACGGGAGCATTGCTGTGGCGGTGCTGTGGCGTGCCAGCGCGCCGGGGGGGGATCTCTGGCTGCCGGGGCGCAGGCACGCTGGGGGGTGACCGGGGGCCTGATTAAAGTAAGGCGATGCTGCGGCGTGCAGGGGGGGCTGCCTGGCTGAGGAGCGGGGGCTGCAGGGAGGTGGTGGTCGGGTGTTCGGTGGGGACCCCGGCCTGTGCGGGAACGTCGGTCCCCGCCGAGCGTGGCAGAGGAGCCAGCCCAGACACAGTGCGCTCTCTGTTCAATTCCATACGATTGCCAGCTTCTTTCTCACTTGTTTACTGTAATATCGGGCGTGTTTTTATTTATCTAATTTTATATTCAGTTATAACCATAGTAGGTTAGCTAATATACGACAGTTGTCATCCCTGGTGCTGCAGTGGAACTTCTCCTTTCTCTTGGATAACATAATGCTGTGAGTCTGTCTCCCCTGTCTTTTCAGATGCACAGTCTTCTTCCTTTTTTTTTTTTTAGGACTGTTACAGGTTTCTCTAATTCACAATTGAAATCAGGTGTTTGTTCAACCTAGGGGAGACTTTTAAAAATATTGAAACAAAGAGTAACTTTCCTCACACTGTCGGGCTGTGAGCGTGTTGGGATGGAACTTGTCACCCCGCAGCTGGGTGTCTGTATACTGTATAAAACAGGTGTAAACTTCACTGGGCTTAGCCCTGGGGCTGCAGCCTCCCCTTTCCTGCTCTGAACAGCACGGGGCAGGCGGGCTCTGCCCTGCCGGGCGGCGGGAGGGGGCCGGGGGGGCCCTGCCCAGAGGCTCCGGCACCTTTGGGCGCAGCNAGTGGAGTTTTTACACCATGCTGTAACATTTGAACTTTCACAAGAGATGTAATAATTTTGATAATAAAAATACTTAACTTGAAAACCAGCATTTTTGAAAAGTCCCTTTCGGTTTCCTTACCGCCTTCAGCGCCGGTGCCCGGGTTGTGGGGCGAGGGGGAGCGGTGCGCGTTGGTCTCTCGTCCCTGTCCCGCAGGGTAAATGGAACCTTGCAGGCGCAGACCTACAGACCTCCCTTTTTCCAGCATTTCGGGTGAAGCCAGGGGCTGCTCCAGGAGCAGGAAAGGGGAATTCCCTGAGCTTCCTGGCTGGGGGTGCGAGATTGTGGCTGCGCTGCCGCTCTTCTCGCACACGCTCCGGGGAGGAGATAGGGCGGAGGGTGTCCCCCATGCGACTGACCTGCTTCAGAACCTGGTTCCTGGTGCGCTGATGCCCAGGGGTTTTAGTTTCCACCCTGCCTGCCTTTTCCTTAGGACGGCAGAGCCGGGCTGAGCCTGCAGTGGCACACACCAGCCCTGTCTCTAAGTGCCGACACTCAAAGCTGGCACGTCCCAGGTGCCCAGTGCCCCGCCACCCTCCATGTGAGACCACTCCTGGTGGGACTGCGTTGGTGGCACGTCCTGTCCCTGCGCATTCCCCAGAAGAGGTTTGTCTCCATTTCCTCTGTGCCTTCCCCCGAAGCCGCTGTGGGTGCCAACGGATTCTCCCCATCCCTGGGCCTCCCCTCCCTGCCGTGCACCTGCCCGGGGCTGGCCCAGCCAGGAGCGTGTCCCATTCCGGGGCGGCCGGGGCTGGGCAAAGCTCTCCCGATGGCCGAGAGGTCCCCAGGCCGCCCTGCTGCTCGCACAGCCTGCGAAGCTGTCCCCGCTCCTCTACCCGTGAGCCACGTGAGTTGTTTTTTCCATCGAGACACAGGAATTTGCTGAATTTCAGGAGGCTCCGACTGGGATGTCGCCCCATGAGCCGACAGATCGCTCGTGGTGGGCTGTGGCTCCGCAGCCGGGGGGAATGGGACCCACGGAGGGGCAAAACAGGAGGGTTGAAACGTTCCTAGTGATGGATGAGACCCCCCCACACCCCACCCCTTGCCTTGCCACGGGGTGGGACTGACCCTTTCCCTGGGGACTCGTGCTGCCAGTGTCCCCCCCCTTGTGGGTGGATGGAGGCTCAGCCCCACCGGGGGGGGCACAGGGCAGGCTCCCCTCCCTCCCTTCCCCACCCCACGTAGCCATGCCATGGATGGGGCCCACACCAGGTCCTCCGGCATCCTCCTTGGGAGCCATCCTGTCCTCCTCCGCCACGCCCGGAGGAGCCCATCCCAGTCCCCCCCCCCACACCACAGGGCTCCGAGCTCGTCTGGTTTGAATTATATTTTTCAATAAGGTTTTGTGAAACACTGTATCAAACTTTGTACTAAAATACAGATATATTACAGCTACTGTATTCCTTTCTCCACTGATTTTCTTCGTTCGTTTTTCCAATTCAGCCAGCAGCAGCGCTCTCAAGCTGGCAAGACCCGGGTGCTGCGGGGGGCTCCTGCCAGCCCCGCTCCGGGGAGGACACGGGTGCCGCCGGAGGGACGTTGGCACTGCCGGGCTTGCGGCTGGCGGCGGCCGTTGGCAG
>VXBO01001119.1:334251-344652 GCA_013400135.1 Rhinoptilus africanus
CCCGGAGCAGCCGGCGTGGGGCGTCACTGGGTGCGCGTTCAGGTGGGATTCTGCGGGTCAGGAGTCCTGGGGATGTAGAAATCTGTTAAAAACTCTGAGACTGTTTTTTCCTCGAAGCAAAACCGCAGTTGGACGCTGTTCTCAAACGAAGCGGGTTTGGGGCATCCTCCCCCGGCGGCGGCCCGCGGGCGGTGGGGNCGGTCCCTGCTGCCTCCCTTCCCGCTCAGCCCCCATCCCATCCCATGAGGGGCCCCCCAGCACAGCCACACCCCGACACGCCACACAGTCAGGGCTGGGGGACAGGACGGTGACACTCAGGACTTACCGCGGTGCCGACAAAATCTGTGGAAACAGAAGAGAGCGCGTCAGGCAGGGCAGGGGCTTGGCAGCCCGCCCCCACCCTGCCCGACCCCCCTCACTTTGCAGGTGGCAGTTAAAGCCCGTGGGACCCTCGCCTGGCTTCAGGCTGCCAGAGGGGCTGAGATCCCTGGGATTTCCCCACCCGGGATTCCCCCCAGGGCCATGGCGTGGGGCCCTGGGACCCCCGGCAGCGCGGCGCTCACCTTTGCTCTCTGTCTTGAGCTCCTCGTGCAGCAGGTCGTTTTGCCGGTTGCCGAGGACGAAGGCCAGGAAGGAGAGGATGAGGGCGTTGAGGATGCCGATGATGGCCAGGATGTAAGCCCAGCGCACGGAGCAGTCGCCCAGGGAGTACTTCCCTGTCTTCTCCCCGCACATGTCCCGTATGGTCTCTGCATCCCAGCCGTCGGGAAAGATCATGCAGCCCAGCACCAGGCAGAGCGCTGCAGGGGCGGGAGGAGGGAGAAGCGTCAGGGGGGCACTCGGAGGTGGCAGTGCCGGGCACTGAGCCCCCCTGTTGGTGCACAAGCATCTGCCTTGGCCCCACGAGAGCCGGGCAGCACGGCGGGGGACAGCGGGAGTGCCCGGGGGGCTGCGTTTGCACGTGGCTGCCCCAAACCTGCCCCATGCCCAAATGGGGACATCAGGGGCTTGGTTTCTTCGAGCATCAGCCACAGGATCAGTGGTTTCCCACGGGCTTCCCTCGTCCCCGCAGGCTCCCTGTGCGTGGGCAGGAGCTCCCGGTGCGCTGCAGGCAGGGATGCTGCCTGCCAAGAGGGTCGTCATCATCCCCGGGAGCCCCCACATCCCACCACCTCGCCTCGCTCCCAGCGGGCTCGCCTGCTCAGCCCGCCTCCATCCCACACGCAGGGAGACAGCAGGGAGCACCAGGGTGAACGGGAAGGGAAATGCCGAGACAAAGCCAAGGTAAGGAGGTGACACTTTTTCGAACTACAGCCAGTACAAAAGCTCCTCATCCCGCACCAGCTGGGAAGGCTAAAAATATTAGTGCTGTTGTAGAGAAGCTGGGATGTGCTGTGAGTATTTTTGTTCGGGATTAGAACCGAGAGGTTTGTGCCTGTATGAGTGGCAAAGTGCCACCCTGTGCCTTATTGCTGGGGGGACAGCAAACACCTGCCGGGCACCAGTGCTGCCGCGGTGGTCTCGGGGGGCTGAGCGGAGCTTTCAAGGGCTCTCAGCAGGGAAGGGAAGTCACAGGAGGGGAGGGAAAGGGAGCGCAGGGCTGGCACAGGGCATTGCACCGGGACTCAGCACGGTCCCTGCATCCTGATGAGCTGCGCCGACCACTCTGCCTGGGAAAGGGCAGGGACACCGGGGTGAGTTGCCTTCGGCAGCCCCACAGCAGCACGTATACCTCTGCCGCCTCCCCCACGTTACACATTTGGTTGGTAAAAGCATCTTTGCGGACAGAGGGGAGCTCTGCGACCTGATTTATGACCGTACGCCGCCCAGCACCGCATGGCTGCGGAGCGTGGTGCACGCGTGAGGTGCCGGCACGCCGGCATCTCCGGCACATCGTCACTGGGTACACCCGGCCAGGCACGGCCGTGTCTGGGGGAACTCCCTGTCCACTGGGACCAGACCAACCCCAAACCATCCCTTCTGGACAGAAACATACCATCAGCACTGGTGCTGTGTGTTGCACAGTAAATGGTGAGCAGCAACGCAGGCACCTCCCAGCTGGGTGCCATTTAATTCAGCCGCACGCCTGAATTAAAGGCAAGGGGGAGCAGCAGGCCTGTGCCAGGGACTCTCCCTGGGAAAGCAGAGATGCCAAGAGGGTTTTTAGGACCCCACTGGTGCAGTGCAGCCGTGGAAAAAAGCTACGGTGTTCCTCGGCCATCCCCGGCGAGGGGGTGGTTTTGCCCCCGCAGCACTTGGTCAGGCTGACACGACCCAGGCTGGAAACAGGCAGGGCTGGAATGGCTCTGCCGAAACGGGTGAGGAGGAGAAGACAGCGCGGGGAGGCCGGAGGAGAGCACGGCCAGCGGCAAGGCCAGCACCCCCACTGCCCGGGTGGGCAGCAGCCCCCAGCGACAGCCCCCCTCGGCCCAGGGCTGCAGGAGAAGGCAAATGTAAGTTAAAAAAAAAATAATCAGCTGCCAATTTTATCTCCACCAGCAGGGGCTTGGGCGGGCTCCTGGCTTTTGCGCATGGCCCTGGGGCACTCCTTTGCAGAAGCAGAAGAGCAGCCTCTGGGTCTTTCCCTGGACGCCGCAAGCATCGGTATTTCCTCTGCATTTCAAGCGTTTCTTTGGCATCTGGGTGGATCCGTCTGCGCGGGTAAAGCAGGAGCTCGCTGTGAGCTCTCTGCTCTGTGAACAGCCCAGCGGCAGGGGTGAGGGTCCCCCAGGACATCAGCAGGTCCCAAACGTGGCAGGACGGGGCAGTGGCACAGGAGGCAGTGGATTAACGTGCTGGAGGGCTACGGCACTCGTGGAAGACGCAAGAGACAGGGCTTAAGGCGAAAGCAGAGAGCGGCTCAAAAAGGCGCGGGAAGGACACACAGCACGTGAGCCACCGGCGCAGCAGGTTGTCACAACACAGCCGCGGGGGACAGGCAGCCATGGCCACTGCCAGGACCACTGTGGCCGGCTCTACCCTGCGTCTGCCTGCCCTGCTCCCTCCTGTCCCCGCTCTGTGCCTGCACCGCGGCAAGGGCAGCCTGTGCCCCAGCCCCTGGAGCTGCTCAAGGAGCTCGGCCCGACATCCCACAGCCCCCGTTTGCCAGAGAGAGTTGAAGTACAAATTCACTACCGGGGCAAAGGAGCGCTCCCGAGCCACTGCGTGTACCCGAACGCCTCTGCCCGAGGGCGACCGGCCTCTTCCCAGGAGCCCCTCTCTGCCGTGCGGCTCTCCGGGCAGCCGCCACGGCAGCTCCTCTCCCAGCGCCGAGCGGTGCCGAGCTCTCCTCTTCCCATCCGGCCTACGTGTTCCCAGCAGCAAGCCGAGTCCTCTGCTCTGTCACAAGCAATTCCCCTTCCTGCGTGTCCCCAGGCCGCCCAATGTCCTGGAAACACCTTCCCGTGCTCGCAGCAAGGAGCGACGCTGACGTGGAGAGGGGGAACGAGGAGGGGGATCCCCGCGCGGCCAACAGGTCCCAGCGCTGCCCTTTTCAACAAGCCCCTCGCGGCAGGTCCCAGGGGTGCGAGGCCGGGGCTCCCCCTGCCCGTCCCTCTGCCCCCAGCACCCATCTGCCACCACCTGCCTCCCGACGCCCCGAGGTCCCCCGCAACCCTGCAGGAAAATGTCAGGTTTCGTTTCAAACAGCCTATTTCGATGCCTTGCCACCGCATGCAAAACACACCAAGTGATGGCTCCTACAAGAGACGCTATTAACAAGGAAAAAAAAAAAACCACCAAACCCAACTCCCATCCATTTTGGTTTTGATTCCTGTTCTTCTGAGGGTGTGGTGCCAGTCCCCAAGGACAACCAGCTGCTCCGTCACACCCCACAGCCGCCATCCCTCCCCCGGCCCTGGGCTCCCGCTCCCTCTTCCAGAGCTTTCCCAGTTGGACAGGCAGATGTGAGACAGGGCGTTTTGGCGATCCCCGGGACGGGGTGTACGCGGAGGAGGGCGTCCCCGCCGCGGTTTGCAGAGCTGCCCGCAGGACGCTGCTGGGGCTCTGGCCCCGGGGGAACACGCATTTCTCCCCTTGGCTTTGCAGATGGTTCGCGGCTTCCCACTCCACGGCGCTCCCTCGTCAGAGCCCCCTAGAAATGCAATGGGCATCTCAAGGGCTTTTGGTATCCTGGCAGAAGAAATTAGCTGAAGGGAATGCAACGTTACAGCTCAGGCTGCAACACTGGAATGAGACTTTAGCAGAGAGAGAAGAGGAGGCTCCTCCCGGCAGGACAACATCCCCCGGCAGAAGGTGCGTTTAGCTGATCTGGACCCTCTGGGTAACCTGCGCGTTTGCTGAGTGCCACGGTTATCCCAGCGCCGCCCCAGCCCTGTGCAGTTGTGCCTGAAGGATTCAAATCTGATTTTTTTAATCGCTTCTGCTGTCCAGTTCAGCCTGCACGTTTGGGTGAAGGCGGGTTTTTACTGCTCTCGCCTGCCACGGGTGGAAGGCGCTAAGGACACGTGAAAGACGTGGCCTCCCCCCGAGCAGGGACAGGCAGAGCATCGCCCTGCCACAGGACACACGGGGCACTGAAAACTGAAAAACGTGGGGGGAAAACCAGCAACTGCTGGGTCCTAAAGGGGCTTGGGGACAGCGGGGCATTTGGCACCGTGGGCAGCAGCTCCCCCTCCCTCGGGTTCAGCGAGCGGCCCGTCCCCTGCCCCTGTGCACATCGCTCCCACCTCTGCCAGAGGGATTTCGGTGACACCCCCCCCCGCCATCATATCTACCTTGTGCGGAAGGGGAGGAAGCTCTAGCTGCCCACGGCCGCTCACCGCAACGCTGTGCCATCGGCACATGGGGGGTGCCCGCTGGAGAACCCCAACACGGTGCCCCTGGGCACTGCACACCAGCCCCCAGCCCCCGGGGGAACAGGGACAGCACCGTGACTTCGGGGTGTGGGCTGGCTGCTCCCGAGAGCTGAGCCCCAAAAGGAAAGGGAACAAACACAATTTCCCCCCACCTCCTAAAAATAGAAACCCCTCAAAAGTAAATGAAAATTAAAGGCAGCGCGCTCGGGAGGGCTAGCAGCGGCCTTTTACACAGACAGGAGCTCCCTTACGGCATTTTGCTCCACAGGCTGTTTACAAGCCAAAAAAGTCATCAGGATTCATAATGGAGTTACGAGTGTGTATGAATCGGAACTGACAGTTACTTTATCCGGAACAACAGTTCAGGGATGTAAGCTGCGGGACACAAGCGGCTCCGCAGCACCCGGCTCAGCCCCTCGCCGCGGGTCGGTGGGGACGGCAGCCGCTGCGGCCGGAGGGTTACGCTGCCTTCCCAAAATTTGGGGCCGGCTGCTGCAGGGCACAAGGTGTTGGGCAGACACGAAGTCTGTGCCACGTCGCTGCTCCTGTCCCCACTGCACGACACGAGGGGCAGGGGAAAGCTTTTTTGGGGCCAGAAGCTGGCAATTCATCAAATGCAAATCTTTTGAGAGAGATGCCTTCTTTTTGCTGCAAGGTCGGCGGGTGGAAGTTCGTATCACCTGGAAGATCATACATTGGCACTATTTCTCCCTTGAGCAGAGAAAGTAGCTGGCCCAGTTACGCTGCCTAGCTAGTTTGGAGCAGTGCTCTCTGTCTCTCATTTTTTCATTATGAATTTCAGCGAATGACTTTTATGTCCGTGAAAACACTGGGTTTTTTTGAAACCTCAAACTCTCTCCGAGAGGAGCTGGCTCTCCAGCCAAGCCCCAGTTGGGAAGATGAGCCCATCCTGACGTGGCTCAGCAGAGCCACCGCATCACCGCTGGCAAGGGAGTGTTTCGGGGCTGCGGTGTTTCCTCGGGCCGGATCCTGCTCTCCCGTCAGGCTGCAGCCGCACCGTCACACCGCGCAGCTCAGCTGTGCTCGGAACAGCAGTTGGTGACGGCCTTCCTAACCGCTGCTCTCCTCGGATGTGCCGAAACGATGCCGTGCAGCTGCGCCACGTGAGGGTTCTCCACCCAGAGGGTGGCAAATGCAGCTCAAGCACAGAAGATGAAGCCACTGAGGCTCTGCCTCCGCTCCCAGTTCACAGGTTGGTGGGTGGGAAGGGCCCATCCAAGAGATGAGTGTAACTCCAAAGGGGATGTCCCAAAGGAGAAAAGGGCTGAGATGGCTATGCATTATCACATTCTCCATGGGGCAAGGTGCCAGGACACAGCATAATTAACTCCAAAGTGCCGCTTATAAAGACAAACCCCAGCCCCGTGGCCAGTGACTCGGGTGGAAAGGCACCCCACGCTGTGTGCTCGCGCCTGGCCTAGGGGAGCCGGAAGGTCCCACCACTCCAACTGCTGGACTTGAACTGCAAGGAGTGGGTCTAATGGGGAAACACCTTCAAAGGTGGCCAGCCGCTTTCTCCGGGCAAGAGGGACTGCGTGCTCAGCTGGACGCCTCTTCCGACCCTCAGCAGACTGTAAGTACAAAACCAAGGGTCTGCCTGAAGCCCCCCCTAAAAACAGAGACCCGCATCCGCTCGGAGCGACTCTCCTCACAGGAGGCGCGTGGTGCGGTGCCACGCAGAGGCAGCGGGGATCTCTTGCTCCAGCATTAGTGCCGAACACCGGGACAACTTTGTTCAAAGCTTGGACTTAACTCGCAGGTTGGCCACATCTTGCATTACAGCACAGAAATAGGGAATCAGAGGAAATGCCCAAGCTCCTGGGCAGCCTCTTCAGTGCCCGGTGGTGGTGTATTCCTGTGCTCTGGTCTCCAGCAGATGACTGCTACATGGCCACTGGAACAGAGGCATCCCAGCCCAGCTGCCTTCATCTCGCTCCTGTACCAGCCCTCCATGGAGGGTGGATGAGAGGGATCACCCACACAGCCCATTTTTCTTCAAGTAAGCATCATCCCATGGGACTTTCTGAAGGAGCTTCTCCACTAATTTTGAGGACTGGGGTGGCATCAGGGTGCTTTCTGTTATACAGTTGTTGACATGCTCGTGTTAAAGGACCGTTTCTGGTTTTATAACAGAAGGATTTAGCAAAATCTCCAGTTCTGCGTTACTGGGATTTTGAACAGGGCAGATGGCTACATTTCTATTTGCGATAAAGCAGAGTCTCTCCTCTTAATTAGATCCAGTTTCCTCCTAGGGGGGCAGTGGCTTTTGAGCTGGGGCTTTCTGTGAAGCTCTAATTAAACCCTTCCTTGATTGTCGTCCACTAATTAGACATTGATGATTTAAACTTTTTTTTCTGAAAGAGATACTGAATTCCTGATCATCCTCCTCCCCCACCTTCCTGCTCTTGACTTTTCTCCTCTCTGAAGAGCCTGTTCGTTCCCTCGCTCAGCAGCCCTGTATTTTGCACCGGCCAGCCCCCAGAGATGGGATGGACCCACCTCTGCCCCATCTCTCTGCCTTTCACCTTGTTTTCATCACTGCCTTTCATCACTGTGGTTTTCACCAGTGAGACCACGAAACTTTGGGCCTCGCTGTTGCTTCTGGCAGAGGTGCAAGTCCTCCTTCAGCTAAAACCTCCCCCAGGCAGGAGGAACACCTTTCCCTTCTCTGCTCCTCCAAGCCCTCTGCTGTGGCACAACCCTCTGACCTCCCTGGTGGGTGACTCTCCAAACCTTGCCATCAGACTGTGCTGCAGCCTGCATCAGGCCCCAGCCCTGCCCTACCCATGAGATTTGGCCCATGGTGTCCCCTTCATGGGGCACGGCAGCTCCTTCTCCAGGTGCAAGGTAACACATCCACCTGCAGCTGCCTCTGACATGCCCAGGAAAGTTCAGCCCTGCTTGGCTCCCCCCAATGAGGCTCCCTCTTGCCATGTCCTGGCCCTCCCTGATGGCAACACCAGCCTCTCCTGCAGGACAGAAGCTGTCTCGTGCTGCCCCACCTCAAGGCAGGGTGGACGGCCAGTCTCTGTGAGTGCCGCCTTGGACTTTCCCTGACACAGAAAGGCCACGTAGCTATGGGAGAGCTCCAAGCCAAGCCTGGGCCAGCTGGGTCCAGGAGAGCCGGCCCATGGCCCCAGCAAGCCGCGCACTCAGCGTTCCCACAAGCGCAGTTGTGAGCAACACAAGTGTAGCACAAGGTGCAAAGCGTGAGCAGGGACAAGTCCCAGGGCAGGGCGAGGGATACCTGGAGGCGACAGCCGCAGGGTGCTGCCCTGGCTGCCCCAGCCCTGAGCCGGAGCAGGACAGGAGGCACCGGGGCTGCCTTTTGGTGCAGCATCCTCTGCCACGCAGATCCCTGTACAGCAGCAGCACCGGCCGGGCGCTCCAAGCCACTTGATTAAGCTGCTGACAATCGGTAGGATTTAGGCTCTGAGCTTGCCTTAAACCGGTAAATCTTTGGGAGAGGGAAAATTAAAGATGAAGGAATTTCCCGATAAGCCAAGGCAACACCAGGTCTGGCTGTGGTCCTGATCTGGGTGAGGGGAGGTCAGGTTTTCCAGCCCAAGCCAGCTGCAAGGAAGAGAGCTGGGCCAGCTGCAAGCCCCTAGCATGGGTGGGAGGGGGGCCTTCTTCCCGGGGGTCAGACTGGGACACTTTAATTAGGAATATGGGGGGCTCTGGGTCTTTCTGGTGGAAGCTCTGGGTCTATTCACACCTTCTGTGCAGTGGGGAGTAACGCAAAATCTTTCCACATGTGGTAAAACTGGAGAAAGAAGGAAGTGAAGGGTGTCTTCTCGGGGGTTTTCTCCCAAAAGGACAGCCCCTCTGTGCGGAGAGCTTGGAGGTCAGCACATAAGGGGATATTTGGGATCCTTATCAACAAACACATCATGTCCCCTTCTGGGGAAAAGTTTGGGTTATTGCATGGTGTCCCTTTGAGGAGTGAGTCTAGGAGGGTGTTGGGATACACCTACAGTGGGGTTTCTTTTGTGGAGGGAGCAAAGGAGGACCTATAAACAGGGGCACTTTTGGGAGGAATGACTGGACTTGAGCCTGTTGTCACTTCTGACGAGACATCCTCAGAAAGTAAATGTATGGTGTCCCATTGGGAAGTGCTGTACTTGGGATGTTTTTATGCAGAGAGCTGGGGAAGGTCTGTTCTCAGGGCCCTTGGATGATGCTAAAGGGAGGGAGGAAGGCTGGGAACAACATCTCTTCAAGGGGGAGCTGGAGGCTCCGTCTGTGCACAGGTCCTTTTACAGGGCTGGGGGTTCCATGCACGGGCTCCTGACAATGATGGGGTCCCTTCAGGGGCTAGGGTTTCCCCTAAAGTGGGCATCTCCTGGGCTTGCTCAGGGATGCCCTTGGGGCTGGGTAGACAGGGAGACTGGGCTCCTCAGCTCCCACTGGCTTGGAGGGGACTACTCCCTGATGTGGGGTGTCCCAGGGGGTCTGGGTCCCTAGGGGGCTGGTTCCAGGTGTCCTAGGGCATCCCCGAGGCTGGTCTCTGACTCTGTGGGACAGCTCTTGTTGTAGGGTGTCTCAAAGTTGGCCCCTGACTGGGGTGTACTGGGGTGCCCTGAGGCTGGTCCCTGGCCCAGGGTGCTCCAGGCTGTCCAGGTGCCCCAGGGCTGTTCTAGGGTCTCGTGAGGAGACCCTCTGATCCTGCTTTCCCACTGTGATTCCCTGGAGTCAGGTCTTGCCTAGGGAGCCCTGCATGCCAGTGCCCAGAGCTGGTGCCTGTTTCTGGTGCTCCATCAGCGCTAGTGCCTGACGTGGGTGCCCCAGGAAGCCCTGGTCCATCCTGAGGCTGGTTCCTGGGACATCCAATGGATCCACAGTATTTGTGCCTAGACCACCTTCTTTGAAGCAACCCTGGTGCTCCTTATGGCCAGGGCCCAGATACCAGAGCTTGGGGAGCCTTGGGGGCCAGTGCCCCGTGCTGGTGCCCATTCCTGGTGCTCTGTCAGTGCTAGTGCCTGGCACGGGTGTCCTGGGAAGCTTTGGGGCTGGCTCCTAGAACCATGGCTCTGCACCACTTGTACCCAGCCCAGCTTCCTTGAGAAACCCTGGTGTTCCCTGTGGCCATGGACCCTGATACCAGTGCCTAGGAAGACCCAAGTGCCAGTAGCCAGAATAGGTGCCTGTGTCTGGTGCCCTGTCAGTGCAAGTGCCTGGCTTGGGTGTCCCAGGAAGCCTTGTGGCTGTTTCTTGGAACCATGGCCCTGCAGTGCTTGTGCCCAGCACAGCTTCCTTGAGCAACCCTGGTGTTGCCTGTGGCCACAGGCCCCAATAGCAATGCCTGGGGAGCCTCAGGGGCAAGTACCCTGAGCTGGTGCCCATTCCTGGCATTCTGTCAGTGCTAGTGCCTGGCCTGGGTGTCCCAGGAAGCCTTGGGGCTGTTTCTTGGGGCCATCGCCCCGCACTGCTTGTACCCAGCCCAGCTTCCTTGAGCAACCCTGGCGTTCCATGGGGCCAGGGGCCCCAGCGCCTGGGGATCCCACACCCGCCGCCCGCTGCCGTCCCGGCCAACCCCACGGTCCCCCCACACCCGTCCCCC
>VXBO01001119.1:346589-379117 GCA_013400135.1 Rhinoptilus africanus
GCCGTTGCCCACCCCCCGGCGGGCCTAAACGTGGTTCATGCAAAGCCTCGGCCTCCCGCGGCTCCGGTGCTGGCGAGCACGGCCCGCCCCACGCCCGCCGAGCCTCGGCCGTGCCCAGCCCTTGGGCCGGGGCGGGGGATCGGTGGCCCCGGAGCCGAACGGGCCGCAGGCAGAGGCGGGAGCGCGTCGCACCCCGATGACGCCAACGGGCGCGACGGAAGGGGTGCGGCACCTGCGCGGCGGCGATTGGCCGGGCGGGCGGAAGCGGCGGCGGCGGGCGGAAGCGGCGGGCGGGGCGGGGCCATGGGCTGGCGGCGGTGNGTGGCGTCAGCCACGGGACGCGCCGCTCCGGGGCAGCCCTCTCCGCCTGCCGGGGCTGCGTTTGCTGCCCAGCTCCCGCAGGGCTCCCCCGGGCTCCCCCGGCCTCTGGGGCTTCCAAGCTGCTGAGCGGAGTCTGTAGCCGTGGGGGTGCGAGGGAAAGGGGGTGCTCCGGGGCAGCGGCAGCGCCGCTGTGTGCCGTCCCCGAGTAGAGCCTGAGGGTTGCCGCGCTGCGGCTCGCCCGGAGAGCTGGCGGCTGGGAGCAGGGCTGCGCGGTGCTCTCCCTCTCTTCGTGAAGTGCCTGGCGTCGTGCCAGAAGGCCCCTGATTAGGGAAGTTTTAGTCTGGAAAACATCTTGGGGCAGTAATGGGGCTGGATGGATGAGGCAGCCTCAGCAGAAATAGTCTGTCCACACCGTGGGTCAGTGGGTGCTGAGGTTTAGTGAGTTAACGGAAAGTGCGTGCTTGCATTTTAGTTGCAGTTTAGTGTAAGTCTAAGCCAACACGTTTCTGGACTTTGACCCACGAGCTCAGAATCACGTCAGTCTTGCTTCTGGATGAGCATTAGCTGCTCCCTGAGGCTCTAGGAACAGCCTCTCATTTATAATTTTCTCTTCCAACAAAACACAATGCAATTTTGCAGCCTTAAGTGGGTTTGTGACAGGAGTGCCACATTTAAAAAGGACAGTTGTCACCAATTCCTCTCCAGCTGCTTTGCCTGAGGAAGGCAAACCATCAGCTGGCACGTGGGCCAGGTGCTGTAGGAGGGTGTCCTTGGAAAACAGCCGCAACTCATTGTCAGGTGGGAGAACTTCTGCTTAATGGCTAGATCAGATCAGAAAAGATTAAACCCCTTGCTGCAAAAAAGGGGAAGCTGAAGTCTGAAGCTGTAAATGTAACTAGGAGTGTTGTCTTTAGGGAAGAGAAACCAAATGCTTCTGCTTTTCCTGTTCTTGTAAGAGCAAAGGATGCTTAATTTTTCTGATGAGTATTCGAAATAAGTGTACCTACACTCAGTGCCCCATTTTCTTCCGAGACTTTTGCAAGCTAGTGGTGGCAATTGACTTTTAAATACCAGTTCTTTCCAAGTCTTGATTTGCCCTCCCAGGGAGTCACAGAAACAGACTACCCTTCACCATCCCTCTCCTCCTGATTTCTGAGTGATAATCTCTGCAAAAGTCACAAAATAATTCTAGACAAATCTGGTTTTTAGTTACATCACTGTACTCTATGGAATAATTATGAAATAGAGGCTGTTGCACTTCTCGTGTTACAGAACACAGGAACCTCTCCCAGTGAACGGGGCGCTCCCTCTAAGACTGAGTGTCTTTGGCTGCCTTTCATCTTTCTAATGTTCTTAATCAGCTGGTAAGATCTCTTTGAAGTGTGCAGAACGCTTTACACCTCTGAGAATACCAAGGTTTTTTGGAATCAGTTTTTGCTTACATGAGCTCTGTGCTGCCCCGTCGGTTCTGCTGTTACAGCTGCTTCTGAAGTCATGCAGGGAAACAGCAAAAAGGGGATATTTTTAACCCAGATGGGTTCCTTGATCCTGTTCGTTCTGTTCTGTTCGATCCTGTTCAGCTGGGGAAGAAAGGCTGTTGCTTCATCACACTTTGCCAACAGTACTCTGAAATCCAGGCAGGTGCAGGAGGTAGTGGGAGGAATTCGATGTGTATTTTTGGCTGTGAACCAAGGCGCTGCTTGCGAGGAGCCACAGAAGGTATCAGGACGCGTCTGACAGCCGGGAGCACCTTCCCTGTGCTTGGAGAACTCTGTCGTCCCCCCAGAAGGAGCAGGCAGAAGCTGCAGGGAATGGAAACAGAGGGAAGCGCTCATTCTTTACTCGCTGTCTTAGTTACTGCGACTGTGCTTAATGAAGATGCCTAGATCTCAGGCTCCAGCCGTGTCTTTGGTTTCACCTGATGATCCTGTTGTGTGTCTGCACTCCAAACAAATATGATCACGGTTGCACACCATCTGACAACGCAAGAGGAATGCTTTGGTGCCAGCGCTGTTATGGCTACCCAAAGGGAAGCATCTCTGCTTTAGGCGTGTATAAAATAGACAGTGGCCAAAACAGCTGCTTGCTCTTATAGGAAGTGTTTCCCTTGCATTCGAACAGGTGAATTGAGGTTTGGGGGCTGATTTGATGGAGAGGGCGGAGGGGATTAACGCAGAGGTAAGGTTGCCCAGTAGTATCTTTTGGAAGACAAACTTCTGAAAAAACAAGACACACCTGAAAGTCTAAAAAAATAAAGAGTTAAGATGCACGTCATTCCTTCCACCTCATTCTCTACCTTCTCCCAAAGAAGCCTTAATGATGGTGTTTCACACTGCTGTTGAAGTGCTCTCTTTTCCGAAACCTTTTTGGTAGATTTTACTCCTATCTACGCTGCGTTTAATCACTTGTCCCTGTAAGAGTGTTGCACACGTTCCTCAGAGCAGCCTTTCCATACAATAATCTCAGAACAACTACATCTACTCACCGTGTTTATTTCGGTGTTTATTCCTAGCTTTACTGATGATGGTTCTTGAGATGAGAAGGTCTGAGAGCCCTGTTTGTAGCACAGCTGTGACAGATAGCGGAGCGGGTCTCTCTGGTGCCTGCACGGGCTTCCCAGGGAATGGGCACAGGAGCCTGGGAGAGGCGCTCATTCTTCCGTGTCCCCAGTGGGGTGCTGGGCTTCCCACTCGCCTCGTGTCCTGGGTTCCTGCTGAGCTGCTCGGACTCATTCCGAGTGCTGTGATGTCTCTCCAGGGAAGCACACTTAGTGTGCTGAGGGGTGAAACATGGTCACTTGTCTCAGCTCCTGGGCAGGCACTTCTCTTGTAATTTCTGATCTTCCAGGCGTTTGATTGTTTGCTGAGTCTCATCTTCCGGACTTGGAAGCAGTGCCATGGAACTATTCTGGTAACACCATGTTAAAGTTTTTGTTTCTCTCTGTATTTGCTTTTGCAAAGGAAACACAAAGACAGCTGGAGCGTAGTGCAGGGGCGTGTCTCTTAATTGTGTGCATTCATTTGAAAATGACTGAATCTGGTACATTTGATGTGACCAAATCTGTACATCAGAATCTCCCAATACCAAACTATTTTGAAACTTTGGTAATTATACACAAGGGCCTCTTCTCACTGCTCACAGGCCATTCCTGTGGCATCTGTTATTCACATGCTCTCTGAGGAGAGAAGCAGATTGCGGAGCGGAGCTCTCGGCTGTGGCAGTGACAGCGATGAGCGGAGTTCGGGTTGTGTTCGTCGGGTGCCTGCACACCATCTCTCGTACTCTGTTAGCATTTCCCTGTCTTGGCACTTGGCACCCTCGTGTCCTCAATGTTTAGATCAGATTAGCTTGGGTTCTTGTTCTTTAAATTCTGGTACATGTCAAAGCTCTTTGGAACTGGGCAGCCAAAATAGTTATGAATGTGTTATGAAACTTACGAAAAATACTAAGCCTCGACTATGAATTCTGGGAATTGGGTCCTTTTTCATTAAAAAAAAAAAGCATAGGATTGGGTGGTCTTGGTTACTGTCTCCCTGTTTCCACTGGCACCACCTTGTATAATCTTTTCCATAAACAGATCAATTTCCATGTTAATAATAGATTATTTTTTTAATCCTTCACAGAATGGCAGCTGCAGGTAGGTTGCTCCTCACTGGTTCTGAAGCTTAGCAACTTCCTTTTAATTTCCAACATAAAGGTATTAATTTGTTCTTAGGCCAGCATTGTCCTTCGCCTTTGAATTCTTCTCCCCCTCCGTCGCTAAGTTGCCTCCTTCACCCTAATGCATGTAACTGTGTCCTCACTTCATCTACTCTGCCAACCAGTCTGTGGTGGTTTCTCTTGCAGTGTAGACTGTCCCCTGGCCATCCTAATCATCTTGCTGTGCCTTTTCAGACTCGCTAGTATCAGGTGCCTTATCTCAGCTGAGATCTTGTGCTTCTCCATCCTGCTGGAGAGTTTCCTGTGATCTTATTTGTCCCTGTTTTCGGACTTACCATATTGATAACACACAGGTATCTGGGGATCAACCGATTTGTCTGAGCTCTGGTACTGAGCTCTGCTGCTGGGAATGGCTAACTGGAAGTTCTCATTCATCATCTCTAAGCGTGTGACCGTGCAGCTTTGTATTTCCACACTTCATCTGGTTTCTATTATGTCAGTCTGGATGCTTCTCCAGTTCCTTGTGGAAACTCTACTTCTCCCTGCGTTGACTGTACCTCATGAAGGTCCGTGTAGTTCAGAAGTTCGTTTGGATTCCTAACGAACATAGACCGGTACTTGGACAAATTGCAGCAATTTTAACTTCTTTCCAAAATGCCTCCAGCTTGGAACACCTTTCTGCTTTAACACTTTAACCAGATTAACAAAATTGAGTTATGCAGATGCAGTTGACATCAATCTAACAGCCCTGTTCAACCCATTAGCTGATTTACAGACAAATGTCTAATTACCTGGCAACACATATGCTTAAGTGACTGGAACTGAGGTTCATTGAGTGTTCAAGCTGTGATTCTCTATTTATTTTTCCTTGCAAAAATGGCACTGTAATAGTGAATTCACTCTGATGGTAGTACTGAGCTTTTTGATGGAAAAGTGATGGGGAGGAAAGCAGAACGTACGTTTTTGTAGACCCTGGCTTGCTCTGGTAGTCCTTTGTTAGTAACCCACATGCCAGTTTGTAGCAGACCGTTCTGATGCTACTCGTATTGCCAGCTCCTGAAGATGCTTGCTGACACCTATTGTGCAGCTGGCCTTTCAAAATAAAGAAAAGGAGACAGAAAAGCAAGCAGACATGTTGTACAGCAGCGGAAGCAATTCTTAAAGAAGTTTCCTCTTGCTTGCTATCTTCAGAGCTGGCTTCTAGGCAAAAGGGATGGGGGTTACCGCCCAGGGTGTCTCTAGCAGCTTCGCTGAAGGACGTGTGAGAAGATGCTGTGTGTACTGAGCTGAATCTCTCTCCACTAGGTTCGAGAGCACTGTGCAGGTTGGCAAACTGCAGGACCTTATCAACCGAAGCAAGATGGCGAGGTGTAGAGGACGATTTGTGTGCCCAGTCATTCTGTACAAGGGAAAGGTAAAGCTTCGTGGGTTACCTGTCTTCACTTAGAGAATGACCTTCCTCCCTGCAGTTTGGACCGTGCAGCCATGTCTTCAGTCAGTTGTCACCTTTCTGAAAGCTATGAAAATCTGTTCTTGCGTACAAGCAGGCAGCCTGTAATAGTAGGTAGCATTTGCTATCTAGGCTGCATAAGTCATCTGTGGGGGCTTCAGGCTATTTTACCCCTCCACGTCGTGAGCATTGCACCAAAGAGCTAACGTTTTCTCCGTATTTGTGTTCCTTCCTTCTGAAGTACAAAGATATTTGGTCTTTGAGAGGGGAAAGACTGTAACTGTCACTTTCTGCCCCTTCTTCCCAGCAGTGAGCTCCCTTCGAGTAACTTTTCTCTCTAAAGAGAAGTTTCCCGTGTCTGTCTCCTGGGGAGGCAAGATGGCATAAATGGTCTTGTGAATGTGTGGGCTTGTCTGCATTTGTATCTATAAGAAAGTGAAATTAGATTCATTTTTATGTGGATTACTTAAGCTGTATTGGAGCTCTGTAGGAGTAGTCTAATTTGGAATTTAAGTAGCTTAATTCAGTTTTCTTAGTTCAATTTAGAAACACTGTATGAATAGCAAAATCGTACCTGTGACAATTTAAATCTGGTTTGACTGAAGCCATCGTGGGCTGAACCTGCTGACCTCTTCCTGCAGGAGTGAATGCCTGGAGTCATACTGGGACCATCCATAATCTTATCCACAGTAATGTGGAAATAAGACTCAAGCAGGGTATTAACAGAGCACGGACATTGCTAACTTGGCAGGAATTGACTGTATTAGTGACTTGGACAACTGGAGATGAAAATGGGATTTAAAAACTAACTACAGATAAAGGCACTTGGGAGTTCCATGTGTTTGGAGAACTCAGTCGGAACCAGGGTTGGAGGGGGGACTGCTGAGAGGTGGTAGCTGTAGGTACCAACCATTTCTATGTAACGTGACAGCAAATAGGCCAGAGACCTGTTAATTGAAAGACTCCTGGAGCATGCGTGGTTAATAACAAAATCTTCCTCCAGCATATTTGCAGATCAGCAACGCTGGCCGGCTGGGGAGAGCTCTATGGGCGCACTGGCTACAACTATATCTTCTCAGGTGAGTGAGGAGCCATCTGTGGCTGGCTGCCGGGTGAGGCTGGGACAGTGTCCTAGATGTAAGACCAGGCTCTTCCTGAGAGCGGGTGAGAGCTCTGGTATGGGCCCATTTGTGTCAGGCCCTGCATAATAGGGCAAAGCCTGAAATCTGTCCATTTCCAAGCACCATACTGCTGTACAGAGTGCCGTACCTCGTAAGAAAGAGCAGCAAAAGAACTTGAGGCTGAAGAACGAGCTATGGCAAGCATGTAAGCAAGTAAGGCAGCCCAAAGGAGTTGCGCTACTGTTCCCCAAACATTGGGGATGGGAATAATGGAAAAAAGATAAGAACTTGCTATTGCTTGGCTAATCATTTGGAATCAAATCCTGCTACTGGCGCCATATAGTAGACACTAGGCAAAGCCCTTTTGGGGAGTATTGGGCATCTGTAGGGTGGAACCTGAAGCTTGGCTTAACAAAGCACTGCGTAGCACTACTGGGGTGTTGTTTTGGCTGACAGTCATGGTTTTGATCTACCTAGGTCCTTTGCAATGCCAAAGGAAAGGTGACCAATGTTAGAAAATGGGCTCTTCAGCAAGAGGAAATGCAGAGAACTATTGAGAGCACCTGTGTGTAGAGAGAGGGCACCAAACCGTGACCTTTTCAGTTGTGTGCATGTCTTGGCAGATTGGGGACTGTATTGGTTATACAAGTTTCAGTTCTTAATACCTTCCTTGCAGGGGGTTCTGACGATGCTTGGGCAGATGCAGAAGACATTTCAGAGGAAGATTCTGCACTTAGGTTTGTATGCATCACTGGGGTAGGGAAAAGGGAGTTTCAACCAAAGCTGACTGGCTCAGCCACTCAGTTCTGCTGTTTCTGAGGCTGGGCTTTGGGTACAGGCTTGAGACCATCACCAAGTCTTATTTCCCTTGCTTTTGAAAAAGACTCTCTAATGCTAATGGCTGGCTGAACCCAGTGTAACTGAAGCCTGCTAATCTGTTGCCAGAGGGAAGGTCTGGAGACAGGATATATAAGGCCATTTAAAAAGATGTTTGAATTACACAGACGTGTTTACTTCATCAAAAAGTAGATCTCCAGGCTGGTGAAATTGTTCTGTGTATTATGCCCCAGAATGGACTGAGATGTGGGGAGAGACCTTAAGCATGAAGTTTGCGGTTTTGATTCATTGCAGCGTCTGACCTGTGGAGACAAGGCTCATGCTTGCGGCTTATGCCTAGAAGCAGTTCATGAAAGAACCATGCCAGTGTTGTGCAAAAAATCAGACTCAACGTGGTCAGTCTTCCATGCTCATCTTGCTTTGCCTTGTTCTGTGTTGCAGGAATGCAGACTCCCAGCTGTTTGACAAGGTCAGAGGACACGACATCAAGCTGCTTCGATACCTGTCTGTCCGATACATCTGTGACCTGATGGTGGAAAACAAGAAGGTGAAGTTTGGCTTGAAGTGAGTCTGGTTTCATTTGTTTTTTCTGCAGGCTTTGGATGGCAGCTAGTAGCTGTTATTGGGCATGCACTCAGCAACCTGGGAGCAGTCCCTGGAAGATTCCTACAGCAGGATCAGTTAGTCTATGCTGTAAAGAGAACCCCAAGGTTTTAGGCCAGAGAAAGCTGTATCAATGGGCAAGACAGCTGCTTTCATCTGTCTTCTGCAGTCTGAGTAGCCTTCCTCTGTAGGGCTTGCAGGGATGTGACCGTCACCCTTTCAGAAAGGGGAGAGTAAAGGAGCCCTCTGCATGTGTACAGGAACAAATAGAGGTATTTGTCCTTCCCAGAGGAATGCTTTAGCATTTTGAAGCTATACTTGTTTATTTGGAAGTCTTGAGTGAGTTCTACCCCTCCTCACTCCAGAGCCAAGTGATGGTGCAGGCAGCTGTGACAGGTAGCTTTTTGGGTGCTAGTGTCTCCATGAAAACTACTCTACAAATGTATGCTGTTTTCTTCTTGTCCTGTGCAGTGTGACGTCTTCTGAGAAGGTGGACAAAGCTCAACGTTATGCTGATTTCACGCTTCTCTCCATCCCATACCCAGGTACAGGACTGATGTCCAGAGGGACTCCCAAGGGACAGGTGACAATCCGTTTCTGGGGACTGGGAACTACCTGTGTGTGTATGTGTGGTGAAATCGCTGTGGCTTGCCGAATGTTTCTTGTGCTCCCTCTAGAGAGAAGCTCTTTTAAACTGAGAGCAGTGGGATGAATCTGGATGCTCTGGTGGTGTGAGTCAGCTTAGGCACTCTTTGAGGTGGCAAAATAATTTCTCAGTAGTTATAATGAATTCAAGTGCGGAGAAAAAGTCCCAGAGGTAGATCTGGGTTAACCCATCTTAACGATGGCCTTTGACACCCCCGCAACTCCAAACTACTGCTTGATGCAAATAAATATCTTGCTCTCTGATATGTAAAACCCCAGCTCTTAAAAGTGTTTTCCAGTCCTCGTGTTCCAGAGCACCACTGTAAGGTATTCTCAGTGCTAGACAGAATTTTTAACCTGAGCTTGCAATGTGCAACTGGGACGCAGACCACTCCAGCCCGTCTCCCTGCCTATATTAGTCCCTGTGCCTAGCAACCGCCGCTGGGTCACTTGCTGCACTCTTAAAGATGAGCTGAATATTGCTGCCTGCTGATGGCAGGCTCGGTGATGGGATTGGATGTGAGGCTGCTGTGCTTGAGGTCTGTCTGCAAGGAAGGACTCTGCTTTCTCCCTTGCGCACAAAGAAAGGGAGAAGAAGAAAAAAAAACCAATAAAACTGTTATGGATGATCCAAACCCAAACTTTTCCTTGATTACTAGTTGTTGTTGTCCTTAGATGTATTTTCTTTTTTTTAAAAAAAAAAAGTGTTTTTCCGTTCATACAGGAATTAGTGACAATTCAGAGAATCTGCATCAGTATTTCTATCTGCTTTGCCACGCGGGTTACAGGCGTACAGAAATAAGAGTATTACTGGTTTCTGTGCCACAGGTATATGTTGCAGCCGTGTGCCTCGTCAAACTCAGACCATGGGAGAGGCAGTGTACACAGGTCTCTTGAGTTTGTAAAGAGAGAGACAGAAGTGATTCTGCAGAGTTGTTACTTTAGGGGGACCTGCATATTGTATGCAGTACGCGGTGATGGCCCTCCCTCTCCTGCCATCTGGGACAGCTGCTGTCTTTTAGCAGCTCTTCACTGCCACGCTAGAGGTAAACCTTATAAAACTGGGAATTCTCCCTGCAGATGTTGCCTGATTTCAGCAGTGCTGGTCCAGAGGGGAATGTTGTTATTCTGTTAGATCTCAGGCATACACATCTAAGGATCAGCAACCTCTCTAGTGACTGGCCAGATACCATCATACATTCTTATTGATGTTCCCAGGTTGGCACTGAAAGATTTTCTGTTTTGTAATTTGTCTTTAAGTTATTCTGAGATCCTGTTGCCTTAGGTGAGCAAAGCAGTGTCCAGACACAATTGTGTAAGGTGAAAGACTTGTGTTAAAATGGTGTATCTGTAGAAGCTTTTGTGCTCTCCAGTGCAGAAACCCTCTTTTCCATTTGACTGGTAGTTGGCATTTGTCAATGCCAATACTTATTGCCATAATCCCCCATTCTCTGCTTTAAGCCATTGTTTAATTGGAGTTAAATCTCAACTGACAGATGGCTTCCTGACTCTGTGGTTTAGAGGTCTGTTCCTGTCCTTGCGCAGAGATTGGGGGTTTTTGACATTGGAATTTTTTGTGACTTGCAGGGTAGAATCACTGCCAGTGTTCAGTGCCTGGCACAGGGGTGTCTTGGTAATGTGGGCACCGTGGCACTCCCGGGGCTTACATGCTGCATTGGGAGGGGTGTTTCTTGGAGCTTGCAGGCAGCTGCAGTGCTAATGGTGCTGCTCGGCCGTGACTAAGTGACTGCAGTTTGCAGCAGAGACTTCAAATAGTTGTTTGAGAAGAATGGAGCCAAAGGACAAACTTCAGGAGGGACGGGCTTGGGGTTACGTACCTCCTTCCTTCAGATAGGGCAATTCGCGCATTTGAAAGAGGAGACTGAAATGTGAGAGAAATCACAGCCACCTCTGACAGAGCCCTTTCTTGTTACCTGCAGCAGACGCTCTGTGAAAGCTGGCTTTCCCCAGGGCTCTGCCAGCATCTCCTTTTGCTGGTTCCCTCTTGCTCAGCGCGCCAGGCTGATGCATTAGATCTGTGCAAAAGCCAGTGGCCCTGGAAAGCATAGCTCCTTGGTGAAACCTCTTATTTGGGAAAGAATGAAATCAGCCCCTCAAACTCCACATTTGATGTGTGTTTGGAGTTTGCCCTTTGCTCTGTGAGTGGGTTCACTGCTGAGTGCTTGTTGCTGCTGGGAGGCCGTGCTGCACGCTGTACTCATGATTACTGCTCTTCTCTTCCCGCAGGCAGCAGTTTTGATTGATTTGGTGCTCTGGAGCCCGGGGCTGCCAGCACTTCCAGTCCCACGGGCACTTCGCTTGTTAGATATTGGTTAGCTGAATGGTTGTTCATTATTTCTTTTTCTTGCAGGCTGTGAATTTTTTAAGGAGTACAAAGATCGGGATTATACAGCTGAAGGTCTCATATTTAACTGGAAACAGGTACATGGATATTACAAAATGGAGAGCTGTGGGCTTTACTGGGCTTAAGTCTTGCTTCGGAGTTCCTGAGCGATGGTGTACGTGTCATGCTTATTTCTGATCATGGGGAAGAAACCAACAGGGCAAACAAAGCAGATAGTGAATGTACCAGATTACTCATTCATGGTAAAATTTGTATTTGAAATAAATGAGTCGTCATCCTGAAGCCCAGGGTGCTTGACCTCTCTTGGGAGGTATGAGTTGCTCATGTTTTTGAATCTGATACCTTATTGATAGCCTCTGTTCTCAGTTCTGTCTTCGTATTCTGTCTCCTGCTGAGGGAGATGGTTCAGCGGAGTAGCCCTGCAGTAATTCAGAAAGTAACATGACTTTCGCTATTGGAAGCACAGAAAAGCTCCTCTTGTCCACTAGTCCTTCTAAGAGGCTATGAGTTAATCCTTACCACTGCAGGTTTTTGCATTCAAAGATACTTTGAGGTGCTTTCTTCTGCATATTCACTGTTCAGCATTTGTTTATTCTGGAGCTCACTGCCTTCAAGTCATGGATTTTCTCTGACCAATTCTGTTTGGTTTTTTTTTCAGGATTATGTAGATGCTCCATTAAGTATCCCAGTCTCTCTGACCCAACCTCTGAATATCGATTGGAGCGAGTACCAGGTGAGCAAAGCAGGCCTCTCTGTGGGAGGTCAGAGATTCAGTCAGGAGGAGTCAGTAAAGATTTGAAGTCTGACTTGCTCCTGTTGCAGTAATCTGACTCGCTTCATAGCATCCCAGCGGGAGTGGGGCTGCAGACTTGATTGTTCGTAATAGCGGTGGAAATCCTCTACCCAAAAGCTTCCTGGCTTGGCATGTCCTGAGGCAGCTGACTGTAACGTCGAATCTTTTTCTGTCGCTTGCGTAAAGCTTTCAATCCATTAGGGAGATATGTCAGTAACAAAGGTAAGGAACATGCCAGCAAACAGAAACCAGTATCACTTGTTCACAGTCTTAGCGAGACACATGCCTGCAGTGGGCAGACTTCCTTAGCTGGGGAGAGTCTTGAGAGAAACCAGCCTTCCCTTATGTGAGCAGTAGCCAAGGCACCGTCTTCATGAGCACGCAAGGTACCTGTCCTATGAGAGGAGAGCAGAAAATCATGATCGACCGTACTGTGACAGCATTGCAAATGATAATTCAACTCTTATGTTTGCCCAGGCTTCGAGGTTTACCTTTGTTCATACCAGGGAGCGTTGCCTTACGCTGCTGATTAGTGAGCTCCATTTCACGCATCAGTGGACCCAGGTTTTGTGATGATTGACTGTGCTGGAGCGTGTCACGCTCCTGTGCTCTGGGTCTGGAAGCACTGCACGAGTAGCAGAACGCCCCGTGCTGGGCCAGTGTTTGTTAGTCAGTGATGTAAATAATGTTTAAGTGCCAGCATAAGCAGAATCACGGAAAAGTAGCTTGCAGTGTTGAAGCAGAACTAATGGGACCACAGCTTGTTTACGGCTAGAAACTTGTTCACTAGAATACTGAGCAGCCGGTATTTTAAAAAGGATATTAAAAATTGAAGAGGGTGTAATAAATAGACGAAGAAATGATCTGACGACTGGAGATGGTGCTTCACTTAAAGCTGAAGTTCTCAGTCTGTTTAGCTGATCGCAAAGGTGATGGAGGGTTGACTTCATTAATGTGTGAGTACATTTGCAGGAAGAAAATACTGATTCTAAAGCACTCTTCAATCTGAGGGAAATAATATGCACAGGAAGCGATGTCTGCAGTCTGAAATCAGACCTTCAAATAAGGAAAAGTTGTTTTTGAGGATGATCTGTTGGATCATGCTGATAAAGGAGCAATGAACTGTCACCCCTCGTTGAGGTGCTTTTCTGGGCAGGATTGTTGCCAAATGCAAACTTCAGGCTGTATTTGGGGCAACTAAACAAAACTTTCTGGTTTGTGGTGTAGAGAGAGCAGACTGGATGACTAGATGATTCCTTTGCTGGTAAGCACAAGATTGAGTTGAATCGAGCAGATAAGGGACTTTGGAAGTATGTGTTTTTCTGCCCTGGGCTGAGTGTATTCCCCATTTCCCTACTCTAGATGCTGTGCAGGCTTCACAGCAGAGCAATATGTTCTTTGTCTGACAGTAGCCTTAAGTGTGGTTACACGCACACGTGCACGCAGGCAGGCACACAGCAAGTGTCCTGTTGCTGGCGGTCAGATGTCACTTACGTCACGATGAAACATGTGTCCCTCTCCTTGCCTTTTCCTTGCCAGTCTATCCTATTTCCTTGAGCTGGTTCTGGCTCTGGTCAGACCGGTGAAATTCCCTGCATCTTCTCATGATACAGCGGTCGAGAGTGGCTTGCTTGAGCTGTTTCTGATGTTTTTCACCTGCATCTCTTGTGGTGCTGGAGCCCTTCTGTGTCACTGCTGGCACTTGGGCGTTACTGCAGAAGTGCAGCCCGTGTCTGGAGCAGGCGGGAGTGGGTCAGGCCACTGCAGGCAGCCGCCTGGGGCCGTTTATGAGGGCCAGAGTGTTTTGAGCAGCGTGCTTGGGTTGTGGGAACGGGCTGCTGACCTTGGCCTGCTCACCCCGTCATGCCACTTGCATCCATCACATACACAGCTGTAACACGGCTGCTGGGCCGGTTGGTGAAGTGCACGCGTCGGGGGGGGCTGCGGATCTGGGTCAGTGCTCCACGGGTGTTTGCTGGCTCGCATTAGTCTCTCTGAGCACGGCCTGCTTGGAGCTTTGGGGCTACAAGCAAGCAGATTCTGTGCCAGAGAGGTAGACAGGAGAGAGACCCTTTCTTTTTCTTTTTTTTTCTGCCTGGTCTTTTGTCCCAGAGTGCCTTTTGTAGATGGTGGGGGGATTGATTAGAGTACCAAGGGAGCCTGTCACTCTGAGGAACGGCCATGAGGCTATTTCTGCTTTGCTGTTGTTCGGGACAGAGAACCAAGAGCATGGTGGGCTCTGAACTGCAGAGCGGCCTTTTGCTGTGGGCAGACCCTTACCATCGACATTTCTCTTCCTGCAGAGCTGGGACCTCGTGCAACAGACACAGAACTACCTGAAGCTGCTGATCTCCATCATCAATAGCGATGGTAAGGCAAACTCCTTGCTCCCAGTGGTCTAACTGGAGCAGTTGCTGTCTCCAGAGGAACAGCTGATTGTATTAGTTCAGCTCTCTATAGAGAGCTTCACTTCCTGCCCTTCAAAACAAAGTGACAGTCCTAGCGTCTCAGGGCTCCAGCTCCACTCTTAGAGAGGGACTTGCTGATCCCTTGAAGACCCTCTCTTCCCAAGAGTGAAGTGATATCTGAACACTTCAGGTAAAGTTTCACTGCTTTGAAACTGAAAGGAAGAAACATTTGTTCTTCTCCTGGATGACTCTTGCTCTTATTTTATTGGACATCTGTGTTTTATTTCCCCAATCTTAAGATCTCATTAGGTGCCTATTTAAGAGCCTCTCTCACCCTCTGTCGTCAAAACCACCCCAGCTCCTTGAAGGGCGTTTATTGCTTTATGTTGGCATCCTGTTCCCTCTAAGCACTGGGATTTTGTACCTAGCACTGTTGGATGGATGGAGCTGTGGCAACTACACAGCCAACTACAGACTCTCCTGCAGTAGTTGTGTTGGGACACACTGCGCATTTTCTGGAGAGCATAGGAGTTGTCCCCTGTGTGTGCCTCTGCTCGGTGTGTGTCAGTAGGAGGGTTGGTGAGACTGGAAAAGCATTCTGTTGAAGTAGGTTTTTCTCCTACCTGAGAGAGTGGGTTGCAACTGAGTAAGTATATGTTCTGGATAGCAAAGTGATGTTCATAGCTAGTGACTTCATGTCCTGAGCAGCTGTCAGGACCAGGACAGCACATCAGCTGGGGCTGCTGACAACCCAGGACACTCTGAGCAATTTGTTGGCTGCTGTATACAAGACAAAATGTTCTGTCTTGGTGGCTGAGCTCTGCTCTTGAGCCTGGGCTCTGGGGACGGAGGGTAGCTTGTCTCCACATATTTGCCTTAAAGAAAAGTCATTATTCTTGTTGCAATATCCTTTTTTTTTTCCTTCTCCTTCCTACCCCTGCCTGAAACAGATGACAGCGGGCTCCTGGTGCACTGTATATCCGGCTGGGATCGTACTCCTCTCTTCATCTCCTTATTGCGCCTCTCCTTATGGGCTGTGAGTACCTGGCTGACCTGCTCTGCTTCTGGGGGTGATTGCTCGGAGGGTGAGTGTGTCACCAGGAAGTGGTGGTGGAGCAGTTAATGTCCCTTTTGACTATCTTGGCTTCAGAGAGGGTGTGGATTGGCTTGGATGTGGAGCCCAACATGCTGTCCTACCATCAGGCATGGTATCACAGGCAGGTGGGCGTCTTGGATCACCATGATGGTTTTCGGTAGATCATGAATTCTCAAGTCCCGATCCCCAGGGCTGCTGCCTGAAGGGTGTTCTCATTTCCTTTGCAGGATGGGCTGATTCACTCGTCCCTGGAGCCGTCTGAGATTCTCTATCTGACAGTGGCCTATGACTGGTTTCTCTTTGGGTAGGCACACTAAGTTTTACTTGCATATGCATCCCTGTGCAGCCGTTGAGAAGCCTCCAGGGGGTCATCTTTGGTATTTGCTCACAACCAAAGGTGGATGTTGGGGCAGCTCCCAGTGAGCTGTGATGAGAGAGGATGATGCCTTTTTTTACCTGGAGGCTCAGGCATGTGGCTGTTCTTGGCAGTTTGTGCTCTTCTGCTGATTCTGGCTTCCAGCATGTGACTGAGATTCCCTTGCTCTCTTTCCAGGCACATGTTAGCCGATCGACTCAGTAAAGGAGAAGAGGTGAGTGGCTGGGCTGGGGCAGTGACTGAGCGTTGCTTTTTGTTCTCAGGGTACTTGTTTACAGTAGCATCATTTGCTCCCTGCTTCTGGTAATAGTGGTCTGGCTGGGCTCTAGAAAGATCGTTCAGGTGCTGGAAATAAGAAGTAGGAGCCTTGCCCCATCACTTCCTAATGCATAAATTGTGGGAATGCTTTTCTCCCAGGCTGCAGTTTGGCCGGTGGTTGTCAGTCCTGCTCGTTCCCCGCTGTGCCATTAGTGTTCAGGCCCCTGGTGAAAGGATGCTAAGACTTGCTGTTCCACTCAGACACGAGGAGGGATACTTAAGGCATGTGACTCCTGGGAGCTTGAAAATAAAGCTGTATAGTCTTACGTGCTTGTCCTGAGTGCCAGCCCTCCTGCCTGGGTGCTGCAGCTGCATGTGGCTTGCATGTCATTGCGGGCTCATGGTGCTGGTTCCAGTGTCTGTATTTTGGCAGGGTGTATCTGTGGGTGCGCAGATGGATCTGGGAGGCAGTTTAAGATGAGTGGAACTAATTCTGTTCAAATCTTTCACTATTTAACAGCAAAAGATGATTCCTCTGATTATAGTTGCAGTTCACTGCGATATCATTTTTGGATAGAGATGGAGAGGCAGGGTGACAGTGCACAGCGAGGTGAATGTCACAGGGCACGAGCTTGGGACTGCAGTTGCTGCAGGTACTGCGTGCTTCCAGCTGTGGTACAGCTGTGGTGCCGAGGTGGAGCATGCGGCTCTAACCCTGCTGGGTTTGCTGCTTAGCTGGGTGCGTAAGCAGCTGCTGGGGACCATCTCTTTCCCATTCTGCACAGATGGCAGAAGTACCTGCCGTGTGCTGGTGGCATGTGTGCAAGGCATTGATACAGAGACTTGTCGTACATCTTCCCTTCTGGGCCTTCCTGTGGCAGGGAAGAGGGTCAGTTTCATGTGTAAGAGAAGGCCCAGGATGGGATGGTGGCAGCCCACGGCATATCGGAGGCTGGTAGCTGCAGATTTCTTGTTGTCTCCTTCCTGCCAGCACCTCCCCACCAACGTAAGAGGCTGCATGGAGCCTCGGGTTCGTTCCTGAACCACTCTTCTCTCTCCCTTTACTCAGATTTTCTTTTTCTGCTTCAATTTTCTGAAGCACATCACCTCTGAGGAGTTCTCTGCTGTGAAGTCGCAGAGGTAAGGAGCCTCTGCCTGCTGCTGCATGGGCTGCAGAGCCAGGGAGCTTGTTAGTGCTGTTCCTTTGGGGAGATGGAAGCCCTGGTGTCCTGGCCCAGTTTTCTTTAATTTATTCTGCACTCTGAAGGCTGCAAAATGGGGCCGAGGCTTGTGAGGTGCCACGTTGTGCTCTGAAAAACTGTCCATGCTGACATGTGCTCTCCGCTTAATGACTGTCCGTGGCTGCTTCAGCACGGGTGAACGCAGAGATGCCTGCTCTGGCTCAAGCAGGCTGCACAGCAAGCTCCATCAGGCGCTGCTGGAGGGAGCGGGGTGGCTGGTTTTTAAGAGGCCGCTGAACGTTAACCCCTTCCTATTTCAGGAGGGGCAGAAAGAAGCAAAACCCACCTTGCAGGTTCTGAATAAGCACATGTTTGCCTGCAGCCTGTTGCCACCGGGTGTAAAGCATGGGGTGTGTGGGCTAGGACTGTTAGGAGAGTTGGATATTGCACACTGGCCCCATACCCTCTGCCCCTGCACAGCTAATTCCCCACTGCTCGGATCTGCTGTGTGCTACAGGGATCTGGCTATAGCCAGCCTCCACGCAGCTCTGAGGTGTGACTGACGTAACTGTCTTTTTTTTTCCCCAGAAGGAAGAGTTTGCCACCTGGCTTCACCCTGGAAGAGATCTGCATGCTCAGTGAGTGCTGCTGCCGAGCGTCAGCACCCCTGGGTGCTGGTAACGGTTGATCGCTTGGGGGCTTGGGTTCCCAGCATCAAGGTGACTCCAAATGGGTATGCTTCCCTTGGGGCCTCGCAAGAACACGGCCCCAGGGCACGTGGGAAATGTATTGCTTAAAGGGAGAGAAAGTGAGCGAGAGCAAGCTGGCCTTCAGGTAGTTCTGTTTTCTTTTCTCTAGAGCAAAGAGACCGAGGCAGCACCACAAGTCTGAGCAGTGACTTCTCCCTGGGGCTGGAAAGTTCTCCTGGAGCAGCTGGGAGCTTCACTTATGAAGCAGTGGAGCTGATGCCAGCAGGAGCACAGGCTCAAGCAGCATGGTGAGGACATAACCACTCAGTGGTATGCAGAATGAAAGGAACAGGCTCCGGGCACAGGAAAACAGATATTTCTGAAGTCCTTTGCCCTCCAGTCAGCTCTCTGTGGTAGGGCTTCCTGACAGTGGAGGGAGGAATTTGGCTGTCAGAGGTTTTGCTGCAACTTGTGCTACAGAAGTTCTGCACCAAAAATTGGAGACTACCCCATGTTACTGACTGTGTCAGCCCTCTGTGGGCATGCTCCTGAAGTTTGTCCCCTCATGAGAGTAAAGCAGCTGTGTTTTATTTTCACCAGCTTCACTGTTAAAATTAATCCAGAAAGGATTTCATTACTTTTAAAAGATGGTTCCAAACTGCCAGAAAAAATTACATTTGGCAGCAGCCTCCCCAGGGAAAAGTGGAGACAAAGTTTAGCCGCCCTAAAATGAAGTTTAATCAGTTTGTGGAAGAGATTGTACAGGGGAGTGTCTGCAGTTAGTGGAAGGTGGGATGGGTGGCCAAGAATCCCCTCTAAACTTTAGCCCTTCTAACAGCACAAGGTGTGGGAGCTGAAAGCAGGTTGCTGCCTGCAGCACTGCTTACAGACACTTCCTGGGGTCGAATATGAAATTCTTGGTGCTCCCCATTGATGGAGGGTCACACAGGACTTCCCTGGGGATGCGGGTGGCTGTCTGGAAGCAGGGAGTGGGGAAGGTGTCTGGTGACTGCTGCTCTGGGACGGGCGTTTTGCTTGCATGTGGAGTTTCTGGTGCTGTTTAGGGATTTCAGAACCTTTCTGTAGGGTTGCCCCTGTCAGTTTAATTTTTCTCTCCTCTCCCTCAGCACATGTGAAGATGCTATTTTATATTGCAATTATTTTAAATTAAATCTGGGTTGTGCTGGAGGCAGTTGAAGTCTTCTGGGACTGAGCCTGCAGCCATGCTAGTGGCAGCAGCCTTTCTAAAGCACATTGTGATTCAATTTATAAAGTGCTGAAGAAGGGGAGGAGAAAATCTTCCTGCAAAATCATAAAGTGGAGATGGGGAGTCCCAAACTGCATTTGCCAAGTGAGCAGCAGAGAGTCCTCTTTAAGACGCAGCCCTTGCCTATCCACAGCAAAGTGACTGAAGCAAGAACAACTTTCCACCTGCCTGGCTGCAGGGTAGTAAACTGTAAGGATTTACGTTGCTCTGAGTGCTCGGGACTGCCACATGATCTGTATAAGATGTGAAGTGGCTAGAGCATATTGGAAGAGATCTGCTGCACTGACGTGCATCAGGGCTTGATTTTGTGACATGTTTTCTAACTCTGGTTTGCTTTCATTCCTGTTGGAGACATCAGATTGTGTTGGGGTTAGCTGCTGCTACCACAGGGATGGTTCGGGTCCACGCTGTGGGCATGAGCTTGGGGAAGGGAAGGTTGTGAGCTTGCCGTGAGTGCTTAGCGAGGGGATTGGACATGGATGTCTAGCTGCAGGCTGTTGTGGCTGTGTAGTCTGGAGAACAGGTAGGGCTTGCTACAAGCTGGGTGAGCTGGGCTGTGCAGAGTGTGAGGAGAGAAGGGGACGTGCTTCACTGTGTTGTCCTGAAAACTGGTGGCATCAAGGCCTCCTTGCAGGGAGAAGCATTTGATTTTTAGCTGTATGAGCCCCTTTCTGCAGGCTGTGCTTGGAGATGTTGGCAGCTATGATAACATGAGATGAATAACGCTTGAGAGAGGCTGTGGTGTGATGTTTGAGGGTGGACACACTTCAAAAAGTGAAGAGAGGATATTGAGCTTCCCACTGTACAATGAGCCTGTCTTTAGCTGCACTTGCTGACAGTGCTTGAGATCTCAGTCAAAGCTGAGGTGCCCTTCCAGATTCCAGAAAGAGCAGTATCTTTTCTCCTTGAGTTTGCTTTAGACTTTTCCTTTTCACTCGTGTACATAGGGAGGTTTTTGTCCAATTCACTGTGGTTTTGGAAAGGGAAAAATTCTTGAGACTCTTACAGGGAAAAAAAATGATGTAAGAAAGAAAATCTTCTGAACACGGAGCAGCAGTGACATGAATTAGTCCCAAATATGTGTGCCGGTTTGGCGTGTAGCTGGATGATATTGTGAGCTTAGGCCTGATGCAGCAATGGACAGTGAATCGCACCCGAGTCTGAATGTGCTGGTTAGAGAAGAAGCCAGAGCAGTTCTGGTCTGTCAGCACGGGCAGGGAGAGGGCTGAAACGCGCCTGCATCTGGAGTGATTGTCAGCGCTGAGGACGTGGTCAGAAGTGTGGTCAGTGGTGCCTGAAGGAAATCACTAAAAGGGAAAATAACACTGGTGGTGTGTCCCTGTCACCCTCGTCAGTGTGCACAAACGCCCACTGGGACTGAGCTGCTCGGCTGATACACTCTGTAGAGTTTAGAGCAGATTGAAATGGTCTTTCCCTGCTGGGAGGCCCCTTGCTTGAGGCATTTTTTACAGCTAGACTAAACAAAGCAATCGCTGTATGTGTGTGGGCTGATGCATTCTCCTGTCCCTGATTTCCGGGTCACGTGGATGGTGATCTATAAAAGAATGGGCTAAGATGGGTTGAACTGAGTGTACCACCCGTGACTCATGGTTCCTTGGAAGGGAGGAGGGCAGGCCCAGCGGGAACAAGAGCTTGTAGCTGCTGGGGTAAAATCCAGCCTGTTGTGGAAAGGCTTCCTAGTTGCAGTACATGGGAAAGCCAGCTTTCTCACCCAAGTCCTCCATCCCACAGGAGGAAGAGTTGTGCGTCGTCACCGCAAGCTGTGCTCTGGAGCAGGGCACAGCAGTCCGAAGACAGGCTGCCTTCCACAGGGATGGTCGAAGTCAAGTCCTCCAGCTCCTCCTCCTCAACCCATTCTGATAACTTCCTGAGGATTGGAAGCAGCCCACTGGAAGTTCCCAGATCCAGGTGAGATGGGACAGAGTAGAGCATTTCTCAGCGAAATGAGTGTCTGGTAAAGGGAGCGTGGGGCTGCACTTGTGTGGCTCTGAGAACCCTGGAGCACATGGGTTTGTACCTACAAATAGACCTCAGGAGGCCTGTTCCTCTCTAGCCTGACCTTTTGTGAAATGCTGGCCATTAAACACAAACTCCTGCCTCAGCCTGTTTAGAGGAGGGAGGAACTGTGCCGATAACAGCTAGGTGTCTGTTCTGCCTGTCCTCAGCGCGTGCCTCAACCCCACCAGCCCTGGCATCTCTGCATCCTGCATGCTTGGAGCTCACAGCGCTTTCTCTGTCAGATGCATCCAGAGGGGTTTGAAGTGGCTGTGTTGTGTGGGGGAGGACGCCTTTCAAGCCAAGTGGACCTCGGTCTGCATCTGTCCTGTCCCCATTTCCACCTGGTAACCTTTCTGACGCTGCAGGGTGGAAAAACTCTGGGTGCTGGTGGGAAGCGGAGGTAGAATCTGCTGTGAGCAAGCTGCGAGCACTGTGCTGGGGCAAAGGCTTTCACCTGGAAGGCTGTGTGTTCCCGCTGTGCAACCGGGGATGGGGACCCTGGACCTGAGCTTAATCTCATGCCATAACAAAGGATATTCTGGCACCCTTCTGGCGCCTGATGCTGTGGTAGGGCAAAGCAGAGTGGTGAGCTAGGCTAGGGAAGAAAGAACAGAGCCTGTGGAGCAAACACCATGTGTTTAGGCCAACAGGGGATAAAGAGGCTCTTAGATAAGAGGTTGCTGTTAAGAGCATCAAACACTTGTGTAGTCTCCACAGGTTTTCCGATGAGGCTTTTTCTAGCGAGTCCCTTCAGAAACAGCCACCAGCCAAATTTTAGTACTCTCTCATCACATGGAAAATAAAATGACAAACAAGTAAAGCATTGAAAATTTGTAAGACTTTCTTACTGAGTTCCTTGATTCCAGAGAAGAATCGCTGTCTGACAGTTCATAAATGATGTGAACTGTTCTCCGCAGGGAAAGAGATCAATAGGATGTTTTTGAGTGTTGTTGGGGCCCACCTCTACATTCTCTGTAAGATGAAACAATTCTCTCAAGAGGAGGACAAAATACAGGAGGAAAAGCAGCTTGTCTTGGGGGCTGCTTTTGTTCATGACGGTAATGCCCAGTTCCTCTGTGTGGTCTCATGCCATTCCCGAGACCTGACAGGCTGTTCCGTGCTGGGCTGGCAGCAAGCTGGAAGCAGTGCTGGGGAAGAAGCTGCTTATAACACTTCAGCTGGACTCTGCTCTGCGAGAGCAAAGGACAGAGACAGAGTAGGCAGAACGGCACTGCAGGAAGGGGCTGAGCACACAGTCCCTGGGATTTGCATTCCAGGGGCTCAGAGATGGTAAAGCCAGCATTTATCTTTCCTCTGGCAGTGTCTGGGGGAGTTCTCTGTAAGCTTTTGGATTATTAGTGTCCAATGGTGGCAGGTGTTCAGAACTGGCACCCCAAGGGCTTGAGGCAGCAGGCAAGTGTGGTGAGGAAGTTTGTTACTGCCAGGCCAGAGTCCCTGGGGATGGCTTTTCCCTATGCCCATTATGTAGATTGAGAAGGAGTTGCAGTAAGAGGTGAATGTTCTGTGAATTCCACTATGAACATTTCTTTCTGACCTTTATGATAGCTTCTACCACGGCACAAAGCCTTTAAAACCCTTCAACACAATAAAGTTGCACCAGTCCACCCCCAATGCCTGTTAACTTCTGTGAACAAGGCAGCGTGGCTGTGGGAAAAAAGTTTGGGGGCAAGGGGGAATAGAAGGAGAGCAAATTCCTTGCGCAGTATGAAACAAGGGGACAGGAGAAGGGAATCAGCTGCGAGGCCAAAGCGGTGAAGTCAGCTGCACGCAAAGATGGTTAGGCTGCTACCCTTGTGCCGGCTGGGGACTGCGTACCCCTGTATGCTCTCCATCTCTGCTCTCACCTGGGTTTCCTCGGCTCCTCTCAGTGTACAGGCTGGAGGAAGCAAGCCGAGAGACCCCGCAGGGAGTGGGTGGAATTGTCAAGGCGATGGTCAAATTGAGTTTCTCTTTCAAACCAAGTCTTCTGGCACATTTGTGCTCCTTTGCCTCCTAGTGCGTTGCCAGATCAGCCAGACCGTGGTCTGTGCCCTGCCTGCCTTCCCTGGGGTAACACTGCTAACAGCTCTGTTAGCGAAGGACTTAAGCAACACGTTGCATTGTCAGATGCTGACATGGTTTGTGCTTTTTGGAACCTGAACACGGTACATCTTATCTCCAGAGAAAGGCCTTATAGCACTCCACTTGGCTTGGGGCTCCCTGCTCGGTCTGTGTTAGTCTGAATTTGGTGAGCTCCATGCAGGCAATGGATATTCCAGTACCTTCAGCCACCATTTTCCATCCTGAAGAAAAGGAGGAGTCCCATTTTGGGTGTAGAAGGAGTATATCTGTGAAGGAAGGAAGGGGTAAATTCTCTCCCTTCACCCCCTGAAAAAGATGGGACTGGAATGGAAGGGCTGAAGCACAGAGACTGATCATGATGCCAAAAATACCTTTATCTCTATGATGCTGCTGGCAGGTTAACACCCGAGGCTCTTAAGATGAAGAAACTACTGTACTTGACTTCGTAATCCTCTGGTTGTGTGGCCATAGCAACAAAACACTTACCCACTGCAGCAGCAGTTGAGGAAGAATGGTTGCTCCTAAAATGCCAGCAGGCACCCTTCAGGTAGTTCACGTAAACAGCCCGGTCTGTGTGCTGACAGGCAGGGGAGCTCCCAAGGGAAAGGGAAGGCAAGCCGGCAGAGAGACATGATCAGGGCCTGGGAAGGGACCTGGGGTGTCCTAAAGGAATGAGTCACAAATACTAACTCAGCCAGTGGCTGCCAAGCCCGGGCCATGTCAGTCTGCTGCTTCCATCACCTCACCAGCACATCTTCCGAGTCCTGCTCTGATCCAGAGGTACCTGTAAATCCCAGGATGGTTCTTGTTAGGCAAAGCAATACAAAGGCAAATTCCTAGCGGTCTTTCTAGCTTATCCCAACGTGATGGTAAGATCACATCTGCTGAGGGCAAACATGAATGAAGATATTGCGTAGATTATTTGTGCCGTAGAACAAGGTGCTTCTTGTTCTACAAACGGAGAGCTCTGAGCATGGCGGATAGCAGGCATTGACTGGAAATCCCTGTGCATGAGTGGGTAGCAGCGTGCAGACTATGTTCTGTGTTTGCATTTGACATTAATAGTCTAAGTGTCCCATGACGCTGCAGAAAAGCCCCGTATCTGTGTCAGGGATTTAGCGTGTGTGCACATTGCACTAATGTGGATTAGCAGCTGGATAATCTTTGGTTGAATGTGCTTTTGCTAAGTCAATTAAACAAAACCCAAAGTACTGAGATGTGAGGAGTGGAGATCTGTAGGAGTTAAATCGTGGAGGATCTGCTTTGGTCAACAGTCACAGAGAACTCCCGTGGTGAAAGGGCTGCACACGGGTCAGCTGTGGGTCTGGAGGGAGTGCCGTGAGCGCAGAGAGGGACAGAGAAGCCGCTATCCCTTGGCTTTGGGTGTGTTTTTTGATAGTGATAAGACTACATGTCTGCTGTGTGTCTTGCTCCTTACAGCCACCTGGCTTGGAACCTTGGAAGCTGTATCTGCGGTGTGACAACTCGGGATAGTGACCGCAGCAAGACAGGAATTGTTTAGAGAAATATTTTCTGGAATTATTGCACGACTATGCCACAAAACGGGCTTGCGGGCTGACACATGACTGTGCTGCGATCAGAAACGGTTGTGCTTGCAGAGGACCGGCTGCTCGGGCTGTTACGGCACCAGCACAGCCTGTAGATAGCTGCCTGGGATTCAGCCAGGGCTCTCAGCGCAGCTCTCTGCCAAGTTACTCCTTGCCAACATTTCCCACGCAAAGGTGGGAAGGGCTGCCCTTTACTCCAGGTTGCCACAGCCTGCCTGCGCGTACGGTACTTACTTAACACTTCAGTTTGAGGCACAGAGCATATGCTGGCGAATTGAGCTGCTTCCCAAATAGTCCTAGGTGTGTAGAAATATGGCAGGTAAGCGGGGGCAGCGCAGGGCAGGATGAGAGCCTCACTGTTGGCACTTGGCACTCCTCTCAGTTACGTATTAAGAAAGGGAAGGATCCCTGAGTGTTGCTCTCCTCCGGTATTGGCTCTCCTCTGGCAGGCGAGTGTCTGTGTGCTCTGAAATACTGTCTTGTGCAGCATGTTGCATGGGAAGCACTGACCTAATTAAAAGGAGCTGTTCCAGGCTAGGAGTTGCCAGTTTATGGCCTGCTAGAGGTCCTTCCTTGTGTGAAGGAACAGCTTGCAGCTCATCTCTGTTTTGCTAATCTAATTTTGTTAATCTTGCACTTTTGAGGGAGTTTCTTCCCACTCGTGGACGTGAAGAGGTGGGTGTGTGAAGCTCACTTTCATTCTCTTTCTGTCTGCCATTAGATGTCTGTGGCAGAGACAGTGACTTGGAGACTTGCTGTATCTCATCTTCTCTAACCATGTCAGCTTTGCTGAAGTTGTCCGGCTGCTTCCCAAGAGCCTCCACACTGCCCTCGCAGCCTGCCAGCCCCTGGCATGGCTGTGATGTGTTGCAAACAAGCCGTTCTTACAGGCTTCTGGACTGGTCCTGGTGTCCCAGCAGCCCCAACTTGCTCTGGGGGCTTTACTGAAGCCCTTTTTGAGCCTCTGCAGCAAGACTTTACAAGGAGCCTTCAGGGGCAGAAATAACAGGAAGACTTTCGCCTCTAGCGTTGACTGGATTGCGCTGGGTTACAGTCACCCCAGAGGTCTGGTCTTGGTCTCAAGCCAAGATCAGCTTTTAAGAAGCTCTGCTGTCCTTGCAGTGCAAACACCAGATTTCCCATGCCATGCCTGCCCTGCCTGTCTCACCCAGCCTTGGCCCCGCTCTCTCTTGAGGCCGTTCAAGATGCTCACTGGTTGTGACACTTCCTCGGGAGCCTCCCTTGAGAAGGTTTGGGTATAGAGGAGAAAGTCTGCCATGATATCTTAGCTCTGCTGGCTAGGCTCAGAGATCTAAGCCAGGAGAGAGATGACCCGGACTCACGGCAGAGTCAATCAGTTTATTCAATTAATCAACAAGTGTTTGTGGTGCTGCCTGGAGGCGAGATGCGGAATTGGCTGCCTTGAACTCCTAGGCTCCTGTGCTGTTAGGTTAGATGTAACTTGACTACGTTTGCACAGCTGCTTGACAGGGTCAGGGACTCCAGGAAGAGTTAGAGGGCTGGAGAGACACTGAGTCAGTCTTGCAGGAGGTACGCGATGCTCTTACCAGCCTGTCCAAGAAAGGATTCAAGAGGTGACTTGATCCACCTCCAAGAGGGTGGTGTAAGATCAGTCTAATCTTAGCTGACAGCCATGGAAGGTGACCAGCAGCTGGAAACTGAGGCCACACACCCAAAGCAGGGAACAATTTTCTTCTCACATTCTTCAGCACGTATTTATCTGACCAGTGTGGCTGTTACTGGGCTAAAGGGACACTTTTACTGTTCCTGGGGCTCTAGATCGTGTCTTACTCCTTCACTTGCCATGTGGGCGCAGTCTCCTGGGCAGGCTCCTGATACTACTCTCCCTTTGCGAGAACTGCAGAGCTCTGATGAGTTCTCCGCCTCCATCTGGAGATCCTGCCGTAGGCCAAGCCCTCCTCTGCCACCCAGACTTGGCCTCTTCAGAACCTTTGTTTCTGCCTGGCCCCAAATCTGTCCTCTGATCAGCACCTCATTACTTTTCTGGCAGAATCATATCCCTGTCTCAGCCCAAGCCCATTGCCTATAGACCTCTTCACTGCTTTAGCTCAAATTCTTGTCACCGCGTGTGACGCTCCTGTTTTTCCTGCCTGGCTGCTGTGCTGTACTCTCAGGGAAGTGACATCCTCCTCTTCCCTCTGCACTGAAGCAGTGTTCCTCTATGCTTCTCCCTGCCTTCCTGCACTGTTCCCACTGTGCTTCCAGCATGGCACTGTACTCTGAGCCCAGACACTCTGCCTGCTCTCCTCCATCATGCTGTCTTCCTCAGCTTTGTCTTCCAAAGGCAGGGAGAGGGGTAGATGTCACTGAACAGCTGCTCCCTTTCCCTTATGAATTCTTTGCATCCCAGGGAAGGTTATCCCTGTCTGATCTCCAAAAGGCCTTTCTAAGAGTGTGTGCTGCAGCTCCGCTTTCAATGAAATGCCCTCATTCTGATCACGATGTTACGTGCTCCAGGAAAAACAGCTTTTTGCAAGCAGGGCCTCTCCCAATACTTAACTCTCGCAGCACCTCTCTGAACCGCACTCCTCAGTTCATCGGGCAGCCAGAGAACAAGAGCTATACACGGCAGGTGAAGCTCTGCTCTTCCCATTTTCTGCTGTGATGCCTTTCCACACCCTGAACTTCCAGACAGTGGCATTAGCCCCGAACTGCAGCTGTGGGAACGTCAGCACCGTGATGGGAAGCTGGCATGCAAGGAGCTGTGTGACTTCCCCTTCTCTGCTCATGCAGCCAGCTCCGGACCGCGTTTCAGACTTCTCAAACCTGGCCGCATCGATCAGACTAGTTAAATGGCAGGCTTGGAATTAGATGGAGACTGCAAATAGGTTTCCTGCTGTGCATCTCCCCCCGTCCTGGCCTTCCAGTCTCGCTGAGGTCCTTCTTGCTGTGGGAGATCCTGTCTTTCTGGCTGTTCTCCTGGTCTCTTGGGGAGCAGCTGCAGTGCGCCACTGCTATTCTTAGCTGTGAAGACAGCGTGCAAGTACCTGGCCCAGCAGAGCTGGAGCTGGTGCACTGCTATCTGCCCAGCAGATCTCAGATAAATTATCCAGAAGATCTTGGGAGTGTGTAATTGAGTAGCTCTGCCACAGGCTGTGCTTCCAGCTATGTACACTCTGCTGTGCAGCAGGGCACAGTAATTGCTTGCTCCCCAGAAACCAAGAGCTCTGGATTCATCTCAAGTGATTGTGCCCTCTTCTCTGAGATTTTGGAGGGACGACTCAGATTCACTTATCAGATTTCATGATGCTTCGTGTCCTGGTAGGAGGTTGCATACATCAAACAATTAAACTCCCTTGGCTGTTTTTCCTATCCTAAAGATGTTTTCCCACCTGGTTTCTGGCACAGTCCATTTTTCTAACACAGGAACGAAAAGGTCTTCAGATGCTGGGGGGAGGCCCTGGGGACGTCTTGAGCAGTGACTGACTCTGTTCAGATCTGGTGTTCGTGCCTCAGGAGTGATCTGCTTTCTAACGGCCACCGGACCAAGGATCTCCTAGTCTTCCTCGGCACTAACCAAGTCACAAGCTTCATTCTCCGCCAGGCCCTGCTGCTGCCCTGGGATGTGCTAACAGCTACAACAAGCAACAGGGGGATGCCCCTTGTACAACACGATGTCCCCATCTGCGAGGGATTTGGGGCAGGACGTGCCGTTGTATCTCACTAACGGGCTTCACAGTTCTGCATGGCCATCTGCTTCCTGCTGGCTCTGTCCTGTCCGGCTCCCGGTGCGCTTCTGCTGCGCTCCTGCTGCTTTGCCGGCCCCGGCCAGCCGGGCTGTCCCCTTGCTTTCAAAGGAAAGGCTTGGCCTGGGGCCCAGCCAGAGCTGCATGTTGCACCCTGGTTCCCGAGTGTCAAAGCCGCTGGCACAGGCGCTGCTGGCTGTCAGCCCGGCAGGTCCCTGGCACCAGCATCAGCATGTGGCTGAATGACCTGACTGATCCCACCGTCTCCCTCTCTCTCTGCCCCAGATCAGCGGACCGTTCTCTGCCCGGATCTTCCGTTTCCACAGACTTTGGCAGCTGGCAGATGGTGACAGGGTGTGGCAGTATTCGGGAGCAGGCAATCCTGAGCACGGACGCCTCTCTCCCTTGCAGCTTCCCGGATGAGTTCCCTAGCACTTGCCTGTAAGTGTCTCAAACGCAGGATCTCTCCTTGGGTCTCTCAGCTGGCAGCGAACGCTGGAACTTTATCACCCTGGCACTTTTCAAAGAAGCCTGGGAGCCCAGGCTGTCCTGTCTTCTATTCTTTGATGCTTTCCATCCACAAATTCAGCCGCTGAGTGCTCTTTGCTTATGCTGAACTCGGAAAGAAACCGGCATCTTCTCTACNGCATAATTGAGTGCATTTGAGGATGCATGCTTGTCAGGACAGGACTGGTAACCCAGATTTTCTTGCCTTTGAATCTTGCTCATCTCCATCTCCCCACTGAGGTCAGATCCCGGCTGCAGTGAGTGAGGGACTTTCCTTCTGTCACCGTGATTTTTCTTTCTGATGACATGCAGCATCGTTTGCAAGTGCTGTATCTGGCCAGTGCAGAGCAGCAGACACCCTGCGTCCTGCTGCATCAAATGGCCGGGAGGCAAATGTTCCTCCCCATATAGAAAGCCACCTCTGTGGAAGCTTGAAAGGCAGGAGATGCGCTTTAATTGCTGTTAGAGGAGAACCTTGGCTTGTGCCTTCAGGCTGCAAACTCTCAATCAAGAAACTGAAATGGCAGATGAGGGCCTGCTGCCAGCTAGCTGTGCTACTGTTGTGCTGCCACACGCTTGCGGTCCCTTACCGGGATCCAAGTACGTGCTTTGGAGGCAGAGGGCGAGCGGTGTGAAAACCAACATCTCCTGTTGGACAGGCTGGCTGCCCTGGCTGCCTTCTCGTGGGGCTGTGTGCTGGGCTGCCGAGCAGAGCAGCTGCCCCCACGTTGTTATGGTGAAGCTACAAGACCCGCGAACTGGCAGATGAAAAATTCACGAGAGATGTTGGACGTGGCCTGGCTGGGATTCACTCTCCTCCTTTCGTGAGGACGTGCCAAGCTGCTCCTGGCATTTGGAGATGGGTGAGGGAGCAGAGGGGACTGATGGATGGGCATCTGAATTAATGACCACTTTACTGTGCCCTGAACCTGGCTGTGCGTGGTGGCTGCTGATGACTAGCAAGTTGTTGCTGCCCTTGGAGTTGGACCTAATGTCAGAATAGGGAATTCGGTAGAGAAATGTGATTTGAAGTTGAGCTCTGAATCAGCTTGTGCTGAGGCTATAGACTCATGCAGTTTGGAGTCTGGCTGCTTGGGACAGACGGGTCCAAGGGGAGGGGAACAGCGGGCGTGCTTCTCCCTTGGGTGTGCAGCAGATGCTGCAAGTGCTTTGCCCCGTTGAGCTCTTCACTGGAGCTGTGGGGTGCTTGGGGGCTGAGGACCACTCGACTGCAGGTGCTGGGACCAGGCGCTCTTTGGAAGGGATGAAGAGTTCCCAAGGATGTTGGGTTGAGCTTGACCCAGGGCCTCCACTCTCCCTCTGTTCTGCATCAGCTCTTGTTTGTTCCGGAGCCCATTGTGGTTTCATCCCAGTTTTTTTGCAGCCCAGCACAGTATGAGTTTTTGGAAAATTAAATTCCATTTAAGTTCCCATTTTACATCTCAGCTGGCAGCAGTTTGATGAAGGTACGCTTTTCACAGCCTACTTCTTGTGCTTGTGTGGGGCTTGTCAGGGCTTACTTTGAGCTGGGGCTTTGACAGCCTCCTCTCATCCTGCACCCCGAGCTGCAGGCGAGCGGGCAGGCTGTGGGAAGTGTAGCGGGGCAGAGTGCCATGGATTTGGCAAGGAAGCGCGACCTGCCTCCCTGGCTGAACTGCTCAGAGTGAAGTGGCGCAGCCGGCCTGCAGGGCTGGGTGTCGGGCAGTGGCTGGCTGCTTCACCCTGCTCCTTGGGGTGTCTCACTCCATGAGAGAAACCTAAACAGTTAAATACAAAATCTGCCCGGTAAAGAGGCGCGCGAGGCAGAAGACGCGGGACATAACTGCTGCACACCCTCGCTTACCTCTGCGTGTGACATCTAAGATCACTGTACTCAGGTGCAAGTAAGTCCTGCTTTCATGTCGCTTATTTTTAATGCTAGCAGGTTTGCGAGTTCCGCGTCCTAATTAGGTTGTCAAAAAAGCATCTTTTTAATGTGTTTAGATATGTTGCCTTTTTTCCTTCGCCCTCTGGCTTCTCTTTATTATCAGGCACTGTAAACAGTGGCCTGGTTGGCTGCCTCGGCATCGCTTGCTGTTTATAGGCCTCCCACCATATCCTCTTGCTGCTGCTTCCGGACCGAAGCTGTTGGCTGTGGGTGGTTAACACTTCCATTCAAATGAGCTGTGCCAATTTATAGCCAGCCTGGGCGCTGGAGAGATTAAAGAGAATTTTTTATGGGGAAGGTTCGCGCTGTGCCCTTGGAGTGACCTTTGAGGAATGTCTTATTCTCTCTGGGAACTACCGGCACGTCGCAGAGGCACCGCAGCAACGACCGATTCAGGCCGGAATGCTTGGAACAGCTGCCTCTGGCCCCTAGTCTTGCTTTCCCCTGCTCCCTCGACGGAAATATTGTCTTCCCTCTGCTTTCTTCCCCCTGCCCCTAACCAGGTGTGTGGATCAGCTGGAGAGGAGAGCAGGACCCCGGGGACGCCGTGCCCTACTCTGCCGGCAGCCCTCCTGCTTGCAGAGAGCAGCCGTGCCGGGGAGCAGAAGTAAAACGCCGCTCGCCTCTCCTCTTTCCACGCCTGGAGCGCTCCTTGGGGCTTTTGTCACCTTGTCTGCCCCCTCTTCTCTCCTCCTCCTTCCCCGAAGCTGTCTGTACTGGCACAAGCGTGAGAGGCTGGGGCCAGTGGAAGTGCAGGATGCTCACAAATAGGTTGGATGTGACTGTCGGGGCACGGCACATGTGGCCAGGCTCCATCTGGGAATGCTGAGCAAGGAGGGAAGGGAGCTGGCGCAGGGGCTGACGTCAGCCAGCGCCCGCTTGGCGAAAGCAGCGCTTTCTGTAGGAACCGTGGCCTCGTAAGCAGCGCGGTGGTGGGAGAAACTGGGGGGTTTGGTGAAGGAGGAGACCCAGGGCAGAGCAGGAGGCTGGGGCTGTGAGAGGCTCAGTGGGAGAGGGTTGGGTTGGGTTGGGTTGGATTGGGCAAGGAGGCAGCAACACCAGCTGCTGTAGCTGGAGCCTTTTGGGGCTGAGGGTGCCTCGGCCCCTGGCCCCAGCAGAGCACCGTGGCGCTGGTGGTGCTGTGTAGGCACAGCCCCAGCCCCGCTGCCACCCCCCTGCCCCACGTCAGCAGTGAGAGCTGGGATGGGGAGAGGGGTGGCCGCAGTCGCTGACCTCCCCCTGCTCTCTCCTAGGCTGGTGTCGGCGAGTGACCGCGAGTCCCGGCTGGAAGAAGTGCGTTCCGCCTTCCTCGCCAGCTACAGCCGGACCATCGGCCTCAAGGCCGTGTCCCCCAGCCCCTCGGGTGCCATCGGCGGCCTCCTCGAGCAGTTCGTGCGAGGCGTGGGACTGAGAGGCAGCAGCACCCTCTGAGCATGGTGGACCGGACTGCTGCCTGGAGAACCGGGACCTTGCGCTTCCCCCTGGCCGAGCTGGGATCCCCCTTCCCCGTGCGGGCACCTGCGGCACCCAGTGTCCGCTGCCGCCCACCCCTGCCTGGGGCTGGGGGAGCGCGGGGGGGCTCCGCCGAGTCCCTGCAGTAAAGACACCTGAGCTGTGCCCTCTCCTG
>VXBO01001119.1:386114-398464 GCA_013400135.1 Rhinoptilus africanus
CCCGCCATGGGCGTAGACTTCGACGTGAAGACCTTCTGCCACAACCTGCGGGCCACCAAACCCCCCTACGAGTGCCCGGTGGGCACCTGCCGCAAGATCTACAAGAGCTACAGCGGGATCGAGTACCNGGTGATGACCTACGCCCAGGCCCAGCGGATGGTGGAGGTGGACCTGCACGGCCGCGTCCATCGCATCAGCATCTTCGATAACCTCGACGTGGTGTCCGAGGACGAGGAGGTGCCCGAGGAGGTGCCCGAGAATGGCAGCAATAAGGAGAACACGGAGACCCAGAGCGTCCCGCCCAAATCCGGCAAGCACAAGAACAAGGAGAAGCGCAAGGACTCCAACCACCATCACCACAACGCCTCGGCCGGCACCACCCCCAAGCTCCCCGAGGTGGTGTACCGGGAGCTGGAGCAGGACACCCCTGATGCCCCACCTCGTCCCACCTCGTACTACAGGTATTGTCCTTGGCCAGGGCGCGAGGAAGCTCCCCAGGCAGCTCTAGCTCGTGCCCTCGGTCTGGAGGTGGAATTGGCCCCAGTCTGTGGAGGCAGTTTGTCCGTAGCTCGTGGAAGTGGCCTCCGACTGCCTCTCCCGGGTCCTGCGGAGCTGGCCGTCCCCTGGCTTCAGGCTCTCGGAGCTCAGTCTGGCATTGTGCCCCAGTTCTGAGGGGTCCTTGCACTTTCAGAGCGCTTGTCACTGCTTAGGTCGTTGCTGGCAGTTAGATCACCTCGCTCTTTCCTTGCTGGGATGGCAAATACAGTCGTAACGACAAACGAATATGTCCTGCCTTCCCCGTCATTATTCAGGTGTGCTGGGATAGCTCTAGAGCCCCCCAGCTCCAAGGTGTGCCCATAAAGACGTGTCTGCTTGCGGGCTTAATGCGTCTTGGTTGTCCTGTGGTTTTTCCATGTGTGATTTGACAAGTGCAGTGGCCCAAAGTAATACCTCAAGCGGGGAGTTAATACTGAACCAAAGTAAGGCTTGTGTGGCCACCCCTGCTGTCCTAGTTGCCACATGCTCTGAGAAACCAGCACTGCATTCCAGGGATGGGATAATGACATTATTTTGTGTCAGGGTGTTGCAAAAGAAGTGTCCCCCTGAGGTGTGTGCGGTGTTGCTTGCTGCGATGGCAGGGGATGGTTGTCGTCAGTTGCTGGAGCAGTACCCTCAGGGTTCCATCTCTTTCCTCTCTAAATAACATCCCCTCGCCTGCAACTGGGAGGGAAAGAGAAGAGGGCGCAGCCACCCTCGCCAGAATTAACGAAACTTGGTGACTCTGTGCCTAGTTACTGTTGCGTCTTGAGCGTGAGGCCACTGTCTCCAGAGCATCTGGCACCTGCTTGGTGGCTCATACACGCTCCTGTCTCGCGCTGATGAGTCTCCAAGGCCTTGCCCGTTAGACAAGTGTTATTTTGTCTGTGTTGTGCCTGATGCGCTGTTGCGCCGCTCAGGGTGTAGCAGCACCTCCTGCTCCTGCGTGTTCCAGCCTTGTCCCTGTTTTTTTTATTTTGACTTAGAGCTTGGCTGTAGCTTTTAAATGTTCCCTCAGCCTTGGCCTGCAGGAGTTAGGGTTCAGCAGCTCCAAGCCCCCGCTGGCTGTGCCCTCACCCTCCTGTGCTGTCCTTCCAGGTACATTGAGAAGTCAGCAGAGGAGCTGGATGAGGAGGTGGAGTACGACATGGACGAGGAAGATTACATCTGGCTGGACATCATGAATGAGCGGCGGAAGACCGAAGGCGTGAGCCCCATCCCCCAGGAGATCTTTGAGTACTTGATGGACCGGCTGGAGAAGGAGTCCTATTTTGAGAGCCACAACAAGGGGGATCCAAATGCCTTGGTAGACGAGGATGCCGTCTGTTGCATCTGCAACGATGGGGAGTGCCAGAACAGCAACGTCATCCTCTTCTGCGACATGTGCAACCTGGCTGTGCACCAGGAGTGCTACGGGGTGCCCTACATCCCGGAGGGACAGTGGCTCTGCAGACGGTGCCTGCAGTCACCTTCGCGAGCCGTGGACTGTGCCCTCTGCCCCAACAAGGGGGGGGCCTTCAAGCAGACGGACGATGGGCGCTGGGCACACGTGGTCTGTGCCCTGTGGATCCCGGAGGTGTGTTTTGCCAACACCGTCTTCCTGGAGCCCATCGACAGTATCGAGCACATCCCGCCCGCCCGCTGGAAGCTGACCTGTTACATTTGCAAGCAGCGCGGCTCTGGGGCTTGCATCCAGTGTCACAAAGCCAACTGCTACACTGCCTTCCACGTCACCTGCGCCCAGCAGGCCGGGCTGTACATGAAGATGGAGCCCGTCCGGGAGACGGGCGCCAACGGTACCTCCTTTAGCGTGCGCAAAACTGCCTACTGCGACATCCACACACCTCCGGGCTCCGTGCGCAGGCTTCCTGCCCTCTCCCACAGTGAGGGGGAAGAGGAGGAGGAGGAGGAGGGGAAGGGCTGGAGCTCCGAGAAAGTGAAAAAAGCAAAGGCCAAGTCTAGGATCAAGATGAAGAAGGCGCGGAAGATCCTGGCGGAGAAACGAGCCGCGGCACCGGTGGTTTCTGTGCCCTGCATCCCCCCGCACAGGTACGGCCCGCCACCCTCACCCGGCTGTGGAGAAACTTCTCTCTTTCTCTGTGCCCTGTGTCCTGCTTTCCACGCAGGTGTTACCTTGTTCCTCTCCTTAGCTTTTCTCACAGGTACTTCTTGCTTTGTTCTCTCAGAGGGCTGTTGGTGGTTTCCTCTGGGAGTCCTGCAGAGGCAGGGCGATGCACTGCCCTGCAAAGGTGTCTGGGCTCTCAGCAGGGCAGGAAATAGCTGCTGGGCAGAGAACGAACTTGACTGGACGCGTCAGGAAGCAGCTGGGGGTTCCCAGTGCTTCTTTCCTGTTGTGCTGACCTCAGGTGCCAGAGTATACTGGGGAGGGAGGAGGAGGAGGGCAGCTGCTCTCCTTTCTACTGAGGATTTTTTTCTCCTGGGGCTGTGCTGGGAAAAAGAGGGAAGTGTGAGAGCGATTCAGGACTGGGAAATGGGATAACTCTGGGACATTGTTTTGTCTCTGAAGCAGAGAGGTCTCGTGTCGGGATCCCTGTGCCCTGCTGAGCGTGGATCATCCATCCCAGCAACCACTTACCCATTGCTGGGCTTCTCCAGTGTTTTGTGCCGGTCGCAGGCAGCAGCTCTGCCTGTCGAAGCGAGGCCAGGCAGCAGCGATGCGCAGGAAGCCTCTGCACAGCTGCCTGCAAGGGGTGGCTGGAGAGGACCAGGACGTCCGCCTGCCAAGGGACTTGGCTGTTGTGAGATTGGCTTCACAGCACGAGAGTAGCGTAGGTGCTGTCAGGAAGATACTCGAGGCCTTGCCAGGGGTTGTCCCAACTCTGAGGGTTTACGGGAAAGTTACAGGTCTAATCACCATGTGTCTTGCTGTGGTCTGATCATTGGGCTGGTGTGCAAGTCACAAAACGAGGAGCATCTAACAGCCTTGCCAAAATTTGTCTGTGTAGTTTATAACTCTGGGTGCCCTCAGCAGTGTGCAGAAGCACATAGAAGCATCTTAGGATGGTTTTGGATCTTGCCATCACCCTGCAGCAGGCATCGCGCGGTCAAATGCTTTCTTGCCCAACCTGCGTTTTGTCTTTGTGGTTGTCAGCCACCATGCCTGAGCGGCTGAGCTCTCCTCCTCCCCGCAGCAGGAGCTGTGCCGGGAGTGTAACCCTGTGAGGCCGCGGCCCTGTCCCTGCCGGCCCATGGAACACAGCTGTGACAGTGCAGGGACATGGGACTGCCACTTCCCCGCAGACCCTCGAGACCGTGGAGGCTCCTGTGCGGTCAGAGGGGACCACGCAGAAGCCATGGGGTTTGCTCTCTGGGCAGCGTTCTGGTGACTTGTGGAGGCAGGTCTCTGCTACACGGCTGCTGGCTTTTTGCCACAGTCTGTGTCCCAACCTTATGTTATTGCTCACTCGGGGCTTGCTCTGTAGCTGGAGCCTCTTTTCTCATGTGCAGACGCGTTGGCAGGCAGTTTGTAGGCTCTTGCTGCTATCGTTGTGCTTGCAGTGAAACCCACACTGAGCTAGAAGCTGTTAACCTCTCCCCAGGCCTTCCTGTTGGGATTAATTATTCTTCAAGGGCTGTTGCCAGAATGCCAAATGTCTTCCTGTGGGAGCTCTGCTTGGCCGGCAATGGCACATGAGGCTGCTCTCTCCAGCCTCTTCAGCTGAGGCTGATGTAGGTCAGGTCATCCCCTGAGAAGAGCTGTCCCTGTGAAACCTGGAGGTGCTGGGGGTTCGTCCCTTTGGCTCCCTGCTAGCAGGGCATCTCTTTCTGGCCTTGCTGAACGAGCCCCTCCAGGCTTCCTGACGTTGTAGAGAGTAGGAAAATCCCTTCTGTGGTGTTTGGGGCTGTTCAGGATAGTCCTTCCTTAGCTCAGATAGGAGTTCTGTTGTGCTTATGCCTCCTTTTCTCTCATCAAGCTTTGCCAGGTTTGGTTGAGTTATGGGCTCCTTGAGGCTTAAGGTTTGTCTGGTAGCGTTTCGCCAGGGGCTTTGTCACCATGGGTGGCCCTCAGCCGGGTAAATAATGGGTTTGGGATAGCGGTGCCAAATGCTCGTGGTCTTGGGGACTGTGGGAGCTGTTAAAGGTCCAGCCTCTGATGCGGCTGTGTTGTACCCTATCCTGACACAACCTGCCCCAGGATTTTGCCTGAAATTTGGCAGAAGGTAGAAAGGAAAAGTCTGTTTTGGAGAGGCCAGGCTGGATGGTTCCAGGCGTCCTCTGTTGCAGCTGTCTCAGGGGTGCTGCTGCCCTGCAGGACTTGATGTTACAGAAATTCCTGCCGCGGGAAAGGGTGTTCTCCAGCCAAGGAGCTGCTCAGCTGCTCTCAGGTGGCCTTGCTGCTACGTCTCCCCAGCCAGGGCTTCTCCTGCAGCAGCTGCGCTCACCTTATTGATGGGGTCTGTGGTTCCTCTCCCTTCTTCAGGCTCAGTAAGATCACAAACCGTTTAACCATCCAGAGGAAAAGTCAGTTCATGCAGAGGCTGCACAGCTACTGGACTCTGAAGAGACAGTCCCGCAATGGTGTCCCTCTGCTCCGCCGCCTTCAGACACACTTGCAGTCACAAAGAAACTGTGACCAGGTAAGGGCTGCTCGTTGGGGTGCTGCAGGGCATCCCGGGTGTGCACGCCTGTGCTTCCTGCGCCTTTGGAGCTGTGGGCTCAAAGCCTTTGCTGCATGCGGTGCCTTCAGGTGCAGAAGGGGGCCAGGGGTACAAGCTCCCGGGTGAGGAAAGGGCAGCCCCAACTGCTTTTACCGCTTCACCTTCTCCTCCGCTCTCGGTGTTCAGAGATTTCGCCAGGCAGCAACACTGTTGGCAGCCTGCCACAGGAAGGGAATCCTGCCGTCTCACGCTGCCACGCAGAAGTTAGCTCCTTCCTTGTGCCTGTGTTTAGCCAGTGGCAATGGCAGATTTGTCAGAAATGGCTCTAGTCTGAGGCTGCTGTGTCAGCAAGTCTTGAGAGAGATGGCCGTAGATCTCCAGAAACAGTCTGTAAGGAACCAAGACCTCGCTTCCAGTTTCTGAAACTGCTCCAGGAGCGCTCCCTGTGGATGCTGCTTCCAGCCCACTGTCTGCCTCAGCCCTTAGTCAGTGCTTCACAGATGTGAAGTCTCTGGTGCCAGGGAGGAAGATTTTTCTTTTGGCTCCCTGGCTGAGCTCTAAATCTTTCTTTCTGAGCCCTTTGAAGACTGCGGCCAGTCAGGGGCTTCTCCTGCCTTTGCCCCCTCTCATTTTAATTTGCTGGAGAAGAGTTGAGACTGCTTCTGCTCATCTTTGGCTATGGCAGAATAAAAGTCAGCATTTTTTGGTGCTACAGAAGTGAAAGCAACCAGAGCCATGTTCCCTTTTTGCACTGTTGCCCTTTGCCAGAGGTCTGAGCAGTAGCACGGACCCTGGTGGTGTTGATCTGTGCTCTTGGGCAACTGAAGGCAGATGGTCATGTTAGGAAGAGTATTTCCAGAGGCTTAGGATGTCCACCTCCTGGTGACCAAGGAGCAGGTATTTGGCTCTTACCAGAGGTAGGACTGTTTCTGAGTCACCCTCCTAGGTTATAACAAGGGAACCAGGACCTTTGCACCAGGGAAGAGCCCCGGCACATGGTCAGGAAGGTGGAGATGGGAACACATCTCCTATGAGCTCATGGTCTCTGATGTTCCCACAGAGAGACACTGAGGATAAGAACTGGGCCCTGAAGGAGCAGCTGAAGTCATGGCAGCGCCTCCGCCATGACCTAGAGCGCGCACGCTTGCTGGTGGAGCTGATACGCAAGCGGGAGAAGCTCAAGAGAGAGACGGTAACGATTGTTTGCCCCTCCTTGGGGAGCTGCTGGGGTGGGCATGAGCATGGGCTCTCTAGAGTGCTGTAGGGCATGTGCCGGGGTCCCCTCGGCCGCGCTGGGCCCTGCCCCAGCAGCTCTGAGCAAAGGTGGCTGGTCTGCAAGGCTGAGGTGGGATGCGCAGGTGCTGGAGCTGATGTGACACCTCTGCTCCCCAGAAATGGGGGTGAGGTGCAGTCCCTGCTCCTCGTGCAAGGAGAGATGTCACTGTCCCTCAGGACTGCACTGCTGCTCCATGGGGACTGCCCCTGCCGCCTGCCTGCTGGGCAAGGGGCTCAGCCCCGCTCTGTTCCTCTGTTTCAGATCAAAGTGCAGCAGGTGGCACTGGAAATGCAGCTGACCCCCTTCCTCATCCTCCTCCGCAAGACGCTCGAGCAGCTGCAGGAGAAAGACACAGGCAACATCTTCAGCGAGCCGGTCCCTCTGTCTGAGGTAACAGAAATCTACGAAGTAAGAACCCCCTCCCCCAGATTTCTACTTCACTCAAACTTGTCCCGTGCTCATGCCAAGGGCTCTCTCTGGTCCAGAAGCTCCCCTGGGCAGCCCACTGCTGGCTCGTGCATCCCGGCACCACTCACCCAAGGGGGGTGTGCAGTGATGCCCCTCCTGGGTGAACTGAATGCAGAACAGCTGAGCTGGTGCCGGCCTGGAGCACAGCACTCTCCCTTCCTCTGCACGTGTTGCGGGTGACTCCCCGGTGTCTGTGAGCGGCTGGGGATTCCTGCTGAGAAGGGCAGAATGCCAGCCCTTGGCAGGCGGCACCTCTTACCCGTCCTCTTGTGAAAGCCTCTGCTAGGTGACAGACTGAGCACAGCACGGAAACGGGTTTGGTCTGAGACTGTCACTGCTGGGGGCAAGGGAAATGATTCCTGAGACCATTGTCCAATCCCCACTTGGGGAGGTGGGAAGAGGATGTGCTGACTCTGCAGGGATCTGGCAGCAGGTCAGCACAGAGGTGGTTCGGCGGTTTGGGGAGGAAGGCTGCACAGTCCCACCTGCAGCCATTGCTGCCGCCTGGACGGTTCTGTTTTACCTGTCCGCACTTACCCTCACCCCAGGGGCTGCGCTTGCGGCTTCCTCCCCTGGGGAATGCCATGTAGTGTTCTGGATCCCAGCTGCCTGCAGACAGGAGGAGAGGACAGGATGCTGACGTGTGCGCTGGAGCCTTAAAAATGCTTCAGAGTGCGTATCTGCTCTAACATGTTGAGTACAGCACATGGGCTCCCCAGTCCGGAGGCGTTACTGTTCCTCAAGCTGCAAAAGCAGACGGCATTCCCCAACGTGCATTTGGGCAGAGCACAGGGAGCAATACCTGATTCCTCTAATGACTGTTTTCTTGGAGCAGGTAATGCTAACTGATGGCTCCCAGGCTCCTAGCTCTGCCTTTTTCCTCGTGCAGGTCCCAGACTACCTGGATCACATCAAGAAGCCAATGGATTTTCAGACAATGAAACAAAACCTGGAAGCCTATCGCTATCTGAATTTTGACGACTTTGAGGAGGATTTCAACCTCATTATCAACAACTGTTTGAAATACAATGCCAAAGACACAATCTTCTACCGGGCAGCCATCCGTCTGCGGGAGCAGGGAGGCGCCGTCCTCCGGCAGGCTCGCCGGCAGGCTGAGAAGATGGGCATTGACTTTGAGACAGGCATGCACTTCCCCCACTGCGTAACGGTGGAAGAAGCTCAGGTGCAAGACATCGAGGACGGTGGGTACTCATCCCCTGTCCCGGGGTTGCTCAGAGGTAAAGCCTGGGTGGAGTCGGGGCACCTCGGGGTCTGTGGGAGCTGCCTCCCGCGGGAGGTTCAGTCGGACACCTGATCTGTGTCTGGCCATTCCCTGGAGAGTTGAGGGCTTTACTTGCCAGGTACCCGTCAGCCCCATTAGGTTGGTTCTAGGCAGTGGCTTGTCTGCGTGTCCTGCCAGTCCCTTGGTCCCTTGTCTTCTTGGTCAGAGCAGGGGGCCGCCTGGGATGTGTCCTCCCTGGCCAGCATCAAGGGTACCATCGTTTGCCCTGTCCCCTGCACTGGACGTGAGCTGTTGAGGCTCCTGCTGTGCTGCCCAGCTAGAAGGACTGTCTCCCTCTGGTCAGAGCTGTGTGCTCCCCGCTCTCTCCACAGCTGCAGGTTTTGTTGGCTGCTGCACAGCTCCTGATACCCCTCATCCAGATCTTACTGGCTCCGTTGTTGTACTTCTCCTTGTCTCTGCTGGGCACTGGGAGCACCAACAGGAACAGCTTGTCACAGAAGGATCCTTTCAGGTTCCTCCTCTCCTGGCTCCAGCAAAGGACACGCTCAGTCAGGAGAACTTCCCAGCTCTGTAATACTTCAGGATCCCTTTGACTCTCGTTTTTTCTGTTACCAACCCCCTTTCTTTTTCCTGCTGTCTCCTTACCCCAGCCAATGGGAACCCCTGGTATCCTCCAAGCTGCTGATCAGCCTGCCTTCCCCAGCACACCCAACTGGCTTGCTTCCCACAAGGCTCCTTCTCCACGTCTTTTAGGGTAACTTGACAGATTCATAGGTGTTTGGTACCATTTCAGCTACTTCCCTCCTGCAGGCACCCTGGATTGCCCCATGCCCTTTCACATTGAGGAGCTTCAAAGAGTTCCTGATTTCTTTCATCCATCTGCTCCCCTTTGCTCCCCCAGAAGATGTGCGGCTCCTGCTCTCGGAGAATCAGAAGCACTTGCCTTTGGAGGAGCAGCTGAAGATCCTGCTAGAGCGGCTGGATGAGGTCAACGCTGGCAAGCAGAGCATAGGACGGTCCCGCCGGGCCAAGATGATCAAGAAGGAGATCACAGTCCTACGGCGGAAACTCGCTCACCCACGGGACCTGGGCCGAGATGGGCTAGAGCGGCACAGCTCCTCTGCCAGGGGAGTCCTGCAGTCACACAACCCCTGCGAGAAGGATCTGCAGACAGACAGCGCTGCAGAAGAGAGCAGCAGCCAAGAGACTGGCAAAGGTACCGGTCCCTTCAGAATACTTCCAGTTTTGAGAAGCAGTGGATAGGCTTGACTGGGGGAGAGGCTGCCCTGCCAGCTGCCTGGCGAGGCAGGAGGGACGCATGGGCAGCTTCCCGCACAGCCTCGTGCCTCGCTCCTCCTTAGGAGCAGGGCAGGTGGCCTCTCGGGGGGACAGTCCTGTATCTCCTGTTCCCCTGCAGGGGTCCCTCGTTTCTGTCATGCCTCCTGTAGGGGCGGGTGTGGAGTACAGTGTCTGTGCCTCCCTGGGCTCCCTCCTGGCATGCCCACCTGAGGACGGTACTCTGATGGGTAGTTTGTAGTGAGCCGTGCTTGCCAAGCAGGTGTATTTGGCAGCCAAAGGAGGCCACCTCCTGCATCAGGAACAGCCACAGCCTGGTGTGCGATTGCCTGTGGGGAGGGTCAGCAGGTCGCTGGTGTTCGCAGCTGTGGCGGGCGTTCCCCCGGTGAGCTCACCTCCCATGCGGCCGGGGAGCTGGAAGTCCTTCCAGAGACCGAGACCGAGAGTCCCAGCTGTGTGATGTGGGGCGTGAGATGGATTGTTTCCTCCTGCCAGCTCTGCCGCGCTGCTCAGTTTCTCTGGGGGCGTTACGGAGCAGGCTGCCTTCAGTGTCCCTTCCTGCTTGGGGGCACAGGAGGCAGTTGCCGCAGTGCTGACTGCCGAGCGCCAGATGCCCTCCTGGGGCTGGGAGCTGAACCGGGGCCAGCTGCCAGCTCCCTGCTCTCCTGGGCAGAGATGCTGAGCTGGGCTCTGTGGGGAGCACAGCCAAAGCTCCAGGCAGAGCTGCCAGGTGCCACCAGAGATTTGCCACCTCTGCATCCCAGTCCTTCCCCAATAAGCACTGGGAAAAGCAGGCTCTTCTGCAAGCAGGGAGCATTTCGAGGCCTTTGTCTTTAATGGGTGCAGTGGAGCTTCTCAGCTACTGCATGTCATGGGAAAGGTTTATTCCTATTTTTGCTTCCTATTTTTGACTTCGGCTTCTGTGAGGTTGCTGCCTGGGAGAAAGGAGGGCATCCCTGGGTGGTGGAGTGTGCTTTGATGTCCCCATCTAGTTTTTACTGCCAGCAGACTGGATAGTTTGACCCTGAGGGCACCAGCATGGCAAAGCTCAGGATGTAAGATCTTCTGAGATAACGTCCCCAAGAAGCGAATCCTTACTGCCACTGCTGGGTGGTCCCTGCCAGGTCCCGTGGGCTGCAGCCGACACCTCCTCTCTCTTTCAGGTCTGGGTCCCAATTCTTCTTCCACCCCAGCACATGAAGTTGGCAGGAGGACCTCAGTGCTCTTCTCCAAGAAGAACCCTAAAACTGCAGGCCCTCCAAAACGTCCAGGACGCCCCCCGAAGAATCGAGACAGCCAGATCACTCCCGGGCACGGGAACAGCCCCATCGGCCCCCCCCAGCTCCCGATAATGGGGTCCTCCCAGCGGCAGAGGAAGCGAGGGCGAAGCCCGCGCCCCAGCTCCAGCTCAGACAGTGACAGCGATAAGTCCACCGAAGACGCTCCCATGGGTGGGTGCAGTCGCTCCCCCCATGCAGCCCGGTGGCCGCAGCCCTGCCAGGAGCGCCTGGTGGGGTCCCCCGTGGTTGTAACGCTCTTCTGGTGGGGTGTTTTGCAGACCTGCCAGCCAACGGTTTCAGCAGCGGGAACCAGCCGGTGAAGAAGAGCTTCCTGGTGTACCGCAACGACTGCAATCTTCCCCGGAGCAGCTCCGACTCGGAGTCCAGCAGCAGCAGCAGCAGCAGTGCCGCCTCAGACCGCACCAGGTACCGTACCCAGCCCAGCTCTGATGGTGCTGGTGCTGCCCGGGGTGGCAGTGGGTGGTTTTCCGTGGACAAGGAGCATGTTTGACGGTACCCATCTCACTCACCCTCCTGCAGCCTGGCTACTGTTAGCTGAACCCGAGGAAGCTGTGGGATTTATGCCTTCATTTAATGTAAAAGCTGAAGGTGCGAGTGTGCAGGGAAAGGATAGTAGGGCGCGTGAACCAAGGAATTCCATCCTGGCACAGTGGCTGCTCTGGCCTTTCCAGCAGCCAGCTCCGGCAGGTTCCTCCCTGCAGCTCCGATTTGGAGCAGTGCACGACTTCTTCTCTGTCCTCCCAGCTGAAACTGGGTGAGGGTCCAGCCGGTGCCCCAGCAGAAGCACCATCCCACCTTTCTTCCTGGTGCCTCTGCTGAGCGCTTCCCAGTGCTGAGGCCAGTTGGAGCCCACGAGCCCTGGTGTCCCACCAGGCTGGCCCTCTTGAAAATGGTTTCAGGAAGCTTAACGTGGCTCCTGCTGACAGCTCTGCTCCCTCTCTCCGCAGCACAACGCCCTCCAAGCAGGGCAGAGGGAAGCCCTCCTTCTCCCGAGTGAACTTCCCGGAGGACAGCAGTGAGGACACGTCGGGGACGGAGAACGAGTCCTACTCCGTGGGCACGGGGCGCAGCGTGGGGCACGGCAGTAAGTACCACGGCTCCGCAGCTGTGGGCCCGGCTGGTGCCGCCACCTGGAGGGGGGCCACAACTGACTCCCCTCTCCCCTCTCCTCCGGCACAGTGGTGCGCAAAGGCATGGGGCGCGGCGCGGGGTGGCTCTCCGAGGACGAGGATTCCTCCCTGGATGCCCTGGACCTGGTGTGGGCCAAGTGCCGGGGGTACCCCTCCTACCCGGCGCTGGTGAGTACCTCCACATGCTCTGACGGGAGCTTCCCAAACCCACCTTCCCCTCCCGCAGAGCGGCACTCGGGGTCCCCCTGCCCCTCTCAGCCCCCTCCCCTGCTCCTCCGGCAGATCATCGACCCCAAGATGCCGCGGGAAGGCATGTTCCACCACGGCGTCCCCATCCCCGTGCCCCCCTTGGAGGTGCTGAAGCTGGGGGAGCAGATGACTCAGGAAGCACGCGAGCACCTCTACCTTGTCCTCTTCTTCGACAACAAGCGCACTTGGTAAGGCCGGGGCGCCGGGTGGGGGGTGGTGGTGGGGTTTGTC
>VXBO01001120.1:0-44118 GCA_013400135.1 Rhinoptilus africanus
TAAGAATATGAACCAGCATATGAATAAATGAAAACAAGATCTACAGGGTCTAAGGCTCTACAGTGCTCTGGAATTATGCATCCCCAGTACAAAAAAACGTCACTAAGAGTGACTTCTAGATCAAAAAAAAATATATTGGAAAAATACCCTTCTTTTGTACTTACCATTAGCGATCACTTGAAAATCTGGATAAGTTTTAGTTAGCAGAAAACAAGACAAGCATTGATTCTTTGAGGACCAGTCACCAACAAATCCCACAGTACTGTAGCACTTTGAAATACAATATTAAAAGGCTTACCAGAGCCTCTGATTTGATTGTTGGCCTGACCATAAAGGTTGGGTCAGGATGCAGCATGACTGGTTTAGAGACTATTGGTACACCTGGATGTCGTTGGGTAGGTGGACTTGGAGCAAGTTGCTATGGGGTTAATTTAAGAAAATTAAAATTCACAATGTAATTTCTGCAAATCCATCATTTCACCAACATGCCTTGATACAAATAGTTTATGGTAATGAATTTAACATCACTAATACAACAAAAGGCTTACAGAATTATTTTAAGACTTACAAAGTTTACAAGCCAAAACATAATTTCTCTTGCATCCAAAGAGTAGCTTTTCCCCCTAAACTATGACTTCTCCAGCAAGATTATGGAAAAATCTCATCGCTGCTTTTGGCATTTATCCCATAAAGGCAATGAACTGAATGAGAAATGACAGGGGGAAAAAAAAGCTGAAGTTGAGTGTAAGAACATAGTGAACCTAAAATGGGATTTTAACTAATCTATGGCTAAACAGATCTTTTAAAATGAAATTCACCAGGACTGCAGCATTCAGCTTTCCATAAAGAATTTCAAGGTAACATGTTGTGAGCAACGATTAGTTATGTTAATTACCTACCCTTGACTCTACAAAGTACAGATACCCAGAGGCATCTGAGACCTAATCATCCAGCACGTACTAACCCAATTGTACACTTCTTACTCAGTTAAAACTCCCACTGACGTCAAGCATAGTTTTATTCAAGAAAAGAGTTCAAAACTGAGCCCTGTGGGTTTAGTTTCTGACTTAACCCCAGCAACTCTCAGCACGCTTTTGTCAACGTTTCTCATAGGAAATGTGATGTATTCCAGATATCATTCATATAGTACACACTGTATCCTCTGAAATTATTTGAATTGCTTCCAGCAAATTGGTTAAGCCACTTTTTTTTTTTTTTAAAATAAGGGAATTTGGAGGTATTTTTTGTTTGGCCTTTCTCCCCCCGCCCGCTCCTTTTTAAAATAATTTAAGAAGGACATTTTGTAAGCAGATCTTTGAAAGTCCCCTTGGATATCCCTCAACTAATGTTGTCCCACACTGTAAAATGTATTATATCGTTAAGCTTTCTGATCTTAGAAGAATCAGTAGGTTCACAGCTATCATCTTGTTAAAGTTCACTGGAACTGGATGATTTCACCTGGAATTGCACAACTTAGAGACAGACTTTTCTAGAATGCCTCAGAATGGGAAACCTGACATCCAGCCGTCCTGAATCAAAATCAATGCAAAGAGTTACCAAACAAATGTTGGTTCTTCTGAGAAGAAAGCTTGCTTCTTAGCACCCATTATGTTTAAATGGCTCCTTTTGTCTGTCTTGACAGAAGAACAAAGTATATGCTTCACAACAAACAGACTACGCAAACTTGGGCTGTATATTGATGAAGTGTTAAAATATGAAGTCCTCAGACCACTGGGAGTCACTTTCACTACCTGATATTAGGCAATACAGCAATGGATCCACACACATGAATGCAAGCACTGAATTTTAAATAAATTAGCCATGCAGAGTCAAACCCTTGACATTTCCTTGACATTAGCATTACACGGGAAGTTCATAAAACTACAGTCACTATTAACAGTACATGACATACCAGCGGATTGCTTGACACAGAAGATACTTTGCCGACGTGGGAGGTGTTTCTTACAACCTAAACAGTAACAGACTTAGTACCAGGTTCATATAAAGTATATAGCTAGTAACAATTTTGAGAAACAGATCAATTTATGTCAGATATTTTAATAGTTAGTTGTCAAGAATGTATTTGACAGGATTTCATTCCTTTTGTCACGTATTTGTTCAAGCTGAATTTGAAATTAAACAACATGGGGAAAAAAAACCTTAGCAACATAGAAAAGATTTACCAGTTTCAGTAATATTAGAAAAGTCCACTTATGGGACAACAACAGTTGTCTTATTTTCAGCTTTGGCAGGCATAAACACAAGATCTTTAATCACTGAAGTCAAATAAAGTGCACTGTTTCTGCTTATCTGTGGTGTTAAAAAATGACTTTATAAAACCTAGCAAGGATAAATTGTCCAGCTTCTGATTTTTCTTCCATTTGTAAAACCACATCAGGAGTACTGGGTTATCTACTTATAAATGAAGTAGCTTTGGCTCAGTATTAATATTTTCTAAGAGATTAGTTATTTCCTCATATACACTAATTATATTCAGTGAAAAATGACATCATTTTTGAAGGGTAGGTTATTTTTTTGTTGTTGTTATCTGATGTATTTTTCTTTAATTACTGACCTCTTTTCTTTAACATATCTACCAGTGAAAAACTGCCAGCAACATATATTGAAACATACGGGTTTGGGGTCAGATCCCATAGGGCAGTTCTTATATTACTTCTTTTATCTGAATATTTTCTGTTAGGGCTAGGAGAATGTATTTCTGCTCTGAATGCTAGTATTTTGTACACTTGTGTCATTTCACATCACTTTTATTTCGCAAACAACTTGGGAAATCTGTCATCTATAAGAACATAATGACATATCCATTTCAGTGGATCTAGCACATTCTTGGCACTTTGAACACATAAACCATATAGATAGAGCACTATCAAAGGTCTACTTAAGTTTAGAAGAGATTCATCGTTCACATTAGGGCAATTATTCACATAGAAATAATCTGCCAGTTTACCCTGAGAAGTGATTGATTTGCATATCCTTCCCCACTGCAACCAGAATCATGCAAATGCAAAGCCTAGGGTTTCCAAGTAAACATGCAGAAAAAAGAAAGCCAACAATGCAGTCAGTCAATCCATGCAGAAAACTGTGTAGGGAAGAAGTGACCATATGGGATCCTCTTCTGCTGTTTCAAACAAATAAGAATCTTTTGCTATAAAAATGAGTACATGAATCCTACTACAGTGCTTAGCAAAGGGAATTAAGAAGAGTGGGTGTCAGGAGGATGGGGCCAGGCTCTTTTCAGTGGTGCCCAGTGACAGGACAAGGGGTAATGGGCACAAACTTGAGCACAGGAAGTTCCACCTAAACATGAGGAGGAACTTCTTTACCTTGAGGGTGGCAGAGCACTGGAACAGGCTGCCCAGGGAGGTGGTGGAGTCTCCGTCTCTGGAGACATTCAAAACCCGCCTGGACGCGTTCCTGTGCAACCTGCTCTAAGGTGGCCCTGCTCTGGCAGGGGGGTTGGACTAGATGATCTTCAGAGGTCCCTTCCAACCCTATGATTCTGTGATTCTATGATTTCTCTCCTAAAGTGAGGTCTAGCACAAGATTTCTTATCTTACAAGATCCTCTTTGGGACTGAGATTGTAATAAAGAGAAAGTCACAATGTTTTCTCAAAGAAATGCTGAACTCCTGTGGTGTACAAAAAAAAAAAAAAGTCAAACCTGATTACCAGCTCTTGTTCATTTGAAAGTATTTTAATGGTAATTTATACAGTGCTGATGTTATAATAGTTTGAGCTTCTGATTTTAAGCTAATTTTCTTTGTTCCCTCTTCTCACCTAACAAAGCATATTTAAAACACTTTCAACAAGTCATTTTCACTACAGATATTTTTCTCAAATTTAACTATGAGTTTAATCTGCTGCATGCCATTGCTTTTATTTTTTTAAATCTTTAAACACTCAAGTCCAAATTGTCTTTTTAACTGATACATTCTGCCCAAGCTAACTCCATGTGGTAGGATTACAACGTACTTAGGGAAGAGAGAGCAAAGCCCTCTGAACTTAAAATTTAAAAAAAAATTAAAAATTAAAATAAAGCTACCTCTGGACTGCATTCATTACTGGGAAACAATGAAGCCACCTCATTCCTTCTTTTGACACCGCATATGGCAGATGGGTAGATCCAGTGGATAAAGCAAGTGACTAGCGAAGGGCAGGGAGGCCAGGCAGGGGAATGGTAAAGTAACATGCACCCAAACAGATCATGAGGTCACCTGGGAAGCTGGTGTTACTGCCAGGGCTGGACCTCTTGAGAGCGGAACATTTGATGCAGGAAGTGGATGACCTGATGGTCCTGGAGTAACAATGGGGGGTGGTGGCGGAGGTGGTGCCACACGTTGTTTAGGCTTGTCAACTTCATCTAAGTTTATATCATCAAGATCTGTGGTATGAAGCTGCAGGCCACCAGCAAAACGCCGCATTGATGTGGCAGAAGGAGAAGCAGAAGGACGTCCACTTGTCAACTATGTGCAACAGAACATAAATCTGCCTTAACAGTTCATCTGCCTGCAACAGCTCTGAAAAAATTAATGGCAAGTCCTAGAACGTCACTCAGCCTACCTGCTCCCGCACAGCAAGCTCTTGGCTTCTCCTACAGAGAATATAGATAAACGTTTTCCTCAGTAAGTCCTTTTTAAAAGCACTCCTTGGGATTCCATTTTAGAAAGAAGAAAATTGGAGTGCTGTGACAGTAGCCTTAGCTATTAGGGCATGGAGGATTACACAAAAAAAACCCCCAAACCCAAAAAACCCAACTGCATGGAGTCTCCAGAGGGTAAAATCACAGGAGAAATCACAGTTAACACAACTCTTGACATTCTAGCTGTTCTGAAGAGAAAGCAAGAACTGCTCCTTGCAAAGGTGATTATATAAAGGGAAAGAAATGGAAGATGGGCCCTGAAATTCCATGTTATTAAAAAAGGGAAAGGGGCTAAAGTCTGGTGTAAACATAACCAGATGAAAATACAAGTGGGGAAACTAAACTTAAGCAGCTATCAAAACAAAAAGTTTAGGGTGCTATTAAGATCCTCTGGAGGTTCTGGACTTCCTAATTTCTGTTAATCAACATCATATGCATCCAGAGTTTGAATATCATGAGCCGCTCACACAAAAAATAAGGTTGTGTGTGTGAAGGTTTCTACATATGCTGTTAGAGTTGCTAACATTTCTTTTATCACTGATCAAACTGAATTACTTAAGAAAGACACAGCTGAGGAAATATTAGAGAGATGAGCTGTCCTATAGGCACATACATCTTAGTTTAATATAACAATACTTCCCTCAAGGGAGCATCTCTGTTGACTTTCTTTGGAATTTCCTTATCTGCCATACTCACCTCTTGGTACTAAAAAATAGTTATTTCTTTGGCAGAGGACAAGAGATCTTGACTGCTCTTGTATCCAAGTAGCAGTCCAAGCCTGTAGTACTTGAATACTGTTCAGCTACATTTATCCCTCAGAAGCATTCTGGTTTACAGGAATCTAACTGCTTGGGTAGTTTTGTAGAATTGTAATAGAAAATTTATACATAATGTAATAGAAGAATTGATGTAGCAAGTACAACTTCGGGTCCTTGTCTTAAATCACAGTAGAGCTCTGGAAATACAACGATGATTTTAATCTGTAATTTTCCCTGTTACTTTACAAAGTAAGGGGGACAAAGATCTAGCAGAACACAGGCAGCCAAATTTAGGTAGTGAAAGAAACTCTACATAGTCATTTCACTGTTCCAGAGACCTGCACTGAAGAGCCAATGTGCATCTCAGCCTGAGGTCAGGAAGAACAGAAGACCAGCTGCTTTTTTCAGAGCTGCTCCACATTGCCCTGAAGGAAACTCATGCGAGTGTTCCCCAAGGGTCCCTTTTGTGGTTGCAATTTCTCTGGGATCCCAGGGGAATTCATCAGATTGCAGTGTTCCTCTTGAAAGCAGCTGTGCTTGGAAGAGAGCCAGAGCAACAGGATGGTGGGAAAACCTCACTCCACATCTAGAACCATCAGGCTCTTAGGCACAATCACTATCTGCAGCTCCCTTCATTTAAGGGGACTATTTAAAACACAAAACCAAACCCTATTCTTTGGGAGTTTCTTATCTTTTGGTCATTTTCTTAACCTGTACCTTTATCTCATGCAATACAAGGAATCATCCAAGACCTCATCATCAGTGATGTTCTTATTTTCATACCATACTAAAAAATATGGCTGGGTCTTCTAGTCTCATTTTTATAATTGGTAGCATGTCCCACCTAGCCCAAACAGCTCTAAGCCAATAAAAATTTTGTGGTGATAATATACTTAAGGACAAAATAAAACCAGTTCATTAAAATAATAAAAAAGTATTAAAATAATAAAAAAGTATCTGCAAAATATAGGAGCAGCAAATACTATAGATTGCAATTCATCAATTACTGACATTTTTTTCCCCTCTCAGAATTAAGGCTGAGAGGGAAAGATCAAGACAGATTTTTCTCTGGTAAAAACCTGTCACTTTTAGGTGACAACTAGTGAGTTATTTAGAAATCATGCAATATATGGAGAAGCCAGACTTTTACCTCAGGAGACTCATTCTCCACAGAGGAAATCTGTTCTAACCGTGTCTGACAAAGCCTTTCCACCCAGTGCTGCACCTTTTCTGATTCTTCCAGGTCTTCTCGTTCCGTCTCAGATACCTTAACCACAACATCAGTGCATGAAAAAAAGGTTATAGCTACAGTTACAATACAAATATGTTTCAAAAGTATGAAATGCCATTTACATTAGTTTTAAAACTAGTAATGCTCTTGAGAATTATTTCCTATTTTGCTGTCTTTCATTAAAATCATCACTACACATGGACACTCATTAACTGCAGATGTATCCTCATTTGGGCAAAAATCGACTGTAGAAACAAGCAAACAGTTTTGCAGTGAAGAAGCGACTTTTTAAAACTTTATTATCTTTGACACAATTAAACAAGTGTCCTGCTAAGATAATTCCACTAAAGATTCAGCTAATTGTCTTTCAATGTAATTTTGCACTTGATTGGAGAATACAACATACCTCTTGCACCAGACGATTTATTTTCAGTTGTTTTTCTTTCTCCAACATTCCTTCTTTCTCTTTGGCAAGTTTTTGCTCAAACTCCATTTCCTTTTTGTTCTTCTTCTGTTCACACAGACTGTCACTTTTTGACTTCTTTCGCTCTTTCCCTTTCTGGGAAGTTTTGGTGGTTTTGTTTTTCTTTTGTTTTTCAGTTAAACATATTTTTACATCAGCTAAAAACACTACAAACTTCAAACTCAGTACATGAGTGCCTGCCTTGAAAATTTGATTACAGTCTGTGCAAGTATGGGGATGATCTTTTAAAAGAAAATCTAAAGTCCATTTCCCTAGCAATTTGCAGGAAATTCAACCTTATTTGGAGGGCCTGTGCACATTAACATAAATTGGACAAGATCAGACAATTCAACTTTTTTGCTTCTCTGCAAAGTTACAACATTAGGGCACACAGGCCCACTACAAAACTTTGAAAATTTAAACAATTTTGGTTAGGTCTTGATTTGCCATCTCTTTGTTCTGACATTTTTATATAAATACAAGACTGACTGATTTCAGGTGACAGATGCTCATGTATAGGTAGATGTGAATATTCTATGCATAAAACATTTTCATGCATATGTCCTAAAACCAGCATTGCATGCCTTAATACAAATTAAATGAGCAATTACTAAGGAAAGGCTTAGATCAGTGCAGAAACGGAATTGCTCCCAGGAAAGAACACTGCATCATGAAGGTCAAATAACTCCTACAAGAACTGGATAAAATCTACTAACGTGAATGAACTAATACAGCACAAAGCAACTCTAAAATTCTACATGTAGAGTGCAACCAAAGAGGAAAACTACATACTCTTTTTGGAGCCTCTGTTCCTGTTGCCTTTGAAATACCCCATGCTCCTAATTTCTACTTTAATGTTGTCACATCTCTGCTCTCTCTCCTGTTTGTACTGGTAGAGCCTAGTTCATATTGGAAAGTTCATGTTCTCCTTTTATTTATGAAAAATTAAGAAGGAGGAGCAGTTGGCCACTTATTGTCAGTTACTGCCTGTGCCCAGAAAGGCTACACTTTGGGTTTGATTGTGCTCTGCTCATTATTATCAGCTACTGATATATCATAGTGGTTTTGGGAATTCAAAGCAGGAACATGCTTCGCCTTACATAGCGTTATATGTCTTCCTTCCACCTTTTACATATAATATTGTTAATAAAGCCTTGGAAAACCAACATTTTCTCACAGTCAAGTAGTTAATTGGAATTTTGTACTGATGAGTTTAGTGGGATGGTGTCTATTGCTTCACGGTTAAGTGGTGGTGGTAAATAAATAAATAAACAAATATTTGCCAGAGACAAAAATTAAGAAAGAGTTTAAGTAAAAAAAAATCATCTAGCTTTTCACACTAATGTTTTAACATAAACATAATTCTATTGGCATGTTTTATTCAAGGCTAATTATTTTGTACCTTAATAACAATTGCTGATACTATTTAATCATCTAATAAATTAGAAGATACATTTAGTACTGTCTACTAAATGTAACATCTGGCAGGTCAACCCGCTAGGTATCAACACTTCAAAAAATTACTGAATTTAAGGCTCATTACGCAGTACACATGCCAAAGTGTTCCAGAATATGAACATATATCAGACCATCTTAGCTGCATTCGGATACAACAGGATGAGTCATCCTTTCCATCCATTTTCCCCATGGATTCAGTTTACTTCCTATTAAACACATTTTTAGTACACAGTGAAATTTTGTTTTTAAAACAAAACAAACCAGCAATTAGCAATTTGGAGTAGGATGAAAATTCATCACTTCCAGATTTAAAAATATTTCTAAAAGAAAAAGATTAAAAATATGTATTTTCAAGCTTCTAGTCCACCCTGTGTAGTAGAGTTCAACAAGAACTGGGTAAGATGTTCATTACCATATCAAAAGGTATTTGGAGGTTCTCTAAACTCTCTTTGTCAGCAGCAATACAGAAGATGACCTATTTGTGTGAAGAGACTGAGTTTTCATAACATGCATTTATACTTTTCAGATAGAAATCCTAACTGTACTGGCTTTCACATAACTGACAGATCCATGGTGATTTACAGTCTCTAACAGTACAAAATGGTATCAGAGCGTACCATAATTTCCTGTTATCTCGTAGAACAGGCATTTCCTGCCCACACAGAAAGTTAAAGTAATAGTCCTTAATGGTAACAGAAATACTTCACTGGTCAGATACAATCCTTACCTCCTCAGAAACCTTTAGTTCTCAGGAGATAGACATATGAACTCTCCTACCCCAGTTAATTACCGTCAGCCATCACAAAAAAACCCCAAACACAACACAATCACAAAGCCCCTATAATATGGCTAATATACATTAAAAGAAATAAAGAGAATAAAACAACAGCAGGAATAAAGTATTATTTGAAACTATAATAATTTGAAATTGCAATGCTTTAGCAGCAGCTCTACACATAAAATATTCTATCAAACTTAAAGATTTTCAACTCTTTTTGCTCATTCTGTGTGATGTACATGCCTAAAAGCGTTTTACCTTCAGCACTCCTTTTACTAGGAGATTTGCAAAAGTATAACTGGGAACTACATACTTGGTTCCCACTGAATTTTTGTCACTGTATTTTTTTTGATACTTTATTCTGAAGGCTTCTGGAGAACTTAAAGACATGCACTGCCCACACGTATTGCAAAGCGTTGACATACACTCCCCACTGTAGCTGTCAGGACTTGAAAAGTCCACAGTATTCAAAAGGACAAACTCCTAGGCAGATGCATTCCAAACGCATCTTAATTTACGCACGCATTAAGAGAAGAAACATTTGACTACAAGGAATGTCTAGTAATAACAGAGAAGAAGAAAAAAGAGGAATTAAAATCGAAATGCACAGCAAACAAATTCACATATAAGACTTTGTACCTTGCGGATTGTGGGAAATTTTCCTTCATACCGATAAAACCATCCAAACGCTACAAAAAGGTAAAGGAAAAGTTGGTTTTTGAAGAAAAGTCAAGGACTGATTCAGATTAATCCATGCTGATACATGTAACTGATTAAAATTTATTTGAAGGCACAACACCAAAGGTTCGATACTACATCACAAGTTCTTAGACGATTCTTGATCAATTGTGCTAGTACATTTAGTCACAAGTTACCCTTATTTTACTGATACACGTTTTATGTTATGCAAAGCAAATGCAACAATTAATCTTCATACAGAACCGTACAGCCATACACATTGCTAAGATTTCTATGGTCACAGTCCTACTTTACACAAGTTTTAACCAGCCTTCTTAAAATGAAACAGGTATTGAAACTCATTCAAGCTCGCAGCAGAACACAGTGGCATTTAAGGAGACAAGAAAAGCTCAGATTCCTAGGATAAAATATTTCAAGCCAAGTGCACAAATATTAAAAACCACATTGCTAAGTAAAAACATACAAAAAGAATCCACTACCATAATTCTACAGATGAAACACTGATAACACACAGAGCTCTCAATACAATACACCTTTCTGTAGGATTAATAGATTTTGTACTTGTATTAAGGTATCTTTAGAAAGCGATGACAGCAACAGCCTCGTAACCTTTCATCATTTACCAAAAGACCACACATACTGCCCTAGCAAAACCAAATGATCAGTTCATTGTCAAGACTGACTGTCAGGAGGAAGGGAAACACAGGAAGAATCTGAATCAGGACAGGAAGTTAAGGCTGAGCAGCAAACCTGTTTGTCCTGCTTCATGATCACTTCATCCACGTCATCTGTTTCACGTTGGTCATGTGCAACTCCCTCTAAATCTACTAGAGAAACAAAGGAGGAAAGGAGTGAGGAGATAGAAATGACAGTCTAACTGGAGGTTCCCATGAAATGAAAAAGAGATCAGCAATGAGTAACTAGAAGTTTCCATGAAATAATAAGTTAGCAACAGGATATTTTTCACATAACTGAAAAAAAACTGAGCTCCTGCTTAAATCAAGTAATTTTCCAACCTCCTTCAGACCTGAGGAGCAGTTAGGAACTGCATATGGCCAATTAGTCTGCTCTGCTATGAAGGGAAGCTTGCAGATGTAGGTGGCTTTTCCTGTACTTAAACCATCAGCGGTTCTGGGATATCTGGTTTCAAAAAGAAATATCAGCCTTCTATTGTACTGTCACTGGGTTAAGCACTACACAGAGAACACACTTCCCTGAAGAATCAGAAAACTAAATGGATAAAAGATGGTTGCAGATGAAACATTTCCCCATCTCAGTTTCTCAGCCATGAAAAGTTAAGTGACTTCCCCAAAGTTACATTAAAAAAATAGCGTAATCCAGTTAGAAACTGACCTGGGTCTCCCTTAAGTTACCCAATACTTGCTCCACTAGTACTTCCCACTTTTTCCTTTGTCTAATACCATTTTAGTACACTCTCCACATACTATCTATGGCTCCCAACTTATATTCTTAACTGTAAATTAAGCTCCAAGCATCTAAAATTCCTTTGGACAGCTAAGACAGACTTACACTTCAGGGCAATTCCTCATGGAAACATTGCAGTGTACAACAGTACCTCCTCAACTAATTCTGAAGCAGACTGCCCAGTGACGGGAAATCAATTTTCAAGCTGTGCAGACTACAGCCTGTTTGTGAAAGATGTGCTGAAATGGATGAAGAGAGGAAACAGACAGGAAAAAGGAGAACAGGGGAGGAAAAAGAGGTAGATTCAGTAAAGAAAATGATAGAAGAAGGGGAATAGAAAAAACAAAGAGTAAGGAAAAAGCGTTTCAAAGTCTACAGGTAATCCACACATGAAAAAGCAGGATTTATTTTTCCACTCTGGCAGATGGTCTATTTAAGATATTAACAGATCTGCTACTACATACAGGACCTCACAGACAGATGCCTGAATTTTGCAAATTCTTAGAAACGTACCTAGCTTTTTCATGATTAGGTCACCAGGAACTGATTCCTAAGTTCTGATTGCATGCGGTTAATTAGTACATGCTTACATGCTTTGCCACCCAAGCTCTAGCATGCAAGATTATTTTTGCAATAGTTGTAAACATCATTATGCCATCATCATTTCATTTTCAAGATAATTGCCAAAAAAAGCATGAACTGAAGAAAGCGATATGCAGAAAAATGATGTGGTAAATACTTTAGCCTGAGAAGGAATAAATTAGATGTGAAAGGCATGCTGGCAAGAAATAGACTTGTTAAAACATCTAAGAAAAAAAACTTAAAATCACTGATTCTTCAGGTTTTTTTCTCTTTTTTGCCTAGTTTCTTATTTTTGCTTTGCAAAACCAGCTTCTGTTGCATTTTTTGATCACAATATATTGTTTACTCAGTTAAGTTGTTTACTCTTCATGGAAGAGAAGCAAGAGAGCTTCAAGACATTCCTACAGCCAAAGACTGCCAAAGTAAGAGAGGACTGAGGTCCTGCTGAAGAGATGAGGGAAGAGATCTTTAGATTTTTCTGAAAACTAAACATTGAATTCGTTTCCTCCAAGCCAAAAATCGGGGATTCCATATGTTTCTTTTCAAGTTAGAAGCAAGACAGACAAAACCATTCAAAATCCTAAAATACACCCTCCATAATACACTGATTTAGAGTGAGGGAGAAGAAAAAAAGTAACAATAGGAACAGCAAAGTGCATTCATTCACTCCAAATGAGACTGCAAATCTAGTACTAGTTTTCTACCTTCAAACGCTCCTCCTCCCAAGATCTCAAATATAGAAGTGATGTTAAACTATTTGCTGATATGATTAATGTAGGAAGCTCAAAGCTAATTTCGAATGAAAGAAGAAAAACACTTGTCTCCCCTTCTTCATACTTTCATTTTCAAAAGTAACAAAACCCAGTAACAAAATGCCCATAAACCCTAAAATATTACTTATTACTGTAAGTAATAGCTTCTTCGCTGAGATGAAAGCACTCATGTGTATATAACCCACCATTTAAATATCAGCTTATCTAGATAGACATGAAAACATAGTCACCGATCATATAAAAAACACAGCAGTACATTAATAGTGGAAATCAGCATAACGCTACTGATGCAGGAACTGCTCTGTGAAAAGGTTGACAAGCAAAACACTGAACAGAAACAACATGGAAAGCAGTTCATCAAAACCCCAAGCTAAATAGACTAATATTTCAGACAATTTCTTAGCGAGACTTTCCTGCTCCCCCCCTAGTTTTTCCTGTTACTGCTTCTTAAAAACCATGACTGTTTGAGTGGATGTAGACTTTGTGAGCCAGGCACCTGTTAAATAAGTGCTATTACATTAATCTATCATATGCTTCCAGCCTTTTGAAAACAACCAAGCCATAGCTAACTTGGCTTGGACACAAACTGGTGATATGTTCCATACAGCTCAGTGATGTGTCTGAAAGAAATACTTTCCCTAGGAAGTAAATTGAAATCAATTACTTACTCTTGTGTTTGGAACGAGGGGCAGGGTGCACTTCTGCAGTCACAGTTTTCAGAGATTTGGGAGGTTCTTTAGGACCCCAGTCTTCTTCCCACTCCTTTTTAAATCTCTCCTCCTCTGCTGTTATCCTACAGGGAAAGAAATGCAGCTAGGAATTCTGAGTATAAAAACAACAGCATCAATATAAAGTCATTACAGCTATATAGTGTTCAGTATGGTGTTTTTTTTCTCTTTAGTACAAGGCAAAATAAACTGCCCCTTCCCCCAAACCAAATTACTTTCATCAATCTAAGTCTCATTTACTAAGCTGCTAAGATTTGTAAAATATAATGTAACTGAGTAAAATATTCTTATTTAATATTGAGACTTCAAAAAAACACCTGCACAGCCCACTACAATACTGACTGTTACCCTAACTGAAGCCCAAACCCATCTCTCATCTAATAATTTTTAGCCACTTTTAACTAATATACTAAGTGACAGACTATGTACCACATGCCTAAAACATATGTTACAACGGTAAATTATACCTAAAAAGTGCGTGTGTTATTTCAAGATCTTGTCTCCATATTGGTGGTTGCTTCCTAAACATATAGTCCTAGGCTAAACTAAAAAGTGACTCTTCCCCAAAAGAACTAAATACTGTTGAGACACAAATCACATTAAATTCAGCATTCTAGGTAAAAAGAAAAAGAAAAAAAAAAAAAGAAGAATGGTCACTTCAGGACACAGGAGCTCATAAAACATGTAAATTACCTAGAAGGCATCTAAGAAAGGCATCATGATCAAAAAAAGGACATTTTGAAGGAAAATTCAGCAAATCCCAAGTAGCTCACAGGAGAACTGCCATATAACCTAATAGCTTGTAGCTTCATATACGGTGCCTTTAAGTGATGCAAGATCTATTCTCGGATGTAGCCTGTCTTGAACTGGTAAACTGATATATGGTGCCAAAATTCACAAGGCTGTAGATATATGTGATGCTATTTATACTTGGATTATCTTTTGTGTCTCTAAATTTGCTAAGATAAATTTTAAAAATATCCACAGGTGGTCAAAGCACTATCAAATCTGCAGCTGAGGTCAGTCGATAGCAAGGAACATTGGACAGAATGTTTAGATTTGTTTTTACATTTCATTTCAATTAAAAAAAATGTGGATAGAACATAACTTGAAGTACATAAAGACCTCTGCCACTTCGGCACATTTGAAATTTTTTCTTAAAATGTATACTAATAAAGGCCACAGTGACTTTATACAAGCAATTCCTGCAGAAAAGATTTTAAAAACATGCAAAGAGTCATCTTCACAAACTGTTAATACAGGAAAGCATTATATTCTAGTGAAACTGCCTGCCTGCGATTGCTTATTAAATCTAAGCTTTTGATCANATAAAGATGTGCTAGACCTTACAATGAGCAGCCCTCAAGGCAGCCTAATCATGAAAGTCCTCGCTGAGTAAAGATGTACTAAGTTCATAAGGATACTGCAGATACTGAACAGTCATTATAACAGACAGGCAACCTGGATTTGGAGAATGGAATCATTCTTCAACTGGGATGGTCTGCTTCTACAGCAGCTTTCCGGGCTATTGCAGGAATTTCTATAGCAGACCTCAATGAAGAACATGGTGTTATCTATTCTCCAGTAATTAGAAAAGGAAAACCTGTAAGAATTCACCAATGTGCTGCAGCAGAGCCCACAGCAGGACTGTCAGATTATTCTCTTGTGACAGCTGGGGAATACATTCCCTTTTGCACCTCACAGATTCAAAAATCCCTGCATTTAATTTAAAACTGTTTAAGATGTCAAAGGTACAAAAGTGAATACTTCAGGGTCAATCTTAGCTCTAAAAGGCTGCATCAAAACAGACATTGTGCAATTTCACGCTATCTTTCATCCAGTATCCCAGCATCATTTAGAAGGGAAATTAATTACTGTGATAACAATAACGTGTTATACTGGTTAATTCTAAAGTTCCAAATGTAAAACAATGCTTAAATTACATTTATAGTACCAATTTTATTATGATACCATCTTTGAATGTGTCTAGTTCCTGGAATCACAGATTTTTAAAAACAGAAGATTGTGATAATAAAAAAAAATCAGATTTTCTGAATAAAATAGGTTATAGAACTTCCTGCTTTCACACCACAGTTTTAATGTAATTAACTCTCTCCTTAGAAAAGCAAAAGCCTATTTNATTTCATTTCAATTAAAAAAAATGTGGATAGAACATAACTTGAAGTACATAAAGACCTCTGCCACTTCGGCACATTTGAAATTTTTTCTTAAAATGTATACTAATAAAGGCCACAGTGACTTTATACAAGCAATTCCTGCAGAAAAGATTTTAAAAACATGCAAAGAGTCATCTTCACAAACTGTTAATACAGGAAAGCATTATATTCTAGTGAAACTGCCTGCCTGCGATTGCTTATTAAATCTAAGCTTTTGATCAAATCTAAGTCCCCATACTACCATCCTCCCTCTTCTACTTCAAGGAGATTGACACCGACTTAACAGTTTGGATTGTAATATGGAAAAGCTTAACTGCCTGAGCTTGGAAATTATACAAGGAAGTATATACAAGTGACCAGAGAAGGGCCACGAGGATGATCAGAGAGCTGGAACCTCTCCTACGAAGACAGACTGAGAGAGCTGGGGTTGTTCAGTCTGGAGAAAGGAAGGCTCCAAGGAGACCTTATTGCGGCCTACCAGTATCTTAAGGGGGCCTACAAGAAAGCTGGTGAGGGACTTTTTAGGATGTTGGGTAATGGTAGGACTAGAGGGAATGGATTAAAACTGGAGATGGGTCATTTCAGAATGGACGTTAGGAAGAAGTTTCATCATGAGGGTGGTGAGACACTGGAGCAGGTTGCCCAGAGAGGTGATGGAAGCCCCATCCCTGGAAGTTTTTAAGTCCAGGCTGGATGGGACTCTAAGCAACCTGATCCAGTGGGAGGTGTCCCTGCCCATGGCAGGGGGCTTGGAACTAGATGATCTTTAAGGTCCCTTCCAACCCTGACAATTCTATGATTCTAAGTATAAAGATGTGCTAGACCTTACAATGAGCAGCCCTCAAGGCAGCCTAATCATGAAAGTCCTCGCTGAGTAAAGATGTACTAAGTTCATAAGGATACTGCAGATACTGAACAGTCATTATAACAGACAGGCAACCTGGATTTGGAGAATGGAATCATTCTTCAACTGGGATGGTCTGCTTCTACAGCAGCTTTCCGGGCTATTGCAGGAATTTCTATAGCAGACCTCAATGAAGAACATGGTGTTATCTATTCTCCAGTAATTAGAAAAGGAAAACCTGTAAGAATTCACCAATGTGCTGCAGCAGAGCCCACAGCAGGACTGTCAGATTATTCTCTTGTGACAGCTGGGGAATACATTCCCTTTTGCACCTCACAGATTCAAAAATCCCTGCATTTTTTCTATCAGAGAATTTTAGCTAATGCAGGTACATGAAAAGGGGCTTACGTGAATGAATATGAATTTAAAACTGTTTAAGATGTCAAAGGTACAAAAGTGAATACTTCAGGGTCAATCTTAGCTCTAAAAGGCTGCATCAAAACAGACATTGTGCAATTTCACGCTATCTTTCATCCAGTATCCCAGCATCATTTAGAAGGGAAATTAATTACTGTGATAACAATAACGTGTTATACTGGTTAATTCTAAAGTTCCAAATGTAAAACAATGCTTAAATTACATTTATAGTACCAATTTTATTATGATACCATCTTTGAATGTGTCTAGTTCCTGGAATCACAGATTTTTAAAAACAGAAGATTGTGATAATAAAAAAAAATCAGATTTTCTGAATAAAATAGGTTATAGAACTTCCTGCTTTCACACCACAGTTTTAATGTAATTAACTCTCTCCTTAGAAAAGCAAAAGCCTATTTCAAATTTATGATGACTGAAATTCCTACTCAAGACAATTAGCATTATATAGTCCTTATTTTAGTATAAATCTACATAGCTTTTGTTTTCAGAACTGTCTGATAGACCGAAAATGCTATTAAGTTCAACGCTGTCTACACTCTTACAGATCATGAAGAAACGACCTGTGCTTTGTTTTGTTTGGTGGTTGGTTGATGGTTTGTTGTTTTTTTTTGTTAAATATAAGCTAACTGGATATATCATGTTTTCCATCTCTTTAGTCATTCTTCTCTATTTCTTCCTTGATCCATTTCCTCGTGGTATTCATTTCTTTTTTTCCTATTAGAATTAAATGTAGCAGCTCAGTGACAACAGAGTAAACAAGTTCTGAGACACCGAACTTCCTTACTTTTTAAGTTTCTCTATGCATTTATAACAAATTTTTCAAATAAGCACTCAACTTCAATTTCACATTGAATTTATTATCACCATAACCCTCATGTTTTCCAGGTGCTGATTTTCAGGTAAGTTTCCTATTCTGTGTGGTGTACTTATACGCATTGGATCCTACATTTAGCTAAATGGAAATATACACTATTTTATTAGAAAAGAACATGCAGAAATGTTTTCAGCCAGTTCCATAAGGACCCTTTTTCAGGTAGCATATTGCCTGTGTAGGTTTTTACTTACTGCTCTATTTCTCTGCGATATCTCTCTTCTTCCTCTGCAGCCTTCTGGGAAATCTCCAGTTTTCTTCTATAATAAGAGGAATTGGGACACAGTGATAAAAATAATATTTTCTGAGTAAGAACTTGCACAAAGTGTGTCACCATATAGTTAGTAAAAGATATAGACAGTGAATACGTATGCATTGGTAGGAAAAACGCTCCTTTTTAGAAGTCATCTTTAAGATACCAAGGGTTACAATATACTTTTGTAGGAACCTTGAGGACAATCATGACCATCTGGATAATAAGGGCATATCATCTATCTAAGTCACTATCTCCATCTGAGACAGTCCCACAGTGTGCTATTATAGGAGTATGAAATTTGTAACTGTCCTGCTAAAGATAAAGGATAAGGGGATGCCATCAGGAAAATAACTAATATCACATTGAACAATACGGGTATGACAGTCAGGGAACAAAGTGACCCTTCTACTCAAGATGTATTTGAACGATATCAGCTTTGAAAACCCAGAACATGAAGAGCACCACAGGATGAGGATTTATGAACAGACTCTGCAACAGCAAAACTAAATTAATCTAAGTTGGGAATCTTCTCACAATTGTTCCTGTTTTCTATGCTCTTTCCAAGTCCAAGATAAATTTTTCAGACTGTCCTACATAAGAGTCCTTACAATCTCTCTTTCTCTTGCTGCTCTTTGATGATTTTGTTAGTCTCCAATGCAAGCCGCTTCTGATGCATTAACTCCTGGCGTTCCTGCTCACGAAGATGTGCTTCTCTCTGCCTTTCTTCTTCAGTCATGAACAGCTCCTTTCCCTGCAATCAGAACCACCACACAAAGCAGCTGAGAAAAAGTCTCATGAACATAGTTCTTCTAGGAAATCATTCAAAACAGATCAGGTACTAAGCACATCTGCCATTTCCTCACATTAATTTTCCTGAGGAATGCTTTCTGAAAGACTCTCAAAGATCTGACCACTTGATTCCAAAGAGCTACTCCAGTTTCGTTCTCAAAGTTATGATGTGCTAGACACCTCATAAGAGGCAAACGACTAAAGTCAGCAACAATAGCGTAGGAGTTGTGCCAAAGATACGCTCAGTGTGTCACCCAGAAGAAACTCCACATTATACTTTATTGAAATCTAACTGAGCAATGCAATGCTAGAGAACAGCACGATGAATGAATCCCTACATGGAAGACAACTACACAGCAACTGTGTTTTAATGCTCTTGTGGCTGCTGTGGAAAAGTACAGGGAACCCAAATACAGGAAACATATATTGCCAAAATGTTATATAGTTGATGTGTTTAAGTTGGTTTTGTTCCTGTTTCATTTGCTTTGCAGTTAAGAAACAAGCACTATTTTCTATCCAAGAAAGATCTTTCCATGGTGCTATTTGCGGAACGCTTCGATAACATTTATCTAATTTTCATTACTGCAATTAAAATCCCATGATAATTAGGAAGGCGGAATTTTTCAAGTCTTTAAGGCTCAAAGTAGACAGCTTAAGGAAAAACAGGCAATGAAGAATGCCTTTGCACCATGGTCTTTGCTGATCGAAAAAAAGCAGAGAAGCTTTTTCCTTTTGCAACCTCGTCTTCAATACAAAGATGTGTATTGAGGAAGAGAAACACACAAGGTCTAGTAGGATGGAGCAGAAGAGTTCCATAGCAACAATTCACCATTTGAAGGATGCAATCCCAGTGTTACATTCTGGAGTAGATCCCATCTTTTCTAACAGTTAGTAACAGCTGGGAGTTCAAACTAAGTCCTTAGAATATTCAGTTCCTGGAGCATTTGTTTAAAAAAGGTCTACAATGTCTCTGACAGCTGTATCTTGTTACTCTAAGATTAGTTTAATTAAACCATGAATTCCTTAATATAGCTACACAGTATACATGAGCCCTTAGACATAGCTTAAATGATTTATTAAATTTTGCTTTCCCTATTTAATTGCGTTGCAAGGCAATTAGAAAATACCATCTTTGATTAGTCTACGGAACTTGAGTATCCTCTTGTATATAACTATACATTTTACTATAAGAAGGATTAAAGCAGTAAAATCAATAAAACATTTATTGAAAGCCACACTGAAGTCAGTGGAAAGATTTAATTAACTTTAGCTGGCTTTAGATTAGGCCCCAAAGACGTATAGTTCTGTTGTACAAAACAGTGGAAATAGAAAACTGAACAACTTTCAATGTGCTAATACACTAAAGAGATCAGATAAACAGTTACACAGGGAATTAATTTGCAATAAAACTGAGACATCAGCTATTCAGAAGGAAAAATTGACTCCAATCCAATTCACCTTTCATGTTTTAGCAGAAGCAGCTATCTATTAGAACAGGAGCTCTCAAACATAAGAAACCATTATGATAAAGTTAATTTCCATTCCTTGTAAAGTGAATGGTTTTCCGCTGGCCCACAGTCATGAAACTGTTTTATTTGAGAAGACTGTGGATAGTTATTAATGAAATAATCAAAAGCCACTCAACACTGCTCTGTTTTGACAGAATTCAGAGGGATAGACATTATAATGAAACACAGCTTCACTTCTTATTTATTTTTAGCATTTATTTCCCCATATAGCAATTTCCATAGACATTCTGCTTTTATAAATACATTACTTACAGCGCCTGCCACCACAGAGATAGTCAAAGTACGACTACTTTTAAGCACTCTGACAGCCTGCAAAGTAAACCAAAAGAAAAATCAGTCTGAATTAATTGATAAAAGGCCTATATATACAGAATGAGAGGTGGTGGTTGTCAAGGCTGGAATTCCCGGAAGACCTACCTGAACTAAACAAGGTGGTAGGTATTCAAATGTCCAAATTCCTATGTTCAAAACACAACTTCTTTGTCTAAGTAGCCTGATAGCAAAACAAACTTTTGGCAGCCAGGAAAACTGGACAGATGCTTAATAAGCTGACAATTATGTATTCAGGGAATTAGGAAGATTTCATCTTACCTCTTTATGATCCACGTTAGAAAAGTCCACTCCATTTACCTCAACAATCTGATCACCGACCTAAAGGAGTTAATCCAAATTTTAGTACAGATCAGATGCTAAATTAGTACATATATTAAATGAAAACAGAAAAAGACATAATCTACCATTTTTCATACAATAATCATAGGTACTGGCAGAGTGTAAGAACAGACCAGAAAGTGGCCAGGCCTGCACATCCTCCCATATTAGCATTTTTTACTGCCACTGAGTTTGAAGGACTGTTGGTCTGACCCAGTAGGGCACTTATCAAGTTCTTAAAATTTAGGAAACTTGCTTCATTTTAAATGTAACCCTACAGGATTTCTTTTGCGTTGAAAAAAAAAGAAAAAAGCACAGCTAGTGACTTTGCAGTGATGCAGAACCCTTGTAGTAGTAAATATACCAAACAAGATTTCCTTGTGGTACCTACCTTTGGAAGATGGCAAACTTACCTCTAAGCCCACCTCCGCTGAAAGAGAACCCGGCTTAACATTGCTGATGAAAATGCCTGGTTTTTGTGTTGGACCACTGGAAATACTGGTATAATACATAAAAAAACCAACAAAAATTTATAGGATAATATCTATAGAATAATACAGTGTAATACATTGAGCAGTCGTAGTTATTTTCCCATAATTTGTTTCTGTTGTGGTTTCAGCTGGGACAGAGTTGACTTTCTTACTAGCAGTTGGCATAGTGCTATATTTTGGGCTTGAGACAGGAATACTGTTGATAGCACACTAATAGTTTTGGTTGTTGCTAAGCAGTTAAGGCCTTTGCTGCTCCTCATACTGCCCAGACAATAAGTAGGCTGGGAGTGCACAAAAAGCTGGGAGGAGATGCAACCAGGACAGCTGACCCCAACTGACCAGAGGAATATTCCATGCCATGTGATGTCATGCTCAGTAGGTAAAGCTAGGGGAAGAAGGAGGAAGGGCATGAACATTCAGGGTTATGGCATTTGTCTTCCCAAGTAACTGTTACACATGATGGAGCCGTCCCTTCCTGGAGATGGCTGAACACCTTCCTGCTGATGGGAAATAGTGAACAATTTCCTGGTTTTGCTTTGCTTGCATGTATGGCTTTTGCTTTACTTAGTAAACTGTCTTTATCCCAACCCATGAGTTTTTTCTCACTTTCACTCTTCTGATTCTCTCCCCTATCCCAAGTCGGGGAGTGAGTGACTGTCTGCATTGGCTGGCTGTTGGCTGGCTGGGATTAAATGACAACAGTCCTTTTTGGCACCCAACAATTTACTGGAGATTGATATCTTTAACCCTGGGATTAAAAGTCCCATGTTGGGCACCAAAAACCACTGTCATGGTGGAAGAATTAATAATTCCTTGCACTTTTTCCTCACTGACCTGCAGTATACTATATGTATAAAACAATGTTATTTTTCAGGATTATTTATTAAAAGAAAGAAGGATGTTTCAAACAGGGGCCAACGTCTAGCCTAGAAACTAAGCTGCAGTTTAAGCTAGGCCCAAACACAGAACAGATTTTGTAAACAGTATATCCAGCAGGTGATGCTGAACCACCCCTCCAGGTCTGTAAATAATTTTTTAAAAACCTTTAGATCTTCCAAATAATATGAAAGAAAACTTATGCTTTAGAAATCATTCTGTGCAGTTCAATCTTGATAACTTCAACTACATATTCCTAAATATAGGAGAAATACCACAATATCACTTCTACCCCAAAGCCTCCATAACTATCTGCAGGAACAGGAGTCTGAGAAGCATCTGTTCATATTTCTAAAAATCTTTCAAATTCAACGTGAAATTTGGGAACTGGATATAGCTGTGTGATCGCTTCTTAGTTCTGAAAAGGGTCACAGAAAGCAGTTTAAGTCCAGGGAATGAACCTGACACTGGATGGCGCTGGAACTTGCTACATAGCGGAGCAGCATTCAGAAGTATTTTAAAACATAAAAGCATTTAAAAGATCCAATTCCATAACAACTTGTACAAGGTCACTTTCAGTCTGCTCTTTTTTTTTTTTTTAATTTTTTGGTTTTAAGTTAGAACTTGTAACACTTTATGCTTTGTCTAATAATACATATTTATACATAATTATGCATTGTCTAATAATAAATAATTATGCTTGTCTAATATTAAGTAATTATGCTTTTCTAATAACACATAGCATGTGCCACAGATATCCTCCTGTTTCAGTTTGTCTTCCTGATCCAGCATGGATCTCCATTTTCCTGATATCATATCAGTGAAGGATGGAAATAACTGTCTTGGATGTCTAACTTAACAAACCAGTGACATTAAATAAGAAACATGCACCTACCTGCATCCCATGCCTTTTGTACCAATCAAGCTAATGAAAACTTTCTTCTCTTTATTGTCTCTCCCTCCAGAAGAAGCAAGACCAGCAACACTGCCTTTTCCTTCCTGTAGAGGAGTTAAAAGATGATGCACGTATTACTCTGCATTGAAGCTATACCAAGACTCCATGAAGCCAGGATCAAACCCTGCCAATATCAAGATATGATCGCTCTGAGGCCCTGCTGGAGATGAATGCGAAGTACAGTCATTTCAGTGAAGCTGCATGGCTGAGATGAAAGACTGAACTTATCTTTCTATTTGGAGGAGATGGTTTAGACAAACTTTGTCTTCAGAAAAAGCATGAAAGAAAATTAGGGGAAAGTGATATGGCAAAATAATCATTTAGATGTTCCCTGGCAAAAGAGCTGGAAAAGTACATGATAGTGCTCACTATTTAACAAAAAGTCTTTCTTCCTGAAAGCAAAAGAATCGTGACCATGGTCTCTTTTTTCATTATTGTAACCCATCGAAGTCATTCCTCCACTAATATAGCTAAGATAGGCCAGATACCCTGTTAAAGATTTGTATAGTAGAACTACAGCCTGGTAAGTTAATATGCTCAAGGAAAGTAAAGCACCAATTAATGAGCAAAAGATATTTTATTTGTATCATACCCTTTCCTTATCTAATGATCCTAGAATAGTTTCCTACCACGAAAGATGTTTCTTGCAGAATACTTGTAACAAGATACTTCAACACAGAAATACGTACAATAACTTCTGTGATAAGCTCTGCTGAGAAAGCGTTCCAGAACCATTAGAGATTTCCCAGAAGACATCTTAATAAACATTGATCTCTTACCCCAGACTCTGACACAAATTGGTCCACATATTGCCATTTAAGGGGTTCATCTGCTGAACTGGAAGGAAAACGTAATTTAAAATAGTGACAAAATAAATGTGAATGTACTCAAGAAACTGCTTTGGAATGTGGGCTCCTATTTTGCATCCACAAGTTTCTTTGGATACCATTCACAACTGGTTTATTTTTTAGCAATATAAATAGAACATCAAACAAACATACAATTATTTAGGCTAGTAAATCCAATCGAACATAATTTTGAGAAAACCTCCTCAAGTGAAACACTTTTGAGAAACTCTAAGAAAAAATGTGAAAACAATCATAATGACTTGAACAGCTTATATAAGTGTCTATGCAGAGACACACCTCCCGTCATTAACATTTCTCAAACATTCCACCTAAAGTTCCAAAATTTCAACAAAAAATTGAAAGAGGACAACAATTTGAAAATTTTCTAAGCTTTGAAGCCATCCTCAAACGTTATGTACACACAGAAGCAGTGGAGCTCTCTGTTAAGCTAGGTGCATTGATAATAACATTTCCAGGTAATATCCATGAAAAATGAGGAAATAAAAACTGGTTCACTTAAGCAACAGACACAAAATGTCAGATTCATCAAACAAGACATCTGCCTGTTTATCACAAAGAACATGCCATTTTAATGAGCTACAGAGATGCCCATTCACACCTTTTCAACCATACAGATAAACACAGAGGTTCTTTGGAAATTGAAGAGGCTATGTGAAAATGAATATCAATTTCTTTTCAAATTAAATACCATTACCTTTTGACAGGTATCATGCCAATATCTGAAAAAGAAAAATACTCTGCTAAGTAACACTTTTTACAGATCACTAGCAATCTATTAACAGCAACCTTTAGTGACACAGGTGATTTTTGCTGTTACTTACGCCTTACTTTTATGGACACTATTTTCTTTGTACGAATGAGGTTTATGACTTCTTCATGTGTGCACGAGGAAATGGAATATCCATTTATACGAACTATCTCATCTCCAACCTCAAAAAAGAAAGGTAGAAGAAAAAATAAATAGTGCAATTAAGAAATGATGCAATCTGGCAATCATTTTGCTGCAAAGGTTTTGATAATGCTGAGTCTTGAATAATTTTTGAATTTCAGGTAATGTCCAGATCAGATTTACCTGTATTTGTTTGAACATAACATTTAATGCCCAAATGGCAGGTTAATGGCTAAATAACAATTTTATAAATAATATGTAGAGGAAAGGATAAAAATTAGTCTCTACACATCAGGCTTATAGACCACAGATTACCTTAAACAAAAGTGTCCATAATTCACTTATACTAAGTTTGGAGTGATTTTCTTCCCTTATACTTCAGCAGTTTAAGTTTGCTTTTACCACATGCTCTCCAAGATACCTTCTTAGCTATGTTGATCAACAAGAAACTAAACTTGATCTTATTAACTCGCCTTATTCTGGATTCAGAAAAATGCATTATCTTAATGAAATTTAGCTCCATTTCAGGTATGACATCTAATCACTTACAATAGTCATGTACTAACATAATGAATGCTTATTCTGGGGTTCAGTAGCTTAAACCTTCTTGGATCACCTGCATTAGTAATAAAATTGCATACTACTCATAGGTGACAGATTTTCATAGGTGCAGTTTCACAGCAGCAACCCATCCTTTCTCTGCTATGGTTGAGATAATGATACCCTAGGCTGTGACATTCCTCCTGCTGTATGACATGAAAAAAAGTGATAAAACCTGGTATAGAAACATAGAAGGAAGCTCCCACCACACAGAAGGCAAGTCAATCACTTATTCCAAGCTTACTCAGGCCTTTGCATGTACGCAATATATATGTATTTGGGGTCCATGGGTGACAGGGAACCCAGACAGCTACAGAACAAACTAAGAATGTGCACTCTGAATAGCAGAGACAAAACTAGTGTTACCCCCAAGACAAATTTAAATGAAGATAACTCAACTGAAACCAGCAGTAATTTGCACTCTGTCCTCCACCCTGAAGGACTGGCTCTGGGTCTCTGTACAGAGGCCCTCTGATTACCTTCCAAACCTGTGTGCCATATGTCTCACAAAATGAGTACAATAACGGACTGAAAAACAACTGGATTTTTCTACACAGGTTTCACCTGTTATGCGGGAAAAGATGTAGGGGGTTTACTAATATAGAAACCCAACAACTACACAGGCATTCCAGAGGGAAAAAAAGCACACCTAGATAACTAGTGTTATATACTTATGTATTTGTGTATATATAGGGTTTTTTTATATATATATACACATATATGTATTAGTGTATATATAGTTTTTTTTATATATATAGTAGCTAAAAGGTGATCCTTGTTGCTAATGTGTAATACCTGCCTCAAAACAGTTTGATATTGCTCTAAACAAATCACAGAAAAACATGTCACAAAAGTCTCATGAACCAATAAAAGCACAAATACAAAAAGAACCCAACCACTCTCCAGCATCTTTATATTAGTATAGTGCATCAAAAAGAACTAATGTATCTGGAAGCAAGAGACTGTAGAAACAAATCTACACAGTGCATGAAATTAATCTCCAAGACTCATTGTCTGATCCTAAAAAAGGCCAGCTTTCCACAGAAACAACATATGCTTGGCATATAAATTAAGTACAAAGACCATTCTGTAGTAGTGAAGACAATTCCTCCAAAGCAGGGTGGCTCACGTAACCTGCTCTCTAGGAATCCCCCCTAGCACATGTTATCACCCAAACTGCATAGGAACTGATCAAGAGTGTTTGCTGGCACAGATCAAAGGCCACACTGGGGACCTGTCACGGTTTTGGCTGGGATGGGATTGACTTTCTTACTAGCAGCTGGTACACAGTGCATACTCTATTCCATTAGGCAATGCAAATCAGTCCTCCACACAGCAGGATAGATAAAAGATTACTAGGAAATGGCTTTAACAGCAAATCATCTTATACCTCTGTACTTTGATCTCCACAAGCACAAAGCCAAACATTTTGGCTTTACTGCTCTCCAGTAGTGTTTCTTATGAACTACCGTGAATATTTATTATGTAACATGTATCAAAATCCCATCTTGGTAGTTGACAGGACTCTTCTCATTAACGTGAGGAGAACAGGACTTTGTTCTTAATAAAACTTTGTGTGCCTCCTCTAAAATACGTCTGCTTTCATGGCAGCATTGCACCCTAGTGAATGATTGCCTGTTTCCACTTAAAGACTCAAGTTTCAAGCTGCCAAATTTCAGCTATTTAGGCTTAAGTTTTCCACGCAGGTGTCTGCATCAAGTTGATTTCAAGTTTTAGCAAAGCTAAAGCAACTAGTTCTAAACAACAACAACAAAAAAATCAAAGTGGAATGCATTGTCACACTCATTTAAAAAAATACGTACAACCATTTTGTTGAGAGGCTCTGTGCTTTCACTTTAGATTTGGAAAAGGTCCTTATACTACAAATTGAGTATTAAAAGTATGATTTTTAAGTCTTAGTGAACATCTTTATTGACTAAAAAAAATTTAGGGGGGAGTGGCAGGTTCACCATAACACGTTTGGTGAAAGTTAGTTAATATCAAGACTCTGGCCATGATAATACTGACTGATGGGAACTTCCCTTTCATCCAGTTGCTTTAGGACTGCCAGTGCACCAGCCTCTGCTACAAAGGTCAGCTATGAACACATTTTCAACTGCTGCTGTGGCATATCTGAAAAGTTAGCTCTTCCAGATCACAGGGAGCACAGGAGACTCATCAAGATCAGAAAAGGATGAGAAGCTTCATTCAGCCCTAACCACTAAGTGAGAAAATGCCATTGTGCAAAAAAAAAAAAATAAAAAAAAATCAGTGTCTGCTTACAGGATTAAAGACTTCATTGTAATATTTACAGAACACTTTTACAATAAATATTGTAATCTTTAACACGCTTGCTAAGTCTGTGTAAGCAGTCTTAGATAATGCTAATGCTCTGATCCAAACACTTTTTTTTTTTAATAGATGAGTATTTTTTTTCTTTTGAGACAGATTCTTCCAGGCTTCCCCATCGAGACTTTCCAACTCCACTACACCAGAAAGTCAGAAGGTAATTACAGCAGTCTTAGTCAGACTGAGGAATTGATCTACTGTGGCCATATATAGATTAAATGATGCAGCATATCCACTGTCTTTTTCCATCACACAAGTTTGATGGGAGTATATCTGCTTGATAAGGCTTAAAAAAAAAAAAGTGAAGTCAGTCTAGCTCACTGAGGACTAGCTTCCTTCTACATTCATGACAGTTTTAGGGACAAATGGGCACTGGTGGATGCTCCTCCTCCAGCACTGCACAGCTCAGCACCAAAAGTCTAAATTTGCATCACCACATTTATGTGAGAGGTGGAAGTGTAACTGGAAGCAGGAATTCCTCCCCATGCCGTGCATCTTAGAGACCCTCTACATTAGCACAGACTGTGACCATCTACCCTTGGGTGACAGTGACAATGGCCATGCCATCACCCACTGCCTCTGCTCTTATTAATTTGTAATAAGTATTATCAAACCTTCCTCCTGTGATCTGTTCAGCTGAAAAAACCCCACCAAATAACACCACCACCCCCAATCACACACTTTTATCTTTCACTTGTTTCACAGACTTTATCTAGTTTTTTTCTGGGAAGCACCATATGCCCTACAATTGTCCACAAAACACTAGCAACATGTCCACTGTACCAGCACAGTTCATACAGTGCAGTTTTCTCTCCACTGAATTTAAAGATTTTTAGCTGACACAACACAGCATCAGAATTCTAAAAAAAAAAGAAAGTGCAGTATGTGACTGTCCTGCAGGAGAGAATACGGTTGCAGAGGCATAATATGACCGTGGTCCCCAGTCTATAACTAGTGGGGCTGCTGCTCCACCTGCTGGATATCCAAAAATCTCACCCAGTGTAATGGCCTATGTGCAATTTGCAGCACTCTGAAGAGCTTGACTGTTTTCATTAAGCCAGTCAGAGTTTTAATATGATCGTTAATAAATAAATTGGTCAGTACTGAAGGCTTTTGAACATACAATCTGTGGTAAAAATGCAGAATTAGACAAGCAAAAGCATACTGGGTCTGCAGTTTAGCTATGAAAGAACACTCACTAAAACAACTTGTTCCAAAACATCCAAAACCACATCCATCCATCCATCCACCCACCCATCCCACAGGCCAGGCAGCCATGCCATTGCACTCCTCTTTGCCCTGCAAATATATCACCAAATTCTAAGCTAGTTCCCCACCCTAAACCCAAGAATTTAGCCTAGTGTTGTTCCATTGCCCTCAACACTTCAGGAAATCCACTGTAAATAATGCACTGTAAATAATTTTTAGGACTGGGATTAGCACTGGCAATGTGACTGTACTGCCAAGAAGCAAAATAGCTCAGGGACAGGTTTGTGGCATTGTGCATGAAGACTGAATATCCTCTACAAACCATAAAGACTCTCAGCCTATTTGGGATTCTGCTGGTCATTCTCGGAAATGGTAGGAAAGTGAGTGACCTCTGCTTTTCAAAGGAGTTCCTTAATAGTAAAATGCTCAAAAAGCTTCTTCCTCCATTCCCATCTCTGGCCTCCCTCTGGATTACCCACTTGCAAAAATACCAGAAGCTTGTGCGTTAACTATTTCATAGAATCATAGAATCATAGAATCATAGGGTTGGAAGGGACCTCTGGAGATCATCTAGTCCAACCCCCCTGCCAGAGCAGGGCCACCTTACAGCAGGTTACACAGGAACGCGTACAGGCGGGTTTTGAATGTCTCCAGAGACGGAGACTCCACCACCTCCCTGGGCAGCTTGTTCCAGTGCTCTGCCACCCTCAAGGTAAAGAAGTTAACCTCAAGTATGCAATGCTGAACTCATATGATCTACCTAGACTTTTCTGTTGTTCTTATACATTTGGTGGTGGGGGTTTTTTTTGTTTTTAGTTTAGTTCAAGATCCCTTCTTTCCGCATGTCTTCCGCATCATGTGGGCTATAACAGACCATGGAGCCTGAGTTTGCACAAACCCATCTCTTTAAAAGGGTAACCTAACCTACTGTTATTAACTGCAATGCCATAACACACAGAAGCTGTCCAATTTTAGGACTGCAAATGGCAGTGCTGTTTGCGAGTCTCCACATAGCTTCTATATCTGCAGAACTAGTGTTGCTCTGGCGATGTCATCATTCACCAAGAGAGTTGTATCTGTTACTATTATACCACCTCCTAAAGAGACACACACTTAGAAAATTCTAAATGCAGCCAAGAACATACTTTATTTTTTCCTCCCATATGGGAATGAGCTTTTCCCATATAAATATTTTTAATACCCCTCTTTGCTGAGCTTCAGAAACCAAAGGAAAAGACAGTCTAGCACCCTTCACTCATCCTAATGACACTTCTGTTACTGACTGTCAATATATGACTGACGGTGTTTCAGAAATACCTCAGTCTACGTTGAACTACAGGAGACATTAGGCCAGTAGCACGCTGTTTTTCTTTAGGACACTTGGAACAGCTTTTCCTTCAAAAAAATTGTCCATATACTGAAGTAATTAGTAGTTGTTTTCATGTATTTTGTTACTTTTGTACTGGTATCACTGTATACCAACCTTCTGAATCAAAACCAGTAGAGATAAAAGTCTGGAGGGTTGAGCAGAGTAGAACAGTAACAATTATTTTGTTATTATATATCACTGTTTCCCCTTTACCTATCAAACAGGGAGATGACAGACTTTCAAAAAGAAAAGCTGCAAACCTAACTTTTCCCAAGTAAAATGCCTATTATTTGTAACTTTTAACATGAGAAATATCATATTTAGTGCTTCCAGGAAATTGAAGCGTTTTTACATAATAACATCACTGTTTCAAATGTCTCGTTTTGTATACTTCATCCATTTTCATCATTCATACCAATCTCCATCTCTTTGTATTCAGGAGAATCCCCACAGACGTAAGTATCAGAAAACAGAGAGAAAAAAAAAAAGATGAAGTACATTTCTCCATGAAAGGACAAAACACTTGCCTGTGAGCGAAATTGTAGTTAAAAAAGGGTCAAAACTACAAATGCCTCTGTAAGCCTTCGTGATTATTCAGTCATTTTAATGTAACTTGGAAACTACTTCAAGGAGAAAACATGCAAAATTAATTTGAATTTTTTTAAAAAAGCAGCAGGACATAGAACTGATGGTATAATAGAAGATCATTATACCTTTCCAAGACAGCATTTTTGGGATAGAAAATGTGTAGAGATTTAGTTAAATAAAGCAGGTGGGTGAAATTTCAGAAGCAGTTGGCTTTACTGTGAGACAGCAATTTAGAACAATGGGTTGCCTGTCAGCTCTCGTTATTCAGTGAGGTTCAGAAAGTGTCTAGTGCCACCTATTATGAAGGCGCTTTAGGCTGAGCTTTAACACCACATATCAGAAAACGGAAGTCAGGGAGTTACATGAGCTGTGAAGCACCACCTTGTTCATACTAATACACATAATCTGACTCTAACAAATTCATAGTCAGTCTCGAGCATATTTTCCAGCCCAAAGATCCTTTACAATCCCATTCACTGTCACCAACGTGTAGTACAATGGCCTCAGTTACAGAAAGACCAGTGACTTTCTGCATACTGAGAAAAAATGAATATTGACATCCCCACAGCAGCACAACTAAGCATAAGTTCTTATCTAACAATCATGTCATAGAATCATTTAGGTTGGAAAGGACCTTTAAGATCATCAAGTCCAAACATTAACTTAGAACTGCCAAGTCCACCACTAAAACCATGCTCCAAAGCACCACATCTACAAGTCTTTTATATACTTCTAGGGATGGTGCCTCAACCACTTCCCTGGGCAGCCTGTTCCAATGCTTGACAAGCCTTTTGATGAAGAAATTTTTGCTAATATCCAGTCTGAACCTCCCATGGTGCAACTTAAGGCTGTTTCCTCTTGTCCTATCACCTGTTACTTTGGAAGAGACTGATTGCAACCTCTCTACAACCTCCTTTCAGGTAGTTGTAGAGAGTGATAAGGTCTCCCCTCAGCCTCCTTTTCTCCAGACTAAACCACCCCAGCTCCAGCTAAATAAAGCCCCAGCTTTATTTATTTATTTAAATAAATAAAATTTATTTAAATTTTAGAAAGCTCTCACTCAGCACGAATTATACAAACATGGAAACATAACTTTGACTGATGTTGATAGAGGATTTTGGGGTTTTTTTAGTCTAAAGAGAGTAGTGGGGTTATACTGAAGCATACCTACAAAACACATTAGCTTAATTAAACACTGTAACGAATCATGCCAGCCTAATACATTTTGGACTAGTATTAAATATAATCCTTAAACTTCCAGCAACTATTCACAGTTGGCAAACTGAAAGTAGTCGGGCACACAAGCTTTTCTACTCAGAAACACAGACCATATCAGCTTTGAAACTACAGAAAGATGAAGTCATTTGCCATAGCAATTGCTCACTTCTCTCTTCACTTATACATGAGCAAGAAATGACACATTCAAAAAAACCAAAGACCCAACATTTGATCAATGTGAATTGCATAAGTACTGGTACAGAAAAAAAGTGTTTCTATATGTAATTATTTTTGCCAATTGTTACAGTTCATGTATCTAAAATTTAATCACTGAAAGTGTAATTCTATGCAAAAAGTATCTATCTACAAAGGATACTGGAAATGGATAAAAATAGGTTCTTTCTTTTATGTACTTCCATTGCATAAATCAAAGCCCTCACAATTTATACACAAAGTTCAAATAAACACTTCATTACAAAAATTACATCTGCACAAGGTGATAGTAACATATTTTAGTATTTATACGCTATGCTCTACATACTATTAGAATTTATCAACTTAAAACACTCTTCCACAGTCTACAGATCTTTCTTTCCATCTGTTTTCATTTAACTGCTCCTACTCATGAAGTATAAGCACTCCAGAAAGACCTTTTCTCTTTAAAATTTATCACATCCCAAATGTGAAAAAAAAGTTTACCTATCATTAAAATTGGTGAAAAGAGCAATTTTAATACATAGATTCACCATGGATATAATGGTATTTACTACAGCATTGACTTAATTTTTTATCAAATTTATTACAAGAAACAAAGAGCACCTAGCAATAGCTATTTCTAAATATTAAAGAACAACTCTTACTGCCTACTTCCCTAACACTGTAGTAAAAGATTTTTCGCAGCACAGCAGTCACGAGTATAATTTTGTTACCTGAAGTCCAACATTGTCTGCCTGTCCTCCTTTAACTAACTGGGAGATGAAAAGGCCGCAGCTAAATTCCACTCCACCTCTCACGCTTATTCCAAGTCCTTCAGGATGCAAACGATCCAATCTCACCTCTTTCAGCTTTCTGCAAAAATGGAAGATACTCAACTATTCAGGTTTATAACACTTTGTGGCAATGATGTTTCATATGAAAGTCATACATGATTTTTCTCTATAACATTTGGGCATGAAAAAAAAAACAATTTGACTGAAGTTTGGATGGATGTGTGTTAAAGCCATCAAGTATTTTTCATAAGAAAAGACATCTGCAACCATTGAAGCTGTTTGCTTCTAAAGGATTAGAGCTCTAAGATTTTTTTTATTATTATTAAATGCAGGAAAAATAAGAAAAGATTGTTTCAACTGCAACAAACTGAAAGCACTGGTTTTGACTCCCTTACACTGCCGTTAATATATACAACTACTCAGCAAACAATTTCATGGAGCTCAAAACTGTACTTATAGCAAATACATGAAAAGAAAAAAAAAATATGCCCAGCTCTACACAGGTGACCAGTATTTTACTTGGAATTTGTCTGAAAACTCACTATTTCCTGCTTCTATTTAAGTTAGCCACATTGTTCTACATTCTCTTACCGTGATCTTTTTGGCGTAAGCTGATCATATTCCACCTGGTGTTTTAACGGGATAAGTGGGCGGATAGCATCAAATAGAGGCAATCTGCTTGGTTCATTAATCACGAGTTTTAAGTCTCCCACAAGCACTGGGAGATTCATAGACCTACAGAAACACAATGAGAAAACAAGCACAGGTAATCAACACACCAACACAAATCATTATTTAATAACTTGCTGTGCATGTATCTTCAATGTTTGCATTTCCCTTCAACCTATTTATGCAAATATTGGTTTAATCAAAGCAAAATAGCCTCTGAGAAAGCAATCTTTCTGTAAGCAAACAGGAGTAACTGCTACCTCCTCCAAAATTACTGAAAAATCCTATATATTGTCTTTAGCTTTTAAGGTCACACGCATCACTTCTATATATGACATCTTTAATTTCAGAGTCCCAAAAAGATTTATGGAACTGTCTACTACACTTTTGTCTCCTTACTAGTTAGCAATCTTTCCAAGTGAATCTAGGCTACAAGCTCCTTCCTCTCCTAAACTTAGGGGACTAACTGACAAATTGCTTTGGTACAGGAAAAAAAAAAAATCACAATGCTCAGTAGCTAGAACAAAGACTTGTTTTAAGTTTGGGGGGTTTTTTTCCAAATCAAAATTGAAGGGCCATTAACCAATAAACAAAATCTACGGAAGTTAAACTGCTGCGAACAACTGTTTTATGACAGCTAGACAAAGTAGTCTCCTTTATGTCGTCAGTACTCAGTTGTAGGTTTAGAGAATGTACTTCGTTGTCCATCTGCAAGAGTGGAAGGAAGAGCTCCTCAAGGTTCAGTGGAACTACACAACATTCAGTTAAACTTAGTCTATATTATTTGCTCTTCTCTCTCTTATAATTTACATTTCCTGGCATACAATATTTCTGAGGCATATGCCTCAGAATACAGATCAGGAATGCATATTACATGGGATTAGAGGTCAAATACTTTTGGAAATGCTGTTCGCAGTGAAGTAGACATTAAATGTTAACTCCAACACCCATTGCAAATATTTTTTGCCCTGGAGTACTTCATAATATATTCCAGAAAAGTCACACATCATCAGCGTATGTTCATAGAGATATTGGAAATTTTGCTCAAGTCATTGCAATTTTGGAAATCGAAGTAAAGTTACTATGTGCATTGTTAATTTTGTAACTGCAAGAAGATTTTAAATAATTAAGAGCTTCTGAATCAACCAGCTTTACAAACAAGAGGCTTTATCAATGGAGAGGCAATTAGACAGACCTGAGTGAAACTGAATCAGATATGCAGCTGAATACACACATAACTATAGCTCAGTGCAAACATCAGATGGAAACGTCTACATTTCACTCAGATGAGATGCTATTAATTAAGATATGAATGGAAACAATGTCTATCAGAGTCACTTGTCTATGATGAGTGGAAAATACATTCTCATCTTCTTTGAAAAACAATGGATCAGATGCTGAGCTCATTTGCAATGATATATGTCCTAAGAAATTGTGGTTCAAATCAGTTCAGCAAAAGGATTGGTAACAGGCCTATCATCTTACCATTTTCTTACCCATTATGCTGTAATAAGCCAGAGTTGTTAAACAAGCCAGATTCCCAGACTAAACTTTTTCAGCTTTCTGATAACAGTTGCAAAAATATTTTTATCTGAATAGTTATCAAAAAAATCTTTGAAAAGCAAACTCAATGAAAACCTCTATTGCAAACAAATCATCATCATTTGAAAATATTAACGAATTTGATTAATGCTCTCTCATTTTCCTAAGAACAGTCTTATCATTCAAGAGCTTCCCCCCACCCTCCCCACATGAGTCCACCAAATTCTTTTACAAAACTGCCAAGTCATAAAACCAAAGTAACTTTATGGGTGGTTACAGACATTCTCCTTCCTTGTCTGCAGGCTACACTGTAAAAGTATACGACTTCATTAAACAGAACAAAACCTACTACTTCAACTGCTTTTCTAGTAGCATATAGAACCACCGCTTAAAACCTTGAATACTCAACTCTTTACATTTAAAACCATTAGTAAAATTCTACACAAACATATATAAAGCTAGATCTTACTGATGGTACATCCGCAGCACATCATAAAGGTAATCTTTCTCCGCTTCATTGTCAATTAGTAGATTAACCTGAAAACCCAAGAACATTACTGTAAATCTCTAAATAAATAGCCAGAAATGTTGAACATACAAGACTTTCACAAATTCTTAAGCAAAGATTTCAACTGGCAAATACTTTCTTTTTTTCCCTAAAAGACAAACACTTTTTTTTGCAACAGAGTATTACCTCACAATGTGAAACTTATAACAAGACTTTCTAAAACTAGTATTACAACAATTGGTCAAAGTGATAAAAACCAATATATTCTGTATGCTAGATTTCCCCTCAGATGTAATATTATTACAATAATATCATATTTGCCTTACCTGATAATCACTGTACTGTTGAATAAATGTTTTCAGAAACCTTTTTGGCCATTCATTAATATAGCACATGCTGTCACAGATAAAACCACCACACTGAGATGATTATAATCTATATTCTGTCGTCCAAACCACTGATTTCAGGATCTGACTTATCATGCCAACTGCTACGCTACTGTTCCTCTTTGCTCCAGCTCTTAACTGATAGAACTTGCTAGTTATTCTTTCCTCCCCCCTAATAGCATGTTTACTTAAACCAGTGTCATATTACTAAGCTGCTCTTGGATAACTACAGTAAAATTAAGCAAAAAAACCACCAAGAATTCTCATACGAGGAGTTCAAATTTATATTCAGTAACAGCGAGACCCCTGTTGATCTTATTTTCATTGAGGGGTCACATCACATTATTTTTACATTTGGACAAGCCTAATGTTTAGGAGAACAATTTACATCTGACCTAAAGGCTAATATTACTGTGACGTGAAGTCTGAGGACCAATTTGCATACTTAAAGAAAGGCCCTTTCTTTCTAGGTTTGCAATGGTTTGCATTATATCGTAAATGAAATACATGCTTCATATTCCCTTTGTCCCTTTTGGCTCTCTAAAGCCAGCAAGACTCCTCATACAGGTGGTTTTCTCTTACTTGTCTCCTCTGGAAAAAGACACTTTTAAAACCCCTAAATGACAAAAAGCTACATATAGGACAAGACTGCCTGACAGAAATACCACTGAGTACACCAATTTATTCTCAGTGAATTTCAAAACACAGAAGAAGTCTACCTTAAAAGGAAATGAAACAGTTGCAATCAAACCACCAATACTGTACACAGGCTCAAGGCAGGGTGATACACACAAAATTAAGTCCCACATCCATTTTTTCCTTCCTCATCTTGAAAAAATAAATCAGCTTCAGTTCTGGCATACAGAACTCAATCCCCAGTGCTAGCTAAGGTATATTAAACATTTAAACACATCAACCTTACACCACAATGGGCAAAATCATCACCATCTTTCCCCCTGATTGGGATAGCAATCACCAAAAACATCCCATTGTTCTCCTGATACACCAGCTAATGGTCCCGTCTCCTACTCCCTCTCAGGAACTAGAGGGTCATACATACATTCTGACATTTCTTCTCACAAAACATTCAGTGTTGCTGCTTGTTTTCCCACACTTCTCACCCTGCACTAGCACCTTCCTTGTTCTCTGACAAAAACACCCAATTCATACAATCATAGAATTGTGAAGGTTGGAAGGGACCTTAAAGATCATCTAGTTCCAAGCCCCCTGCCATGGGCAGGGACACCTCCCACTAGATCAGGTTGCTCAGAGTGCCATCCAGCCTGGACTTAAAAACTTCCAGGGTTGGGGCTTCCACCACCTCTCTGGGCAACCTGCTCCAGTGTCTCACCACCCTCATGGTGAAGAACTTCTTCCTAACATCCATTCTGAAACGACCCATCTCTAGTTTTAATCCATTCCCCCTAGTCCTACCATTACCCGACATCCTAAAAAGCTTTCTTGTAAGTCCCCTTAAGATACTGGTAGGCCACAATAAGGTCTCCTTGGAGCCTTCCTTTCTCCAGATTGAACAATCTCAACTCTCTCAGTCTGTCTTCGTAGGAGAGGTGCTCCAGCCCTCTGATCATCCTCATGGCCCTTCTCTGGATAAGTTCCAGCATGTTTCCATCTTTCTTGTAGTAGGGGCTCCAGAACTGGACACAGTACTCCAGGTGGGATCTCACGAGAGCACAGTAGAGGGGCAGAATCACCTCCCTCGACCTGCTGGCCACACTCCTCTTAATGCAGCCCAGGATACGATTGGCTTTCTGGGCTGCAAGTGCACGCTGACGGCTCATGTCGAGCCTCTCGTCTACCAGCACCCCCAAGTCCTTTTCTTCAGGGCTGCTCTCAAGCCAGTCACTGTCCACCCTGTATCAGTGCTTGGGATTGGCCCGACCCAGATGGAGGACCTTGCACTTGGTCTTGTTGAACTTCATGAGGCTGGCACGGGCCCACCTCTCTAGCCTATAAAGATTCCTGTAGATGGCCCCTCTTCCCACCAGCACGTCAGCCACTTATAAATGACTTCTTATATATTCAGAATGCTACAGCTGGGTTAATCTTCCATGCCCATCTCTCTAATTAGGTCATTCTTCTCCCAATGCCTTCTATTCCACCAATTATCACTTCATCATAACCACCTGCATCTCTTACCATTTTCCTAATTCATTAACTCCTTGGGAGAGTCTTACTTTAGACATACGCTTTACCTAGTCTTATCAACAGCTTCTAAGAACTGAGTCTAATTTCATAAATCCCAGAAGAACATGCCCTTACATGTTAAGAAAGAAAAATAAATTAAAAAATCGGTGGTGACATGATGTAACTTGGATCAGAGGATTATTTTAGTATCTATTTCTCGCAAAAATAATCATGGAGGTACGGGATAATGATTTCACAGCTTTTAAATCAAGAATAGTAAAAAACCATCTGGACAGAGTCCCTGGCAACCTGCTCTAGGGGGGCTGGAGCAGATGACCTCCAGAAGTTGCCTCCAACTTCAACTTTTCTGTGATTATTTAAGGGTATCTTCATAATAGTTGTATAATTTATAATCCTAGAACACAAATAAAGAGTTGCTTATGATCTATTTTTCACCATATAAAATGCACTGGTTTTCATATAAATCAATAAGAAGTCATCACAAAACTGCACCTACATACAAAGGAAAAATAGAATCTGGCAATAAGTCTATATAAGTTCATTCAGCAGAATAGAAGTTGTGGGGGAAAAGGCACTTTTTGATGTGGAAAAAGTTCAGATGACAATAATGCACTAGTGTAGGATTAGTTCACTCTGTCAGCTTTCAAAGAATTATACAAAGTTCTATTTAAGCTACACAGCCTTTGAAAAACTATTAAGGGATATGGAAGAACTGGGCAATTATTTGCATATATTATATTTTGCATTGCTGCCTGGTTGATAGGAAGAATTGAATAAAATTAGTATGAAAAAATAATAATGTGAAAGTGGCAAATAACTGAGGAAACTCAAATCCTGGGGCTCAGCATTTTCACTGTTTTGACAGAGAAGAAATAAGTATCCAAGACGTTAAAGTTGCCACAGAAGCCACTAGAAGCAGGACGATACAAAATAATTTAAAAGCACTATTCCAGTATCTTCTTAGATAAAGTTTTCACTCAGACATGGATCCCACTTATTTGCACCAACGAACACTGACAGTAAGTCTTACGTTATCAGGGGTGGGACTAGAATGATTTATGAATTATAGCAGCAATGAAAGGGAAAAGGTTTAAAGTTCAAGATGGTAACCATCCGCCTAGGAACCAGAGTCTTTATAGATATGTTGCACAATCCACTGTTGAGTTATACAGTAATAGGTAGCAAGCAGAAACAACTTGCTAGATGGCTATAGTCATCACAACGGAGTATCCAGGTCCCTAATGTTTTTAAACCTCAGTTTGTCACATAGGTGGGTTTTTTGCAGCCCTTCTACGTCACTGTAACAATTCTTTCAGCTTTATTACCAGGTGATACTGCTAGAAAATGCAACATTACACTGCTTTGAAGAAACTCCACTCCGCAGCTGACCAAAACCACCCAACCAATCTCCCAGACAAAAAACCCAACGGGCTACAAAACAGGACTGAAAACTTCAGTCTGAGACACATCTTTCAGATGTGTAAATAATTCTCTCCCTTGTCTCCTTAAACAGAGCTTTCTTGGCTCATACAATTTAGAACTCTACTGAGCTCTTGTTTAACTGGGTAAATGACAAAATGACGTGCCAGGCAGACCGAGCCGCTCCATGTATCAAGTGTATTTGCACATGACTGCACAGGCACAACGGCGCTGCTGAACGTTAAGGTGGAACCGGAGCCTCCCGAGCGCCGGCTGCCAGCGCAGGGCTGCGCCTGTCACCGGCCCGGGCCTGGACTTCAGCACCTGCGCTTTTGCCTTCCTTCAGCTGGGCTGGGCGCAACGTTTTTTACGTGAGAATAAAAATAAAATTAATTGTAACAAGCCCTGAAAAAGCTCACGCGCTGAGGAATGTTCCTCCTCTTCTCCCCTTCCCTTTTAAACCGTTGGGTTTTAAGTTTTACAAGCATTCCTCCCACAGGAGGCTGCCACCCGCGCCATTGGCAGGGCAGTGCCAACTTCCCCGAGCTACCCCCTTCCCCGCCGCTCGCTCCGGCACACGGGCAGCCTTCGGGGAGCGCCGGCAGCACGCCCCGGCCCTTCCCGGCGCCGAGCCCCATCCCGACGCTTCGCCTCCCTCCAGCCCGCGGGGGAGCGGCTCTGCCTGCCACCTGCGCTCGCCCGCCCAGGGGACCCCGGGCGCCCGCGGGCCCCGCTGCTCTTACCTTGTGCCGGAACTCACGGGCCACCCGGCGCTCCATGCTGCGCGGGGTGCGGGCGCTGCGCGGTGTGCGGGCGCTGCGCGGAGCGGGNCGCTGCGTTAGCGGTACGAGCCGCCCGGCAGCGATAGCCTCCCCGCGACCCCAGGCTTCCGTTGTTTAAGGCCAAAGCAAAAAGAGAAAGAAAAAGTAAAAGAAAAGCCCCCGCCCCCGAGAGTTACCTGGCCTTTTGCCGGGGCTGATTTTTCCAGCGGGTGCTTCTCATACGGCACGGAGCTCACATCCAAACTTCTGTTTTGTATTTGTAGGTAGGTTCATCACCAGCCCTACTATTTAAGAAACACATGAAGATATGAAATTTAAAGCATGCTAACACCTGGAGGGGTGGACAAAAAAAAAGGGGGGGCGGGAGAAGAATTTGCTTCTATAAATTGCTCTACTGCAAATAATATCAATTTTTTTTATTATTATTTTCAGGTAAACAGAATGAATCTGATGCATCGCTGTCTGATTTCCACCAGCCTTCCCCACTAACAGAATATTGTTGCTTATGAATATAGCCTCTGTGTACTGTGAGTAACTGTGTAAGAATCAAGCTCAGAGTGCCTGAAAAGGAGCCTATTTCAGACTAATCTCTCTTAGGTTATTTTGTCTTCAGCTGGTTCTTCTCCCACTTTCCCTACTGTAGTACATGATAACAAAGACTTCTGCAATCAAGGCTGGAAGCAAGTGCAGGAGACCTGCCAATCTATGTCCCTTAGTCGCCCTGTGGAATCGGCTTTACCCACATAACTCCAGAGGGAATGGGATTTAGGTAAGCACAGGTAAGCACACTGCTTCTCCCTTCAACAGAGTGGGAACTTGTATGAATACATAAAAAGGCATGATAAAAAAAACCCCATACTGCTAAATACAAACTGGAATCTGTTTTAGTATTTCTGTGTGATAACCTCTGTAAACTACACTAGATCCTCTAGAAATTGCTCTGACCCCTTTCAGAAGGTGGCTTTGCTATATCGGAACAATTCAATGGGATGTACACTACCCATTTCTCATATCAGGTGTCAGGAATAAGAGAGGAATGCATTTTAAGAGCCTCTGTACAAATAAATACAAAAACTGTTTTCAGAAAACAATTTTCTCTTAGAAGTGCAACTATTAGTACACAAATCATTTGTCTTCTACCCAAACTCCGGTACCAGACAATATTGAAAAGCTATCTTACCTAAGCATTAGACACACAGCTGTAGAATTTCTTCCCTGCATATGCAAACTAAAATTGTCTTATAATTGAAAAGAGAAGGAAGGAAATACATGAAATTTAAAGGACACATAAAATACCATGTGTGTTTCCTTTAAATTTACGTATAGACTATAACAATCTTTGATATCTATCAATTGGTTCTAGAGGACTTTTCAGGGATTTTACAAGCTGAAAGTGAAGTACATTGGAAAGTGACTTTATCATATAGATAAATCTTCCAGAAGCCAGAAATTCATCCATATACTAAAATATAGTGGAGTTAACTTAATTTGGTGATCTGAAAACTGCTCTGAATTGTCAGGTAAAGGACACATCACAGCAAGGAACAAACTTGGTGGGCTGTTAGTCTGCTGTTACATGAATTCTGGTCCTCTACTGTGCGTAAACATGAAGCAAACAAACACACAAAGCTATCCCATGATCCAAAACTGTAAGTTTGATAATCAGAAGACTTACGAGATTGTTCTGAAGTTTCCATTACTTCAAGTATGTCGTATTAAAAGATGGTACAATTATGACTATGTATTAGTTTTTGACAATAAAATATTTCATACCAAGAAATCAAATTGCATCTAAATTAGCATCAAACTAGTTTCAAGATTGCTACTTGTGGCTTTATGGGAAAATTAATAAAGTGGGCAGCCCTTTTAGTAGGAAAAGAAATACATTAAAATGTGTTTTGTGTAAACTGATTCCTGTTGCTTTTGATCTACTTCCTCTACTTCCATTAATGTAATCTGGATCAGAAAAAGTGCACCAAAGCCAAGCGCGTGATGCATTCAGAGTAGATGAGCTCTGCTACAGGCTGAGGCTAGCACATAATTCTAACAATCTGTTTGGGGTTATTGGGAGAAAAGGCTGTGCTGAAGTAAAAGAATATCTTTTCTGTCTCTCTTTTTTCTCATACACATTCTCCCTCCAACATTTACAGGGGAGAACAGAATTCTGAGTGAAAACATCACTAGTTTTCCATCATTTCATTAGAAATTAAACACTTGTTGCAGCAAGAAACCCAATCCACAGGGACAAATTACAAAGGCAGAAAAGAGATCTTTTTAATGACTTACTGTTAACAGACTTCCCAAAGCAGTCAGAAAAAGCCCCTTTTCATCTGAGACAGTTTCTCACCTGGTATGGGCAGCTTCTAAAGCTTCTGTTATAAGATATGCAAACCTGAAGAATGATGGGGAGAGAGGCAGCAGCAGATGGGAAAGGGAAAAGAACAGAAAAGAGGTAACAGTAATAGGAAGAGGGGAGAGAAAAGGGAATAAAAATAATGGAAGAAAGGTAAAACAGACAGCAAATTTAATCACAAGAGAAAAAAAAAAAAACTGGAAAAGGGTCCACAAAGAGCTCCAAATTCAAGAGGGTGAATTTACAGTAACAAAAAGTTATCAGAAGTTATGGAAATAACCCATATACGTTGGCTGCCTGCTACATGCAGTTCGTGTCCTACTTGTGCCTTTCATCACGCAAGTCCTGACACCTGTTCCAGCGCTCCCTGTTTAGCACGGACAACGCCCGCTGCCCCTCGGCACAAGCCCCCGGCGCCCCGCGAGCTGCCCCTTCCCGGCACTGCGACATTCCCAGCAGCGGGGGGGAAGCAGCCCCCGGTTCGATGGCGCTATAAGCGGGGCGCAGCCTCGCACCCCACCGCGGGGGTCTCGGCTCTAAAGCTACAACACTAAATCGTTTACTAAACCTCAGTAAAGCGGGGAAGTGAAAATAAACGTGAGGAGCCAGAGGAGTCAGCGCCCGGCATAGGCGGTCAGGGAGAAGGCTCAGTGGGCCGGAGCCGCTCGGCTGCGGAGGCAGCTGCCGGCCAGGGCTGGGAGCCGCCTCGCGGGGCGAGGGGCGGTCTCCGGGTGGGCGCTCGGGAAAGGGGCGGAGGGCGGGGGGGCGGCTGATAAACTCCG
>VXBO01001120.1:54054-159022 GCA_013400135.1 Rhinoptilus africanus
TTTGGCAGTTTGAAAGCCTTCAGAGAGACCTCTCTCATGTACTTGCATAAAGCTTTTAAAATGTGCGATCTTTTAAAGAATCTGAAAACTACAAAGCCTTTGCCTATTTCTGCAAATGACTCTCTGGAGCTCTGAAACTGTTTGGGCCAAAGTTGGTAAATAGGCAGAATCATAAGAACTGAGTGAACAGGCTGGACCTTGTACCTACCTAGCTTAAGTAAAACTTGATCACTTTCACATCTCTAAATTAATCTTTCATGCTTCAACTTTTCTATCCAAGTGAATGTAGTAATGAATATCCTAAAAGGAAACCTGTCTTTGATTTGCAATAAACAATTTTTTCATGCCATGTCTTAAAGAGTAACAAAATAGAGGACTCCAATAATAAGAAGTGCTTAATGTTTTACAGAAAAATACGTCTAAGAAGGTTAACATCAGTTACAAATCTGCAAGAATTAATAGTGTATTGATGATAATGGTATGTTACAGTGAAGTCAATTCAGTTGGAGCGACTGGATTGATGTGATGGTTAAAACAAAAATCAAGTGTTTCAAAGTTGATGTGTATGGTAATTAGAGTTGTCAGACATGTTCTTGAATGTGTTGGCTTGTTTTTACTTTGAAAAAAAACTTTCATTTAGATGTCTCTTTTGGTTAGTATCTTAACTTTTGTTTGGGGTGGTACAGATACATGCTTTCTTTGCAGTTACCTCTTTGTGCTCCAAGCAGTTCTTCAGTGACTATATCTCACTTCATGCTGAAGGGCTTCACATTATACGAATTACTTTCAGCTATTCTAATTTTATTCCTAATAAACATGTTAAGTTCTGAAGAACAAATCATGGGTGAGCAAAGCTGGACATACAGTTTATTTGTAACTGAAATAAGTTCAGTTGCTTTTGCCAAGAAAGGTTGGACCAGATGATGATCCTTGAGGTCCCTTCCAACCTGGTATTCTGTGAGTCAAGAGATCTTAAGTACTCATGTAAGTAGTAATGTACTCATGTAAGTAATAACTAATGTACTCATAGTAGTAACTACTAAGAAGTAGAAATATTAGAAAGCATAATAAACAAAGTGTACCCTCTCTCATAGATAGAAACCCACAAAATATTGCACCTATAATAATATTTCAAAATAAATGCTTATCTTAACGAAGATGCAAGATGCCTCTAAGCAGTTATCATGGAATTGGCAGAACTTGTGCTTGGAGCCCAGGTGATGAACATTTGAAGGGCCAGAGGTGGGTGGGACTGTACTGTATTTCAAAATGGATTATTTTGGAACTTCCTTTTTTCAGGTCTACATGATGCTGTTAAAGCATCTCTTTTCAGGGAGAAACAGCAGTAATCACCTTGGTGAAGTCTGGACACTGATCTCCATAAAACACTTGCAATGAAATGCAAACAGGCTAGATTTGTCTCATTTTTCCGAAGGCTGTAATAAATAATGGGCATGAGGCTCTGCTACTGCTGGGCCTGAAGGGTCTTGCTACCTGATGCTGAACAATTAAGAGGAAGATGAACTAAATGGAATTCCAGGTGCCCAAGGGACTAAAATAACCTGTCCACATATTGTGTGAGGTTGCAGCCTATTCAGTAATTACTGGTTAGAGTATTTAGGCAATGAGAGGAGCAGGGAATAATTCAGACTTCTGCTATAAGATGATCCCAAGTCTTCACCCTGTTCAATAAAGAATGAATTTGAGACAAGTTGCTTCATGGCAACAATGGTCATATTATCAGAGTGACTTGCAGTTTGTAATGGCATCACTGGTTAGAAATCACATTATTACTTACGCGGGTCGAATCATGTTACCTAGGCCTACCACTTTCCGCTAGAAAAGTCTCACCAGTTTTCAATTTCAGATTCCAACCCAATGCATTTAGCTGGCATAATGTCAAAGGAAAAAGAAGAGCTAAGGGCTTTTTAGTAGAGGGCACTTTCAGGTAAACGAAGGACACGGTGTTCTTCCATAACCTTCCCTAATTTTAACCTTTGCTTAGTCTTGATGTTAATTCCCTTTCTGCAGGTGTTAACAATATTTTTCATCTGCCTAGGAGAGACCTAGACTTGTGATATGATCATATGAGTTAGCTTATTTAGGGAGCTTTTATTCCTTTAATGACAAAGACCAGAGCGAACCCTTTGTTATAGGATGTTTATTTGGGATACCTAAGGAAGTATTTCTGTACTGATTGAGCAGAATTGGATGATTAAAGGAGGCCACATTGTTTGCAGTAGTAAGAACAGTAAATGTGATTTGAATTGACTCTGTTTTCTTCTTGTTACCTAGTTAAAGGTAACTAATCTTTGCACGCAGAGGTCATCTATGTAGCGTAAAGAAAGATATTACAGTGAAGTAAAAAGGGATATAAGCAAATGCAAGAGCTATGTTTATCATGTTTTCTTAAAATCATACATGCACAGACAGAAGAGAACTTCATAAAGAGGAAAAGGCTCATCATAGAGTCATTTGACTTCCAATTCGACTAACACCCTTTCTTTCTAAAAGGGAGCAAGGGAGGTCCTTCCCAGTGACAGAAGGTCCCCAGATCAGCTGACTGTGTGCACAGTCTGAATAAACACGGCTTGACGCAGGTTACTTGAGCCATGCTTAAAGGGGAATCATTCAACTTGAAACATCAAAAGAGGGCTAACTTCCTCTACAGCTAAGAGGAACATGACTTGCAGTCTAATTGCACGTTATTGTAACTGGACAGGCAATAAGGCATAATCTTAGACAAGCAAAGAACAGAGGACTGAGCTCTGATTACACAGGTCTCGCAACACTCGAGATGAAAGAGATCAATGTCTGCATCTCTTGACAAGAGGAATAAGGCTTTTGCATTAGTGACAAGATTGGTCACTGTGAGTATGTAAATGAGATGGCTCAGGCAGAATAAGTAGGGACCTTTTTTACATGGTGCTTGCGTTAGGTTTTAAATTGAACTCATGCTGTCCAGGCAGGGAAAGGAGATAGATATTTGGGCTAGCTAGGCCAAGGAGCAGTTTCTTTTACTTTTTCTACCTGCCTTGTTCTTTTCAGCATGGCCTCTTTTTTTTTTTTCTTTTTTTTGGGAGTGCTGTTTGTTGAAAACAAAGGGATCAAAATTAATTGTTTGGTTATTTTTAAAGTCTTTGTATAAATAATTACTATTTATAATGTTTTTCCTAATGGAAATGGCCATGTAAACACCAATAAACTGTGCTGGCAAATTTTGGCAGAACTCAGTGAGTAAGGGTTTGGTAAACCTCTAACTGAAGATAATATTTGGTAAAATCATATGGCCTAAAGTAGATGAAGATGCAAGCTTTTTTTTTTAATTATGGTCTACCATAAGTTTCTTGTAGTCTTCCTCATTCTAGCTTTATAACCAGCTGTGAGCACAGAGCCTCTTTCTTCTAAGTTTGTAGGACCTTGCAAAGCGGAAGGAAGTTGAAATATGACCTTTTTCCCCATTAAACTTCTACATTGACCACACTTTGGTAAAACAGCTAGTGATAATGCTTGAGGTAGCCTCAGAAAAGACAAAGTCTTAACAGCATTCAGTCCATGAATTCTGACAAGAGTTTTCATGCGAATTAAATGTTGGATGCACAGTTTTTTGGTGTGTACATCTGAAAGCAATTTGTATGTGGTAGACACACTTGCAAACCAGGTAAGGTTTTTAAGAGGCATTGTAAAGTCTTGCTCAAGCTAAAGTAGGGCCTTAAAAGGAAGCTGGAAAGTGTTTGTAGCATCTTCTTAAAAATGATGTTTCTGATTGTTATCAGAGTTTTAGTTGATTTTGGCTGAGATACACTCACAGGATACCCTTCATGTGCAGCTTGCTTTTGTATTATTTTAGTGTATTTAAAACTCTTACTAAGAGGATATGGCTCACTGGCTTCTGTAGTGNCACCCTTTCCATTTCATGGCAGTAGGATGTCACTGATCAACTTTCGGCTTGTTGAAAACATTTGTAGAGTTTATTTGGGTTGTCAGAAGTGGAGCTTTCTTTATGTGTTTTTTTTTTCCCCCCTGCATCAGCAAAGCCTCTTTAGCAAAACTTTCTCAAAAGCCCAAAGGTAATCTAGGTATGTTAGGACTTCTGTGTATACTACTGATATTTCATAAGCAAGGGTTTCACTGAAATGAGAGAAAAGATCTTTTTCTGTGAATTCTGGTTTTCAGAACAGTACTTAAAAACTCATATTTGAGTTTATTTTTCAGGAACGATGTTTATAAAGATNGCTGAGATACACTCACAGGATACCCTTCATGTGCAGCTTGCTTTTGTATTATTTTAGTGTATTTAAAACTCTTACTAAGAGGATATGGCTCACTGGCTTCTGTAGTGGTGCTTCTATTAATGTTCTCTGCTGGCAAAACAAACTAAATATGTGCTATAAAAATTGGTATTGGTAAAACATCAAAGATGAGCTTCTAGAAGAGAGGAGAAAATTAGGTTGGGGTCTGGAGGACAAACCTTACGAGGAACGACTGAGGGAACTGGGGTTGTTTAGACTGGAGAAGAGGAGGCTGAGGGGAGACCTCATCACCTTCTACAACNCCCCCTGCATCAGCAAAGCCTCTTTAGCAAAACTTTCTCAAAAGCCCAAAGGTAATCTAGGTATGTTAGGACTTCTGTGTATACTACTGATATTTCATAAGCAAGGGTTTCACTGAAATGAGAGAAAAGATCTTTTTCTGTGAATTCTGGTTTTCAGAACAGTACTTAAAAACTCATATTTGAGTTTATTTTTCAGGAACGATGTTTATAAAGATAAAGAAAACAAGAAGGTGAAGTCTTCAGTTTGCCTCTTCCCCTAAGTAATTTCTTCTGAGCAATTTATCTGCTTGTCTGCAATAAATACAATCTCAGTTTCTGTTCTCCAAACACAAAAATTACTATGATTGCATAATACTCAATTATTAAAGTTAAAATGCTTTCCTAAGGAGACTTACATTTTAAAATATTCACTTATTTTGCTACTATTTGATATATCACAATTGTTAGAAAAGCATTCAATCACAAAGTGTAAACTTAGTAGCAAGAAGCTTTGTTTCTGCTTGTGCACATCTTTCCTTAGACTGTGGAAACTGTTCTGTTGAATTTTGATGGGGATCTTCCCAGGACAAATAGAAAGTAAAAAACACCCAACACCTCTCCCTCCTCCAAACCTGTCACTGCAAGTTAGGGAGCTTGCTTTCTCTACAGCAGGATCACTATGGTTAAGCTTTAAATTTTTCCTTCCTTAAGAGTTTTTCTCTAATAAAATTAGAAACAGGAGCAGTGGTCTGTGTCTTTATGGAGTGTTTGTGGTTGATATACTTAAAAGTTGTGAAATGGAAGGAGAACAGGCACCTGAAAGATTTACAGCTGGGATGTCAACATTTTTATTTCTAGATTAGTATGCTCACATCCTGGTTGAGCTTCCCCATACAGTGTTATTTGTAGCAGTCTTGTATATAAGGATATATACCACCATGCTTTTTTGTTGTGTAATACTTGTTCACATCCTCTGTCATTGCTTAGAGGACTGAAAACATGTCAGAGTAATAGATACCACAGCCATTTTGATTTGGCCTCTCTAAGTGAGGAACAGATTTACGTCATCTCGTTTTATTTCTTGAGGTGAAGCTTTTGTAGTATGTTTCATGTTTGTAGAGGCCTCTGGGATTCTCCTGGACACTTAATCTTAAACCAGCATCTCCTGTCTTTTGTGGAGTTACATTTGGTGACAGAACTGGGTTTTAAGAATGAAAATTATCATAATTTATTTTTAACATGCCTTGTTTTTTTCTACTCAGATGCATTCACATGTTTTAATGGAGGTGAGTGTGTCTACGGAGAGCTGTGCAACTGCAGTCGATTTAATGCAACTGGACCAAGATGCCAGACAGGTGTGTAAAGAGAAAACTAACTGGGTTTCTGGGATTGTACTTGAGTTCTCACAACTACAAGAGTGACTACACTCTGCCTAAAGGTTCCTTCATGCCCTAGTATTTTTCCCTCTTCTCTGTGGTGATATTCATAGCATACCACATACATACATCTCAACTACAGACTAAATCCAAAAAACAGTGGTACTTCTCAAGTGACTCTCCTTTCCTTAGTGTATAATACAGGTGCTGAGAGAGATCATATATGCAGAACATGGGGCCAATATAATTTTGAAACTTTTGATGGACTCTATTATTATTTTCCTGGGAAATCCACATATGCACTTGTGAGGCATACTGAATTAGATGAACAGAGTTTTTCTATACAGGTAAGGGATTGCACTTCTATGTTCCTTTTAGCTGTAGTTGAGCTTGCTAATAACGTATTAATATTTAGAAATTAAAAATAACTTGTGACGATAGTGTGGGGTTCTATAATGTATCTTAGATGTAATTCTAATGCAATGTGGGCTACCAGTTACTATATCGCAAAATGTAAATAGCTAGAAGGAAACTGAAGTGTGTATTTTCAAAGCCTGTTGCTGCTGTGAATAGACTGCTCTAAAAAGTGCTAATTGTACCTAGTTTTTTGGGGAAGAGTGGGACCAGACTACTTGCTCATCTGATGAGGGTGGGATCAGGAGTATTAGTTGTGTAACATGGATTATGAAAATTTTGATTAAAATCTTGACTTTGATGCTAGTAATTCTGTTTGGCAGGTAAATAATGATCCTGAGTGCCATTCTTTTCCTTACTCCTGCAAAAGGTCCATTAGTTTATTCTTTTCAGGAGATGAACAGATAAAGATGAGCAGTGAAGTCACCTATAAAGGATTTGGGTAATTACACTCATATTTCTGATGCTGTAATTACACTGTGACTAGTCTCTTCTGATGCTGTAGTTACACTGTAAACAATCTCTTAATTTGATGAGATGTAAACTAGATCACGTATTTGTTGGTAGCTTAAAAAAACCCAATTATCCAGAGTACAGCTGTAATAATTACTCCCCATCTACTGAGTAGAGTCTGAGGAAGGTGAAATCTAAATTAGTGGTAATGTGGTATTAAGTAGCGTAACTGTTGACATTGATCCTTTGATTACATTTTTTTTTTTTGCTCTTATTTGCAACTTCATCTTTTTTAGTGGAACTACTCAATATTTATATCGGGGTTTACAGATGCATGAGGAAGTAATTAAATGAGCAAGTAATTTCTTTTTAATAGTGATAATTGCTCATGTAAAGTTATTTTTTGATTTGTTCTCATTTCTCAGAGTACAGTTACCTTACATTATTGGAAATTTACACATCCAGAAGCTGGCTGGATACTTCCTAGTCAGGCACCAGTATGCCTTTACTCTAGCTTGGGATGGTACATCTGCAGTGTATATCAAAATGGCACCAGAGTACCTGGGCAAAACACATGGACTGTGTGGAAACAATAATGCTATCCTGCAGGATGACCTTGAAACTAGTTATGGTGAGTATTTAAAATACTTCCTCTTGTGTTAATACAGATTTTTTCAGGTGAACTAACTGTTGCTTTGCTTAGTTTTTGATTGTAATGCTAATTGAATAGAAGATAGGCAACTTTTGAAATGGAAAATATGCAATGGAACTACTTCTGGGAAATGATATTGTTAGTGAAGAGGGCCAGTTTCAACACAGATGGGGCACTGGGGAGGAAGGTCTTTTTAAAAACATGACAAAAAGCTGTATTACTCCATTGCCGACAATGGTATTTGTATTTCAGTTTCCTAGGACTTGAAAGGTAAAATCTATCTTTAAATGTTCACTGCACTCTTAAAAAATTTTATATAGGAGCCTGTGGAAGCCTGAGACATTGCTGTTGGATATAAATTCATAATTTTAATTAATAAATCAAATCAATGGAGATGGCCAAATCTCATTTGATCTGACACTTCATTTATGCTAACACTTTCAGAGCAAACAGTGATCCTTGGATACCAACTTCAGATACTTCCAAGAGTCTCGTCTTTCAATAAATACTGAGTGAAGACCTCTATGAAATAAATAGAACCAGGGGAAAAAATCAGGCCCACAGAAAGGCATCTCATGTTGGGTGATAAAAACTTCTGGAAATAATTTCTTTGGGCTGTTTACTCTTTGCTCCTCCTCTTTCAAATTTGAGTATTTTTGTACACTACTACTACAAAGTGCAATACATAGTAGGTGTTTCCTCTGTTGTTTGTGTGCCACTCAATTTTAGAAAGTATCAGCCTTGCAGTAATATCAGCTCTTACCCTCATTGAATAGTTTGCTCACTAAATCAAAATTCTTAAAATAATACTGAGATCAATAGTTCATTGTCCTCATTCTATTCAGAGACTTTTCTCTGCCCTCTCACCTTACTCAGGATATCTCAGTCACATAAAGCTGTGATTGTAGCACAAGTTGATACACTGCATACTAGGTTTATCCAATTAGCTTGGGATGCAAGATATGGCAAGATATGCATTCATGGGTAATTCAAGTAGTAATCAATGTCACCACTTGTTGATGATGGATAATACCTTTCTTAGCTAGTTTAAGGCTAGCATGGACACTTCTACTTGTGTGAAAAAGTCACATCTTTACTTGGTTAATGTATACAATCATTTTATACCCTTGCAGTGACCCAGGAATGCCTCATCTTTCTTGGGTTTTAGGATCTCTGTTGTGAGTTTCATATAAAGTAACAGCATAAACCTATGTATATACAGTTTATTACAGCTTTGCTTTTGCTTCTTCCATATAAAGACTGCGACAGGTCCCTTAAAGCCCTTCCTTGCTAAATTGCTTCAGTAAGCTTTTTGCCATTCAAAAGCTGTCCTACTATAGTCCTTCTTAAGAGTATTTTCGTTTCTTGAAAAGACCGGATTGTCTTCAGACTAACAGCTGATTCATTTAGTTGTAGGAAAGGTTTGGCATGCTCTACTTAATGCGGTGTTTTGACTGTTGAGATGTTTCCCTGGGAAATCCTATAGAAACATCCCTGTTCTTCCAAGTCACTGTGTGACTGTGTGTGTGTCTCGTTTAGGAAAACTGACAGATGATGTAACAGAATTCGTAGAAAGTTGGCAGGAAAATCCTCCACAAGGAACACTCAATTGGGATAAATCTCTTCTTGGTGAACCACCCTGCTTGACACAAAGCCATGAATCTCTACAGGTTTGGATCAATACAAAAGGATTATTACAATAGTTGGTGATTCTAATTAGAGTGAGAATTTGTCTTAACGCTTTTGAAGGAGACCAGAAATATTTGCAGTGCTTCTTTGGAAAGGTGTATTAAAATGGATGCTGCAACAGCATTTCCCTTGTCCTCTCCTTTTCCCCTGACTTTTCTTCTGTATTCTTGGTGGTTTTGATTATTGCATTGTCTGCATAGCAGCCAATAGAAGCATTTGAATCTGGGGCTAAGTGAGTGAAAGGCTGTAGAGGTGTGTTCTACAGCTCGTTTCCATTTCTTCTCTTAGGAAGGATAAGAAGCAGCAGGCAGGAAAAAACAGAATGAGAGCACAGTTAATTTGCCAGTGTTTAGAAAATGAATTATTGTTGCTTTTGTTGATCACATTGAAGTAGCTCTTCCTTTTAAGTAATAGTTTCAAGATATAACCCTGAAATGAAATTAAATTGAAGCTGATGCTAGGCATTTTTTAATTCTATTGCCTTTTACTTTGTAATTTAACTAAAATGAAGACTATTTCAGGTCATCCGGGCTTAGCTGCAACATGGTTTATGCCTTTCTTGGGGAAGGGTTATGTTTTACTACCATTGGTATGACCTTGGATAAAAGATTCAATGTTACGAATACTCTGGTATGGAGAGCAACATGTTGCTAGCCACTGCTTCTAGTTTGATGAGGGGAAATCAGTCTCTCTGAGATGTCTGTTCTGATTTCCATAGTATTGTGCTTAGGTTTATTTTTGAAAACTTTGTCTTCACAACAGCTATCTCATTAATTTCAGAGGGTGTATACTCTGTGTAATATCCTGGTACATCCCCCGTTTGAACAATGTCATGAATATGTGAGTCCTCTTCCTTTTATGGCCAGCTGCACCAACGATCTCTGCATGTAAGTGAATGTTTTTGGACAATTCCCAATCTATTATAAACAAAAATATTGTCCTTCTACCATGAGAATGAATTGTAAATGTTAACAGAACTAATGTGTGTCTTTTTCTGCATATCAGTTTTCACCTAATGTTCTTTTATTATATTGCTTTTCTCACTTGTTCTAGTTTTACTGCCAGAAATTTCTGTGGAGTTGTTTCTGTTTTCCTTGGTATAAGGAGGGCCAAAACTGGGCCCGGATATTTTTGTAATTTGTTTGTGTACCACCCCTTGAATACGGCATCTGTTTTGGTTCTGAGTGTGCAACATCATTAGTATTTCTAACTTAATGAAAAGTAATAGCGAATAGGTCAGTTTGGCATCCGCAAGCCATTTGTTAATCCAATGAAAAGAGGAATTTGATTACTATTTGAATTTATGCTATTGTTTCATCACCTGCAGTGCTCCTCGGCCAAGCCATTTTGAGTAGTTAAATTAACAGGCAGGAGAGAAGATAATTTCCCTATCTTGTACTATGGTGTCTCACTGGTGGAAATCTTACACTTTCTTCTTGGGAGTTTTCTGAAGGATGTTATTCCTTTTTTAAAAATCAAGGCATTTATTCAAGTCTGTTTACACCGCTGTGTCTCTGCATTTCATGGATTTATTCTGGAAGTTAGTGTCAGATCTCAAATACATTGGTGCCCTGTCTTCAAGTATGGCAAAATGTCTTATCCACTTAAGACTTTTAACCTTGCCAAATAGTACAGTACTTCACATTATTAAAGTATCTTCAAACAATGTGGGTTTATGCAGTGCAGGAACCCTCAGGAGGTTATGGTTGCATGTTTGAATGTAGGTAGAAAATAACATGTCTGTTTTTATTTGTGTAAGGTCAGCAGTTGATAACGCAACTTGGTGTCGAGCATTAACTGAATATGCCAGAGCATGTGCCCAAGCAGGAAAGCCGCTTCACGGATGGCGACTGCACTTTCAGCAGTGTGGTATGCAGATGCTGTTGTACTTGGAAATAATGCTTCATAGTTGTATGTTTAAAAGAGTGCTTTTCATACTTTTAGTTCTTTGTCCTTCCTCCTATTTTGAACTCATATAGTTCTCAATGAAAGCATAACTATGGACTTCTATTCCATAAATGCAATGGAATTTCTTTTTTTATATGTGTACCTTTTACTGAATATATTTAAAGCGCTAAGCTTATTAGAATGTGTTTTAAGAACATTCTTACTAAAACATCAGAGATTCTTTAAGATGATTAACCATTTGTTTTTTTCATAGAGCTTCTCTTTCAAATATTGCCCAAGTCCTCTTTCAGGTTTTCTAATATATGGAATGTGTCATAAGTGTTAAAAATAAATTTGAATTACACTTGCACAAGTTTCATCTTAGAAGTAACAGAATGTATGTTTGAAAGAGATCATTTGATTTGTCTGCTTCTGGAACCCAGGACCATAACTGCTTTGTCATTCATGACAGAAGATTTCCCCTGTGTTTCCAAAAATGTTTGTTAATGTATGTTCTACCACTTCTTATGCAGGTCTGAGTAATTAAAATAGCTCTGCTGTGAGAGTTTCCCTGAGTCTCCCTTGCTGGAATTGAAGATTATTCCTTCTCAATCCACCTTTAATGGACAGAATATGAATATATGTGTATTCTGTGTATGCGTCATAAAAGTAATTTTTGTTTTTTTTTTTTTAACAGATACTCATTTGACTTACTACATTTTGAACATCTGAAATGCGTGCAGTCTATTTAAGCCCTGTGGCAGTAGCACAATACCTTTTAATTTCTCCACCTGTTTCTATTTTTTAGTGATTACGTGTGCTGAACCCTTGACCTACAATGAATGCATCAACTGCTGCCCTGTTTCATGTCATCAACAATCACAGTGCATTGACAGTAAACTTCCTTGCATTGATGGATGCTACTGTCCAGATGGTAAGTTTTGCTTCTCCACTATACCTTCTTTGATTCTATATAACTTTCAGAATGTTCTCCCACAAATTTACATACCTATATGGCCTGGCTAGATTAAGGCATTCACAGGACCTCTTTATGAATGCAGTATCAACAGAGCATGAATGAAAAACCTTGTTTTCCTCCCTCTAACAAGTGGGAATATGTTTCAGCACAGATCCACATTCTAGCTGTAGAGATTCACAATTTGAGTGAAAAACGGGGTTTGCTCTGTTGTTGACAGGGCAGCTGCCCTGATTCTGATGGTTGCTGCTTGTTTTGTTTTGTGTTTTTTTTTTTTTGGTGTATGTGTGTTTGTTATTTTGTTGGGTTGCTTTTTTTGTTTGTTTTTTTTCCCCCAATGGATGTCTGCAAGGTCAGATGCTTATGAGAGCTCAAAAATGGGACATGACTTAAAACTCATTCATGTGGCCAGAAACAGGTTTTGATACCAAGATTCTTACATCGTTGTATGGTTCTGGCAAGTGAGGTATTTACTGATGTGGCCTTTGGCAAAACTTTACCTTTATTACTAAAATATACTTTGATGTCCAGTTTTGCCCTTGTTACTGGCTTCTCTTGGGTACATAATTCTATATAAAAGAGGACAGAGGAAGTTATGCCATGGATCTTCAAGTGCTGCCTCTTATTTGTGTTCTGATGGTTTATAAGCATAATAATCTTTGTCAAATGTTTTATCTTTTTATGGGCTAATGAAATCTTTTAGCTTCTGTCTCTTTAATAATGAAATAATTAAGAGAAACAAACCAAAAACATCATAGTAAAATAAGGACAAAACAGTACCTTTAAAACATAAAGGCAAAGATTTGTAAAGGTGCTGAAAAAGAAGCCCAAGGTACTCAAAGCAGCATTGTTTGGCATTGGTATGTTTGGTTTATGTGGTTTTTTTTGTGGGTGGGTGGTTTCCTCTCCCTCTCCCACAATATTTAATACTTGTTATTCATCCTACTGTTAGTGTATCTCAAGCAATTTAGGGACTTGGTTCATGTAATATTATTTATTTAATATAATTGAAACGAACACTTGTTCTGCAAAAATGACTACCAGATAGTCTAGAGTTTTATTATCATACATAACCATTTGTGTTGTTCTTGGGTATACTTGTTAGTGCTTCATCAGTCATTTGTAAAGATATTTAACTTTTTTCTTGTTTTATTTCTTCTAGGCTTAATTTATGAAAATGAATTGTGTGTCAAGCCTATGGACTGTCCTTGTGACTACCATGGAAGTTTCTTTGAAATGGGCTCAGTGGTTTATGAGGATTGTAATAACTGGTTAGTAATTTTTCTTTTTACACTCTACAGCACAATCCTTTCATGGTCATGAGATACAACTTCTTTAAGGCCTATTTCAATTAAAAACTGAATAAAGCTGGTAAGTCCTCACTGTTTCTACATACAAAGACTGTTGTTCCATACATGTCTTGCCATGAAGGGAAAGACAAACTACAGAGCTATTAATGTGGAAGAACAACAGATGACAGTCCTGGTTTCAGCTGGGAAAGTTAATTTTTTTCTAGTGACTGCTATGAAAGGAATGTCAATAATACCTATTGTTCTTAGTTGTTGCTAAGTGACGTTTACACTACTCAAGGATTTTTTTCAGCNTTCTTCCCCCACCCCAACTTATTCCTCAATGCTTCTGGGGGGAAAAAGTGTGTGAGAGGTGAGCCAGTGGCTGCATGGTTCTAGTTGCTAATGAGTTAAACCATGACAGATAGATATTGTGGAGAATACTGTAATGTTTATTAGTCTTTTCATCTTGAACTCTGCCTCAAGCTAAGAGGAATCTAGAATTCAAAATCTTAACAGGAGAATTACTTTGATTTTACCTNNNAATCTTAACAGGGGAATTACTTTGATTTTACCTTGTCTCCTGTTTGTGTTGTCTCACTTAAACAAAAAAAGCCTAATGTCATTATGACACCAAGCTGCTGTTTTGTGAATTTCTAAGTTAATTTTATATATTGGAAAGAAAATTTTGTAGAAAGGATAATGCCTTTTGTTGGATCAACTTAATTGAAGAAAATGGATAAGCTTGCAGATGTGCAACTTTTTTTTTTCACAACAATTCTATTTTTTTTTTAAAGTAATAAGATTTGAGTTGTTTGTGTTTATTCTTCTCAGTTCTTAGCATCATTAACTTTTATAATGGCTATCAAGGAGCTAAAAAGGAAGAAAAGTGTTACTGGATGCATGCATGAAATTTCATCTGGTCATGTCCTCATGACATACTCTTGTGGCAGCTTCCAGGCATTCTAGTGACTCTGGTAGCTCTGTTTTACCCTTTTGTGAGACCCAAGACACTTGGTGTTCATTTCATAGAGAAGGAATACAGGAAGAACAACTGAGGGACAGCCATATATACTTCACGCAAAAAAAAGTATGAAATCTTTGTGGTTTTATTTCAGCACTTGCATTGGAGGAAAGTGGATTTGTACAAATCTTACATGTCCAGGTATGTGAAAGTCTTCAATACTTAACTATTTAATAATTGACTTCTTACTTGGGATAAAATATTACTGTTGGATCTTAATGTGATATTTTACTATATAATTTTTATTTTTATTTCTGGCTACATATAAAAGCATCTATACACACAGTAGATTAAATATTAAAATGGCCTGAATAGCAGGCACCTGCCTTTCAGCTTAAGCATAGTAATGTGGCTCCCTATACATTGCCATAATGTCTCAGGTAGATGTCACTACCTGCTCATTCTTGTCATTTGGCTAAAGTTTCCTCTGCAATCTTCACTTGACAGACTTATGGCAAGGTTACTTTTTTTTTTCGCCACAGTATTGCTGGCTAGTGATATAGTATCTATGTGCTGTACAAATATCTGTTAAATATTTTCACATGCCCGTGGAATGAGGGGTTATTCTCACTTCACAGAGTGAAGAATTCTTCACAGAATTCTTCACGGAATTCTTCCTTCTGGGGGAAGAATTGTTTAGGTATCTTGGCCTGGTGTCATGTAGGAACTCCATCACAAAAGCAAGGATAAAGTACAGTTCTGAGTATCTGGTTATAATATAAATGCAATCTTATAGAATGTATCAGAGCGTATGCATTCTACAGCAGTAATAACAGTAATAACTGTTGAGAGTACACTCTTTTCTACATACTTAAATACGTTGTTTGTTATGTTTGTCAGCTGAATGCTCAGTTTCAGGAGACATTCATTTCATGACCTTTGATGGGCGCAAATACACTTTCCAAGCTACCTGCCAATATATTCTAGCAAAAAGTCGTACATCTGGAATGTTTACCATATCCTTGCAAAATGCTCCTTGTGGACAGGTAAGCCTTAAAACCTTCTTGTAATGTTTGTAGCCTGAAGGGTTTATTAAAAAAAAAAAATCTACCTGCAATTAAATATATTCAAGTTAATTAGTAGCAGCAAGTTTCCTTCATGATGAAATAGTTGAATAACAGTGCAGAGGAAGTCTGTACATAAATTCTCATGTTTTCTTGCAATAAATAGGAAAGACTATGCTAGCGTGCTGATTCAGTGTTCACTGAGGTCATTCAGTAGTACACGGTGGTTTGTGCAGCAAACCCTGGCTGGTAACTTGTTTTCTTGAGCTTTCTGAGTACATCTTTCTGGATTTGCAGCCAGCACAAAATAAGCCTGCTGCTTGTTACTGCGTGAAGGAAGAATTACTTTTTTGTGCCTTGAATATAGACTTCCCTTTCAGCTTTGTTTTGCAGACTGAAATTCACTTTTACTTACATTGGTATGAAAAACTTGGGATAGCTTTTGGGATGGTGCTCTCAGATTTGGGTGTATGTATGCACCTGTGTTACTGTTGTTTAGTTGGTATCCTGTACAATTGATAATGTGTATACATATATATCTATATGTCTGATACTAAGAGTGCTCCTACTTTATATTTGAAATTTTCTGATATTGAACACAGAAGTTGCAAATATTTAATTTGCTTTATGTCCAAGACCCATTCTCTTTCTTTTATTGTGTATGTGGATTTCTGAGCATGTATTATAATGTTATACATGTGAGGTATGGAACACTGGTATGATTTTAACTTTTTCTTATTACAGTTGTGATAAGTCTTGTAATTTCGAGGAAATTAAGGCAAGTTAGAATAGATCTTAAACATAACTAGATGGTGTGAGAAGTGTAATTGACTGAGTTGAGCTGTTTTCTGGAGTCAAGCTTTTCTCACTGGCTTTGAGTTCTACATATGCATGTAAGGGCCCACATTTGTATTAGGGTCGTAAGGCTATTGTGGATGCCTACTCACTAAGCTGCTGGACTTGCTGTAGGAACAAGATGTTAAACTTTGTATTTTGGCTAGATTTGTTCTGTCTCTGTAATGATTTTTACCTAGGAGCAACTGTACAGATATTTGAAGTGTATGTAGACTTAAACATGACTCTGTTGTATTTCTAGATCATCTACTATGTTAGGACCCTTTTAGTTCTTAGCATGATGAGCTTCCATATTATTGCAGTTAAATACTTTGCATAAAATCAGATATAGCACCATTTTTACGTCTGTTGAGGGAACTACTTACACTTCATTACAGTAGTTTTATGATCTAAATAAATGTATGATTCTGTAAGTTCTCTTACACTAAGGATTGGATTCATTCATCTCTGCACCTTATATTGTTTGTGCACTTTAGATTTCTTTGAAAAGAAAAATGGTCATAAAAGTTGTCATGCCACAGTTTCTAAAGGCATATTTCAGTAAATTCTTTTTGTCCTTATGCACTAAAATCTATTTCTCTATATGACCTTTAAGCTGAATGAAGTCATATTAAAGTGGCATTGACAGGTTCGTTATAATAGAAATGATTTATTTATAATCCAGATAAGAAATGGGAGACTGAGTGCGTGGAGTCCCCTTTTCATCTCAATGATAAAAGTTGAGAGAGAAGAAAAATAGCTTAACTGGATAGAGACCAGTTATATTTTCCAACCGGATGATCCTCAAGTAAATGTCACACTATCTCTTATATGGTTCCTAGGAGGAGTGTATCAGGACATCCTGTGAGGTGTGTGATGGGGTGTAGAAGTTACCAGTGTTGAAAAAGTGAATTCCTGTGCTGTGAATATGGCTACTTTATTACACTCCAGTAGCCTCTGGCTCTTTGAGGTAGGAGAGTTACAGTGGGGGCTGTGTAATGAGATCTTGGCAAGGACACGCACGTTAAAAAAATTTCTAGGCTTTAATCTCTGTGTGCGTTGTTCTCTGGGGTGGGAAGAATCTGGTGATCCTGCTAGTATTTCTTGTTTACAGGAAGACTGAGAATGTTTCAATACAATATATCTGATTGTTCCTACAATTCCTCACTTTAAGTGCATACTTGACTAAGGCTATTTCTATTTTAATGAATTTAGCTGGCTTCATTCTGTGCTAACCTTGGGATCCTGAGGAGCTGATTAAGTCAAGATCATATTCTAGAAAAAAAAAAAAGCTGTGAAACAAAACATACACATTCAACTTAGGGATAAATCTGTTTAGTCAGCATAATGTTCTCAGAACTTTTGCAGACTCTAAGAAGCTTGAGAAAGGTGGTTGTATATTGAAGCTGTGTCCTGTACTATATGGCTGAAGATAAGCAAAGGGGATCCCCAAAGAAACACTCTAGGTAACTTTTATCAAATGAAAGTTGAGGCATGATCGACTCCTTGCCGAAGACCACAGTGAGGTACCTTTTAGCCTGACCTATTGCAAAGCCTGCTAATGGACAACAGGAGTCTGGAGCAAATATCTGCTATTGTAATGTGCAGGGTATATATTGTGCGTCTCATTCCATTTTGTGCTACAGAACACTTACCTCTGAGCAAAACAGAAAGGAATGTGCCTTTTGGTTTAGTTGTTGTGGTGATACTTTTGCTGGGGAAAATGTCAATCAAATTAATTGGCTTTCTGCGGCACTCTAGCGACTGCAAAGAGACTTGCAGTAAGTCTTGTCTTCTTCACCCTGACTTGTGTTCAAGTAGTTTGTAGGTGAAAAAACAGATTCTTTTGACTTTTACTATGTGCTGGGCTTCATACTGCACCAGGTCTTTAACAAAGCTACCTCGATCAGTCTCTATGTAGGCGTAGACTTCTACAGAGGTCTGAGTGAAGCATTCTGGACATTAACAGCCAGGTGGGCGAACAAAGGCTTACATGGTATGTTCCAGGGCTACGTGCTGCTAATGTAATTATCAATGTGCAAGTGGTGAGAGGGTAGTGAGAACAGTTTGTGTACTATAACACAAGAATGTGGGGCTTCAGTGCAGCTATTCAAGTGTGTAACTATCAACTAGCAAGTACCACTTGGCAGAAGAGCTGCTTTACAGTTCCCTAGGCACCATCCATTATCTTTTCCCTATTTATAAAAATTAATGAATTGAAACAGAAAGCTAAAAGATTTGTAGTACAGAATCTCATATTTCTTGATATTTTGAGATTTTGTGCTTTTTTTTTAAAAAAACCCCCCACACCTTATCAGTCCCATCTTATTCAAGCAGATTAAAAATGTAGAAAGAAAATACCTGGGGAGATTTTAGCTCTCTGAATCACAAAGAATCCAGTCATCTAGAGACTTAGAGCTGGTGACATAAACAGTCATCAGGCAACAAGTTATTTCAAAATGATGTGAAATTTTGTTAAGCGCTTCTTGGAAGGAGAATCAGTCAAGTGATCAGCACAGCTTAACCTTATCTGAGTTTCAGGTGACGAACTGATTGGCTTTGTAGTTTGTATGAAGAGAAGGTCTTCTGAATATAGATTTTTTTTTTGAAGTGTCTAGTGAGAGAAATGGCCATTCCTGTGAAAACACCTGCTGAAAGTTGACAGGGCAGTGCTGTGAAAGAAACAGTTCATTGGAACAGAGAATAATTGTCAGGTAGAATATCTCCTTTAGTTTCAGCATGGAGGAATAATAAAGCTTTTGTCAATATTGTGAAGTAATGTAGGTACGGTGGAGGGTTGTGTACCAGCTGGTATTTTTTATTTTCAGTTTCATAAGATTCTATGATGCTATGACAAAATTATCAATTTTGTAGCCACTGTTGCTGAATGATGTGCATAGAAACCTACTTTCTTAGTAAAGAGGCAAGATGACAAGATAAGCTACAAGAGCATGGCATCACAATGCAGATGTCTGTCGTCACTATTAGTCCAGAAGAGCTGGTTGTGCTGATGAAATATCTCTAGTTATTCTTATAATTTGCTATTTTTAAGTTTCACTTTTTTCACTTCAACTGTTGATGGAAGATCACCGTTGCACTATCATTTAGAGGGAAATTATGAATGTAGTTTTTAATCTTTACACAACACTGTGTGTACTTGCATGTCCATGGTATTTGAGGGACTGACAGATGATCTGCTCTGTGCTAGTTCAGCATCTGTCAAAGCCACATGGTAGTGTTCAAAGATCTTGCAGCTCCAGTAATTGTTTTCAATGGGTAGGGCAACATTTGACCTGTATTAGGCAAGTCCCATTAAAAGTTGGTGAAAGTTGGATAAAAGGGTAAATCTTTGAACAAAACATCCTAATCTGTTTGCGCTGTGAATGGTCTATTCACAGTATAATTTTGCTGGTAGTGCAAATGTCCAAAGGTTAGGGATATTTTAGCTAAATCTTGTTCAGTGCCTCTTTTACCACTGAAGATGTTTAACATTTTATTATTTCATTATTAGTTATGCTTTCAGGGTAGGCAATGGGACTGAAAAGTGCCTCCTCCTGTACCTCTGCTGGGCACTTCTGGAATGCAGCTCAGGGCCAGATGCAATCAATGAGAAACTTCCTGCAGTGAGACCTAGGCTGCTCTTTGATCAAGTGATTTCAAGTGTATGTTTTGGTATATAAGACAACACTGAAGATGCATAGTCAAGATGAGAGTAAAATGAGCAAATAAGGTGCCAAAAGTGACCATATGCAATTTTTGTCATTGTTCTTCAATACCTTGTAAACGGTTACAAGGTCTTTCAGCGAAGGAGGCTGAGCAGAAGAAACAGCAGTTGAGTGCTTCCCCCTTTCCTCTGTAGATGGCAGGAAATAGACTGTCTCTAACTTTATTGGGCTGCACTCAGCCAATGTAAATTCTTAGAAGCTATAGTAAAGAGATTTGAGTATAGCAGGTGTGGCAGAAACTTAGTTCCTTCCTAGAGCAAAGAGAAAGTAGAAGGTGGACTGTGATTCTGATGTCTTTCAGCATGTAGCAAGGTGAATTACAGAATGTTGATTTGATAAAGTTCAAGTCGTCTCTCAATGCATTTCTGTGCCTGATTCTCTAAGATAGAACACTTTTTAAAAAATAAAGCAGTGATCAAATTCATTCTTTTAAGAAAAATCTGGTAATCTTCTGTGATTATTAAGTGTGCTTTAATAAGCATTCTTTCCCTATTGCCATCAAAAACCAGAGTACCTGTAGTTATTCTGGAAGGTGGAAGTCCTGATCTTGAAACTTTGGTAGCAACTGACTAGTGTTAATCATCTATCTGGCTCATTTCCATGTTACTTTGTACGGGTGTGTTTGTTACTGTGATATGTTGAAAACATTCAATATTAATAGGCTTGTGCTGCTACCCATCTGTGTGGTATGGTGTCTAGGTGAAGATCACTACAGAGACATAAAACATGCAGGAATATTAAGTAGTTTGGGACTTCATTTAAGTATCAACCAGTTTCAGAACTTGCTTAAATGGGAAAATGTCCAGCCTAACTAGCATAAAACAAGTGTTCTCTAGTTGACTTCTGTTTTGATGAAAGGAGTTGAATTCAATTCTTGGCCTTTAAGCTGTTCTGTAAGCTATGTAGCTTCTTCGTGTTATGAAATTTTAGCACATGGGTCTCAATACTTTGTTTTTTAGGATTTCAGTTCATTGTCTGTTTTTGGTAATGTTGACAATTATGGGCCACTGAAAAGGGTGGGTGTTGCTAAGGTAGATGAGGTTGATCTAGGATTTTTTTTCTGGAGTATGTTTCATCCATATTGAAATGCAGTATTCCTTTCCGTGTTTTTTCTATATAACTTTTGACTTGGAGAACTGAAATGGAAATAAGAATAAGCAATGGTGGTAACAATAAGCCAGTCAAGCCAATTGGATGTTGTGATGCTGTGTGCTGTCAAGATGCTGCCTTTCTTTCATCAATATTAATCCAGGGAGTTTATGAACATACTGCACAACTCTCAGAAATAATGAACTTACATGCTGTTTTAAATAATGATTCACAAGATGCTTCTGTCTTGCATTATTGTTTGCCTTTAAAGGAATTGTATATCTTAAATATACTTTAAAAGAACCTGTGTATATCAGAACACTTTAATGTGAAGTACAAATTTGGGTTTCTGTGCACTGCTACATGGATGATGTAGCCTTGTTTGTGAGCATTAACTCAGTCTTGGTGGATCTTTAATCAGGGGGTCTTATGAATTGTAGGTGTTTCTGTACTAAGCTATGTAAAAATTGTATAAGTTTCTCTTTACAAATCCCACTTTTGAGCTATATTTGAATAATAGGTTAGTGTTATAATTAAACGTGTAAAATCATTCAAAATACTAAGTTCTCTTACCTACCTGTAAAGCTGTATGTTTTACAAAAGCTCTCTGCTAAGAAGAAAGATGTAACTGAAATAGTTGGATTCCCAACTAATTATAGCTTTCCTTGCACTCTTATATAACATTCATCCTACTTAAGTTTTTTCTTTTAATTGTTTTGCTCTTACTTGTAGAACCAGGATGGATCATGTATCCAATCAATCACCCTTATTCTTAAGCAGGACCCCAAGAGGCAAGTGACTCTGACTCATTCAGGAGATGTTTTGGTATATGACCAATACAAAATTAACCTGCCTTATGCAGATGGTAAGGAATAACATATAAGCATGTAACTCCTATAAAGCATTAAAGCAATATTTTAATGGTGTATGTGTAGGTTGTGATACAGTCAATATTGCTAACATACTGAAGTGGTACATTGTTAATATCAACGTTGTTAAGTTTTTATGAAATATTTCACAAATTAACTGCCGATGTACTCTTTACACTAAGGGTGTGAGTTGTACAGTAGCGGTATTGGGCTAGTGTCTCTTATATTATGTTCTGTCTCTACAAAGTCCAAAAGCCATCCCTCACACTTACAAGGTTGGTTAGTTCTTTTCTGAGGAGAAATCCGTTTATCTGATTCTTGAGCTGAATAATTTCTCTTCCCTTTTTTTGTCAGCAACTCAAGTAAATATAAGTGAAAGGAACCCTCTTGCCCCTTACAGATAAGCTACAGATTTTCAGACAAAAAACTTCTTTTGCTTCTTTTACTTTTTGTTTTGAGTTTTTAAATCTCTCCTGGAACATATTACAAAGCATTCTACATATGAATATGTGACTGCGTTCTGTGAGATTCAATGTTAGCTTTAATGAGAGCTTTATATGCCAATCATTATTACATTTGATATCTGTGGGGCCTTGGCTCTTTGTGAATTTCCAAGAAAAGGCTTTAATACAGGAAGCATGTTTTTGGTGTAAGGATTAGGTTGTCTAAAATAAATCATCTGCAATGTTTGTATCTTTAAATTGATTAGTTTTTAATTAATCTTTATGAATATTCCAGTGAACTCTGGATGCGTTTTTAAAAAGTGTTGTGACTGTTGTAAGTTTCTTGGGTTTTTTTCTATAAAGTCTGAATCAGTGCAAACTTTTGTGAGAAAATAGGACCTTAATAGGAAAAAATGTAACTTGCATGAAACTGTTATAAAACAAATAGTGAAATAACAAGAAACAAAAGGCAAATTCCAAGCAAGTTTCCTTTGCTTTTCAACAATCTCTGTTTTTACTCACCAGAGTTATTTGAAATACGGAAACTCTCCTCTGTATTTCTTCAAGTAAAGACACACATTGGATTACAGTTACTGTACGACAGAGAAGGACTGAGGCTTTACCTTCAAGTGGATGAACGGTGGAAAGATGACACTGCAGGCCTTTGTGGAACCTTCAATGGAAATACAGAGGATGATTTTTTGTATGGATAGCTGCAAGATTTCTATTTGCTAGTATATGAATATCTACATAGATCAAGTGTTTACTGAAGCTGAATGGATAGATACTTAAGAATCTTATTTTTAAGTTCTGTATTAGTGATATGGATATTAGGTTTTAGTTTGCTAACAGAAAATCTTTAACTTCAACTATAGGATATCAACCCAGGTTTTGCTTAAAATATTTTAATATAAAAAATGCAGTGACTTGTAAGTGCTTGTTTATCTGAAAAAGTTTGTCCAAAATATGGATTGGCCTATACAAGGGACTTTCTTCCTCTTTGCAAGCCTCTTTCTCTTTCCAGCTCCTATTTTCTACTGCAAGTTCTAATCTGCCGTCTCTGACAGAGCCTCGTTGTTCAAAGCCTGCGGGCCAGCAATTTCTATCTGAAAGATTAAAAAGTATTTTCAGAATATCATTTATAACAAAAGTAGGAAATATATAGACAGGATCTCAGTGAAGAGATATTATTTATGTAAAATTACTTTAAATATTTCTCTGTTTGAAGCGAGTAAATTTTGTAGTATATTTTTGATGGCAGTCTTTGGTCTTGTTCTCAAGTAAGTGAGAAGTTGTGAGTATTTTTGTGAAAAGCCCTTAAACTACAGGAACTTATGAATCGTACTGAGACATGACACAGACCATAATATACAAGCATCTTGACATGTTCACAAAACACCTGATCCACACCACATTTGGGAGACTTGCCGTAAACAGTGCTGTCTTCTGCAATGCCTCTGCTCCCAACTGATGCGGTCTTTTCCTGTCCATGTTTAAATGCATGGGTTTGATCATTCTTCCTGTGCCATATTAATGTGCCTCAGTTATTTTAAGTCTTTCTATCTTTCAGCTTCTGCTGCTTCTGCGTTTACCTGGGCCTCATGGATATCTATTCAATTGCTTTTGCAGTTATATCTCTGGACCCCAGGATTTCTGTTGCTTCTCCTTTCTTGCAGGGACTAGAAAGCCTGGAAAGTCATCTACCCAGGAACAGACAGGAAATTATAGGTATAGAAGAGAAAAATTGAATCAGATATCACAGAGGAGGCAGAAGTATGAATAAGAGAGTGCAGAATTTCAGGACTATGGTGCTCCCTCCTCCTCTATTGTGAAAATGGAACTTGCTATGTTTTGATCTGTCCTTCCTTACCAAAGTATCTAATAGCTCTTAGAGCACATCTTCTCTTGCATTTCCGGGCCTTTGCCTGGAAAAAGAGAGAAGACTCCTGAAACTTAAGCTGACAGTACTTTACAGGAGAGTGCATGAGAATATGCAACAGTGGCAGGAGAGCATGAATGAATCATCTCTGCTGAAGGGGGTGGTAGAACTGAGACAACTCAGTAAATTCACTGTATGTTTTGTGACTGACTTCTGTTTTGTAAAAGGTCTCCAGTTGGAGTAACTGAAAGCACTCCAGAACTATTTGGAAATACGTGGAAAACTTCTTCAGCCTGTGTTTTTGTGCATGATAGTTCGCAAATGGATCCGTGTGATATTCATCTGCAGGCAGGTGGGCAGTGAAGGTCACTCGTTATTGACAAATGCATTTCTACTTATTATATCTGTGCTGATTTTCCGAGTTGGATCAGGTAAAGTAATAACCAGTCCTACTCACTGAAGAAATAATTACTTGCAGGTAGTATTTTGAGTTGAATCCCCTAACAAATCATGTAGTATATTGTTTAAGTATTTTGTGGTACTTGCAGAGGTGCTTGAAATACCCTCTTTTTATTCCTGGCTTGCAGTTACAATGTGTTAAGGTAGACATCAATTAAAGGTTGGTAGTATGTTTAGTATTAGTAATGCTGCTAGTTAAGATGAAGACTCAAAAGTATTGCAGTATTCATTTTTGGAAATGCTGAAAAGATGAAACACTTGATTTAATACTTAATTGTCTGCTATGAGGAGAATGAGTAGAAGAAAAATATTTATGCACTGTCAGCCTTTAGATTCAGCTGAAAGGAACCTCTTGGGGAAAGATGCTAGAGGCTGATGCCATGGGGAGCAAAGACATCCTTTAATAATGATGAACTTTGTACATCATTGGGCATATCTATTTCAGTTCCTGCCACTTCTTGTCTTGGACTCTACATACTTTTAGGCAAGATACAGAGGTGAAATACTGATTAAGGTTTTGTCTGTAATTTCAGCAGTGCTAGGAAATTATTAAATCTCCTGCTACAACGACATCTTATCTTTTGAGTATTTGTACAGCGTGCAGCACTAAGAATCTGCAGTCTTGGTAAGGGGTTTGGACATGAATGTAGAAAAAAGTGGCCTGTACAGGAAGCCAGAAATTGTGGAAAAGGAATTTTGAAATCCTAATTTATGCATCTCTCATTTTGTGGGAAATGCGAATTTGTCTCTTTCTGGGTATGCTAATACAGCATATTATTTCTTTTGACCACTATTGCACAATTATTTAAAGTATTTAGAATTAAGATATTGAAATGAGTGCTGTGTTTGAAGCTTCTTATGTAACTCTTTGACACTGCTCTTGCTCTCCTGTGCAAGAGTGCTACCCCAAGCAGCAGCTCTCGATGTGGTTGCAGCCTTATGCAACTGAAACAATGAGCAACAGATTATTTTTAAGATACTGACCTATTGAAGTAGCTACTGGGAATGACTTAAACTGCAAGGATATGTAATCCTGTGAATTTATGAAAGGCACTGTGTAGTGTGTAGCATCTGTTGCCGAACCCACATCCATGAATCAATTTAAAAATAAGAAACTGTACGTAGGCACTGTCTGCATATTATAAAGTTTTCAGAATACCTTAAAATCATTCCCAGAACAAGTACGCTATAAGCAGATGACTTCTTTTCTGCCCTTCCCTACAGTTGTATAGATATCAAAGATAAAGATATATATGGCAATAGTATATAATTATGATCAGTTGCATAGATGAATGAATTGCATAGAAGACACTTTCTATTCTAAATCTTTTTAATCTCCCTCACTGAAACAGTGTTTAATCTGTTATTTGTATAGCCTCTTATGCAGCAGAAGCTTGTAGCGTCCTTACGAAAGAACTTTTTGCTCCATGCTACCCCTATTTGAGTCCTGTTCCCTATTTTGAGCAGTGCAGAAGAGACACTTGCAAATGTGGACAGGCTTGTTTTTGCTCTGCTCTGGCCCATTATGCTCATCATTGCCGAAGATTTGGTGTTATAATAGATTTCAGAGGAGGTGTCCCAGACTGCGGTGAGTTGCCTTTTACTTCTAGTCTTAAATAATGACTGTTAAAGGACTTTAGAATGACAATCCGAAAATAAAACTAATAAATCTTTAAAGCAAGAAGAGGATTAATTCTACCATGATCTTTTGTGCTCAGGACAAGGTTCTTTTTTTTCTTTTGTCAAGACCGAATTAGTTTTTAGAGAATTCTTGCTTTATAGTTGGCTTTCTTCAGTTCTTTCAACTTAAGAAACAATGCGTGCAAAGACTTTTTTTAAGTAGTTCAAATGTATACAGAATTAGAAATATGTCTCTCTTATGTGTCTTTGCATATCTCCTATCCATGTTAATATTATTCATGAGCTGTGTAAATAGATTCATTTTTTTCCTTGTAGATGCTAAGTTTATCTAATTTTTTTAAATGAAGGAGGTGAAAAATGGTCTCTATTAGCTTATTCTCTTACTGTCAGTGACACAGAAATACAGAGTGCTGAAATAAGAGCATAGTATTGGTATTGCTGATATTTAATTTAAAAGAATAGACAAAGTGACATCTGTTACCAGTTCTATGAAGCCTCACAAATAGAAAAGTGGGATGATATTAAATTCTTTAATTTATATGAACTTTTAGTGATACTAAAGATGTTGATAGGATACTTAGTGCCCTCATGTACAATTGGAAACCCTATAAAACAACCCTAAACAAGGCTGATAATCTTTTCTAAGGAACATTCAAGAATTTTACACCTGGTAGTATTTCATAACATATGTAATTATCCATGTTGTGATGCATGATAGAGAGGAGTTTGGAAAGGTGGTCCAGCTTAAGTATGGGGTATCTGTATGTATAACTGAAAAGACTGGCTTGCAGTCATTATGGCATGAAAGATTGTGTCCACTATGACTGAAAGAATCATTCAAACGATTTAATTTTATGTTACTTCTCTAGAAGCAAGTATAGTCTTATTAGAATATATTTAAAATGTCATGCTTGTAGGATTTAAAATATGTGATTCTTTTTAGTATTTGAAGGACTTCAGATTTTTTTTTCAAGTAGAGCTTTGTAGGAGATATATATATATAGATATATATGAGATATATATATATAAAAGAAAATTTAGGATGGTATTGTGCAACACCTGCAAAGTACACACATTTTATTTATTGTTTTTAATGCTTTCTTTAAAATGCTGTGCATTTCCCAAAGCCCATGCACAAGAGCCAAGCATTTTCAGAGTTAGAGAGGAAGAATCTTCAACTGTTTGGTTTCTCCAGTGTAAATCTGGATTAACTGCGCAGACTTCATTGTACTTGTTATTACTGTGGATTTACATCTGTGTAGTTTATACAGCATAGTGCCAAGATAGCAATTTTAGTGGAATTTAATGTGATTGGGAATGAAAGAATAGAGACGTTTATCAGAAAACTGTTGGGAGGTACTTGAGTCTCTTGCACTGTAATTTGAGAGGTTTGTTTCATTTGGACAGCTCTTTCATGTGAAGATACAAAGGAGTACAGTACTTGTGTATCTACCTGTGGCAGAACCTGCCAAGCACTGTCTGTGCCAGAGACATGCAGCAGTGATTGTGTTGAAGGCTGTGCTTGTCCCTCTGGAATGTATTTGAATTCCAAGACTGAACGATGTGTGCAGAGGTAGGTAAGGTTGCAATTCTGATAGTCATGCTCCGTATTTTTTAGACCAGTGCATTTGCCAGTCAGAGTGAAAAGCTAATAAACATGTAACCTTGTAGATATTATGCATCTGTAAACTTGGTGGGATCTTAGAATTACAGAGAACTTGTATGCTGAGATCAAGAATAGCTTTCTGTACTGACACTCATCCAACATCACCGAAGCTAGCTGCTACATACTGTCTCATCCAACATCACCAAAGCTAGCTGCTACATATTGTCTGTTTTTTGGTATGTAAGAGAAACAAAAGGTGTCTGTCCATTGTTGTGTAGGGGTTCTGCTTTGTTACTGATTTTGTTTGGAATGTGCTGGAGTTATATGGCCCTGTTGAGACAGATACTTTGTATTTTAAAAACAAATAAAGAAACCCACAAAACCCCCCACCCACCAACCGAAAAAAATGACCAAAAGTAACAAACCAACAAATTGAACTTTGAACAGCAATTAAGCCAATGGGAATTTTTTTCTTCCTTCAATTTGAGTTAATCAGTTACGTGTTTTTCCTCAACTCCAGAAATGAATGCCCGTGTTATTTTCAAGGAATTGACTATCCCCCTGGAGAAAATGCTGTAACATCTTTGGGCAAATGGTAAGATACAAAACTGTTTTCACCTGACTAAATGGTGTCTCTCAAGAGCTCTGTCAAAGGACTCCGTGTAGCCTGTTTGGGGGTTTTTTTTGTTGCTTTTGTTTTTGTTTTAGTATTTTTTCTAATGAAACATTCTAAATCTATGTCAGTTTTCTATACATGTTTGGACAGAGCTTCTTCCTAAGGTAGATTTACAGGCTGCTGTGCTTATTATCCAATATACTGAAGTGCAAAGTAGCCACTATATGAAGTGCAAAAAAGCCGCTGTAATTTTGTAGATCCATAATCACCTGGAGAGTTCCAGCAAACTCCAGACACTTCCTGAGTGTCTGTTCAAGTCTGTTCAGCTAGACCTTCATTGCTGTTATCCTTCCCTATACCAGGTTGTAAATCCATTTATGAAGAAGTATTAAGAATCTGTCTTCTTCCACTAGCGTAGAAACAGTGCAAAGCCACATTGCTCTTTTATCTACTAAGAAACAACACAAAGAACTGTCAGCTGCAGCCAAAGATATAAAAATATCTCTGTTACTGTTTCTTACATTTAGCATTTGTTCTTGTCCTCTTGCTCCTCCATTTCCATCATTATAGTCATGACATTAAAGGAGAAAACTTGTTTTAACTATTCTGGCTGCTGCCAGGTGCATCCCTTTCAACAGTTAGTTCTCCCTGGAGAAGGTGAAATAATGTGGACAACGAGTTCTGTAAAAAAACAAGCTTTCAGAATTCTTTTTCTTTTTCTGAAGTTTCTTGAACTCTCACTGCCTGTATCTGTTGTTACAGCTCTTAATTAAAAGTAGAACAGACCAAATCATGTCTGTGATACACCAGCATAATGCTTTGGTTTGTTGTAAAGGCCACATAAAAGATTAATACTGTCAGACACCTATTGCAGTAGGGGCACTTAGTAAACACATGCTCATTCTCACTCTTGTCAGCAACCTAGTGTCCGTAAGTACTGATTATTATAAACCTATATCTTAAGTGTCAGATTAGCTCATATTTACCTTAGGGCAGATTTTCTGGATAGTACCAGCCAAACCATTCTGCATATGAGGCTGTGCAAAGTCTGGGTGCACTGTTCCCTGCCTCCTGGATATTTTTCTTCATAAAGCATGTGCCAGACAATACTGGTAGTCATGGGAAGGGGCATCTCCTGGTGGATTCTTTGATTTGTTTCCTTTGATCCTGCTTCTCAAGGGTCTAGTTTAGCTAATTATGCTAAGTGCTATGGTGGGTATATGCCTGAATGCACACTGATCATCTGGTCATCCACAAATCCTTTTTTTTTTTTAGAAACGTCTACAGGTGAAAATCTTTTTCTTGATTTCAAATTTGGCATTTGACAGCTCATATTTCATGTGAATGTGTTAATTAAAGTATATCTACTGGTTTACAACTACTCACACAGGACCTAAAACTAAGCCAGTGCTGCTACATTTTTCCCTTACAATGAGTTACTGTCAGATCTGCTACCATTTTATAAAAGTACTGGACTATTTGGGCTGGAATTGAACAAGGGCAGACAGGGTTATGTTGCTCAGTGCTTCCCTGTATTTGGGATCTTTTTGGGTTGAGTTCTATGCAGTTTCTTGTTTCTTTGAGGATTTGTGTCATGTAGGGGAAATACGTTGTGCCTGATCCTGTCTGTGTAACATTCTGCATATGCAGATGGGTATACATGCTACAAGCTTTATGGTACACTAAATTAAAATTTTTACTTTGAATCTTGAGAAACAGGTTCTGATCACAGAATCATAGAATCATAGGGTTGGAAGGGTCCTTAGTAGATCATCTAGTCCAACCCCCCCTGCCAGAGCAGGGCCACCTTAGAGCAGGTTGCACAGGAACCCATCCAGGCGGGTTTTGAATGTCTCCAGAGACGGAGACTCCACCACCTCCCTGGGCAGCCTGTTCCAGTGCTCTGCCACCCTCAAGGTAAAGAAGTTCCTCCTCATGTTTAGGTGGAACTTCCTATGTTCAAGTTTATGTCTGAAAAGAGCCTGCCCCCATCCTCCTGACACCCATCCTTTAAGTATTTATAAGCATTGATAAGATCCCCCCATAGTCATCTTTTTTCCAGACTGAAGAGACTCAAATCCTTCAGCCTTTCCTTGTAAGAGAGATTCTCCAGTCCCCTAATTGTCTTTGTAGCCCTTTGCTGCACCCTCTCCAGCAGTTCCCTGTCCTTGAACAAGGGAGCCCAGAACTGGACACAGTCCTCCAGATGTGGCCTCACCAGGGCAGAGTAGAGGGGGAGGATGATGCACTCCAGGATGCCACTGGCCTTCTTGGCCACAAGTGCACATTGCTGGCTTATGGTCATCCTGTTGTCCACCAAGACTCACAGGTCTCTTTCCACCGTGCTGCTCTCCAGCAGGTCAGCCCCCAACCTGTACTGCTGCATGGGGTTATTCCTCCCCAGGTGCAGCACCCTACACTTGCACTTTCATAAGGTTTCTCTCCACCTAGTTCTGATTGTGAACTATAGTTCCAGTTGGTTCTGAATAATAGTCACAGTAGGTCGCTATTCCAGATTCCTGTCATGTTGCTGGAGCAAAGTTTGAGACAGCATGAGGATAAAAATTAGCAACTGCAACACTGTTCCTTCCTGTGAGTCAAAACCGCTAAAATAATTTAAACACTCATGTTGTTACAAACGAGAGAGAAATTAATGATGCTGTGAGATGTTTTCAGATGGATAGTTTGTTCATGATCCATGTTAGGAGCAGTTGAGAAAAGGTGGAGTTATCAATTTATGATTACTATGTTTTGCTTGGGGAAAATTACCTACAGTTCAGTACAAAAAACTGTTGCAGTCACAATAGGTTGTCATTTGTATTATATTCAAAACTGTGGCTTTACCCTTCATCTGTGGGACAACTTAAGAACTGTTGGTATCTTTTCAGTAGAGTTCTAAGCTGATTGTGAAGAAAATGAAGCATTTCTAATACTGTTAATAATTTTCATGTAAGGGTATATACTCAGAGGTTGCTGTAACATACGTGTATGTGTGTTTAGGGTTTTGTGTTGTTGCTATTTCACCTTGCTTTTTTTTTTAGGTAACAATCATTCTGTTATGTATGGGACTTGGTTTATTCTTTCTGCAGTGATGTCTTTGGGAGCAGTATAGTGGCTAGTTCCCTATGTATTTTTATGTTAGTCCAGGCATTTTAACTCAGTAATGTTATGCAGAAAGCAAAAGTTTGAGGTGTAACTAATATTCTTTGTGTTAAAGCAATGTACACTATCCACGGTTTTAATGCTCAATACAAACATTTTTACAGTTATTTTGTATTGGCTCATAATACATGCTTCACTATTAAACAGAAAACATTAAGCTTTTAGACCTTCCTGACTCTCATCACATCTTCACGTATTTCTATTTCAGCCTTTGCAGGGATGGAGTAATGAATTGTGATAACAACATAATAGGTGAGTGAAGAGAGAGGGGAAAGATACTTCAAGTCCAATGAGTATGTATCCTTCAATCTCTGTGGAACCACTTGTCTGTAGTAAAGGGCTGTGCAATATCTACAAATGGGTAACTTGCAAGAGGGGATCTGTAATTTAGGAATTGTATGTTTGTGTGATTGAAAGAAAGGCTGGTACAAAGCAGCAGCATAACTGTCCAAAATACTGTTAAATCTGAGCAACCTTTTTTCCCAGTGCTTGAAAATACACTTTGTTTTTTAGATTGCTAAAGTAAATAAGCTTAACTGCATTACAAACAGCATAATTTCAGTAGAACAAACTTATTTTTACCCCATAAAACATGGTTTTAGGAACTGAACACTCTCAGTAATTTTTCATAGGTTTTTTCTTTCCTTCCACAAACTCTGAATAACTTAAATATTAAAAAATAATTCTTTTATCACACTGAAGCAAAAGAATGTAACAAGTGCTTTTTCTGTTACAGTGTATTTTATATGCCTTAAGTATTATGGTCCATACTCTAGTTATGATGCTCCTTTTGCTTCAGTGAGAAAGACTTTTATTTGAGGTTTCAGTTCTCCAATTGACAGCTCTGGCCTTTAGCAGAAATCTGTTCCCCATGCATTTGAAGGTGGTGATTGTACTGATTTGACAATTATCCAGAGCCTCTCTCCCTAATAAATAACCAAACAAAACTCTGGCAACCAACCAAAACCACTTTAACACACTGCCACCTCTTTGGGCATTTGTTACATCTACGGAGTAAGCTCAGCGCAACCCAAAAGCAACTGTGCGGTAGAGTTACGTTATTCATAGTTAGTGGCGTCAGCTCTCCATCTAGCTCTCAGACCTTTTCTTGATATTTTTTTTGCTTTCTGTTGATTTCTGTTTCTCTGGTGGTGGTACTTTGCAGTTCTGTTTTGGATGGCTGATTCCTGACTAACGGCTTAGAAAGTCATGTCCCTTGCTAAATGAATATATTAATTACAGCATTTTGTATGAGACTTATGGGGGTTCTATGAAGTTAACTACGCTCAGGAGAGACAGGCAATTGGATGTTACTGGTATTACTGGATGTTACACATTCTCAGTCTAAATGTATTGCATGCCTCTATGGATTACAAAATTTCAGGTGTGAAGACTAATGTGTTTGTCAATTTTTTCCCCCCAGCACACAGCTGCCCACTTGGGCAGATTTATATTAACTGCAGTAATCCACAAGTTGATCCTGAACTCAGCAGAGAGAGGACTTGTGAGAATCAGCTGCTAAACCTCACTTTTTCAGCACACCTTCCTTGTGTTTCAGGTTGTGTCTGCCCACTGGGGTGAGTACAGACAGATTTGCATCTTTTGGTGTGCAAACATAGATGACTACCTTCAGTAGCGATTGAGGAATTAATTCTGCTGAGGACATACCACATTTTTACTTGGAGAATTTGAGGTGTCAAGGGGTGAACATCCAACTTGTGAAGGCTTGCCAAACAATGACATGGGCCATTGAAGGCATAAGAAATGGTAAACCAAGAGACACGTGGAGCCAAAGGTCTAACACACAATAATAAAAATAAAATACCAGGAATATAGAAAGGGCATTGAAATCATTTGATCCAAGCCCTGTACTACAGCAGAATTGTGTTTACCTAGATAATTTTTTCAGATATATAACCTGTTTCAATGTTTCACTGAGTGAGGTAGGTGTTATTTTCAGTATTCTCTCCCGTAAGAGGATATTTTAAGTCTCAGGGGTTTATGGTGAAAATGTGTGGATGAGCTGTTGATGTGTTTTGGAATCAAGCACTATCTTGCTGAGAGATTTTTGATTATAGTAATAGCAATTATGTGTTTTAATTATTTTGGTTTTGATGGTAGTCTCTTAAGCACATAGGTTGAGGGTTTTGAGTATTGTAACTCTAACATTACTGTTTGTACCTTGAGAGTCTCCTCAAAACAAAGAGTAAAAGCCAGATCCTCAGTTGAACTGGATTGAAATAGTTCAGTTGAAGTCTGTGGACTCATATTTGTTTATGTGTAGATTGACATGAAATGTCAAACTATTCATATGAAATGGAACCCATACTTGGTCCAACTCACAATATGGCACCATGGTGAAAAAGTGCTAAGATAGATTTTGAAATTAACTGGAGGCAGACACTTTCAGAATTGCAAAAACTCATCCTGTTGGACCTGGCTGATACACTTCAAAGCCAATGACTACCTTCAGCAGCACTGTAGGGCAGGCGACTCAGCAGAGAATAAAAGGTTTATATTGTCTGTTTTCCATGATCAGAAACTGCATGGTCTGGAATATAAGGTGTAATCAAAGAATCATGTATTTATTGTAAAATAAATTGAGAATCACTGTAAATGCCGTTCATCTGTTTCCATTATAGAGTTACTTGCAAGCTAGTCAAATCTGATATTTCTCTAAATATTTAGCTCTAATGGCCTTATACTGCACGTATATTTATGGTTTTGTTTGAGATTGCTTTAAGAGGAATTAAGATGGTCTTGAAAGTGCATGGCTTTTAGGGTGCTTATGGAAATGCAATAGACTTCTGCTATGTATTATGTATTTTGACAGGTGGGGAGTGGCCTGTGCTGGTGTGGGTGGTGGAGTAGCTTAATATATTTTGTTATTTTCTTTTTATTATTTTATTAATATTTCCATTAAAGTAGTTTATTTTTCTTCTGAACCTGTAAGTCTTTTTCTATCTTTCCTTCCTCTCCTTCACGAGAGAGGTGCGGGAGAGCATCTGTTTTTCATCTCGGTGGCCAGTCTGGCCCAAACTGGGACAGCAGGTTTTTTATTTAGATGACAAATCTTAATATTTTAGTTATTTTAATAGTAGTTGGTTTTGGATAGAAGCAGTTGGATCTAAGTAGCCCTAATGTTTTAAGTTAGTTACCGAATTCACACCCCAGTGATTTGTACTGCAGATAGATCACAGGAGTCAGAGCAACACAGTAAGAAAAAAACAAATTCAGAAAGATGGAACAAATACCACTACCTTCGAACAGTACCTTATCCTATGTTCATGACAGGATTTAGATGTGCTGTGAATTTGTGCAACTTCAGAATTACCTTTCCAGGCAGTCAGTTCTTACTGGTGAAATATAACACTGAGGTGACACTGTCCACTTTACAAGGGTAAAACATCAATGGAGTTTCTTTGATCTTAACATTAGTTCTCTACTTGAAATAATTAGTTTCATTCCTTTGTTCATGTTTTTGTTCTTGTTTGAGGTCTTGCATTAGTTTAGATTGAGTAATTGTCTGTAAGCTAAGCTGATTTAAGCAGTAGTGACATCAGTTTAACCTGTTTAATTTTGGTTGATTTAGGTAAACTAATAACTTGGTGAGAAGCGAGTATGTCACAGTTAAGAATCCTGTATAGGAAGCTGCACTTTTTCAGGAGGATCTTTCCAATCTCTTCAGTGTGATGATTGTTCTTCAATGATACCATGAAAGAGACTTAATGCAGAAAGAGAAGGAAAGAACCTGTTTTCACAGAAAGTGGTGTTAAGATTTCAAGCAGGCAATGTTTTTATTTTGCTGTCTATTTTTCTAGTATCTGAAGAGTCTTAAAATAGTCTTTCAAATGCTTCACTATTTTTCTAGCATTCCTTCTTTGTTTTGTTTAGAGTACATTCTAGTGGAACTTGGCATGAAATGGGAACTAAATACTAAAGAAAATAATAGCAAAAGTAGCAGTTATCTCTGAGTGTGATTCACTTGACCTCCTTTTTTGTCAACAGCGAATTAATCAGATGCAAGTAACTATGCTGTAAATATTTAAATTTACATGAGATCATTCCCATTCTATGGGTTATAGTTCTTAACGTATAAAAATTATGATCTTTCCTTCTGTTTTAGAAGTGATTGAGGTTGAACACCAATTCTCCTGGAACACATTCTAATGTTGCTCCACCCTGCTTTGATGACATATTTAATGATTTTTTTAGATTTTATTTGTGTGTTTTCTTACTGTTTTCTGTCTGTCACTGTTTAAATGGCAGCTTCTTACATTTCCATGCTGCGTTCCAGAAAAATAAGTGATCTGTTTACAAGACAGCTCATAATTTTTCAAGTTTAATCTTTGAATTATACCTTCTGCTTCTGGGTTTCTATGGGTCAAATGATTTTTCCCTCTTTAACTATACTAAATGTGTGTGATTTGACATGAAGATAGTCTTTAATTGGATTGCAGAAGAAACAAAGAGAAGACAGAGAAAGAAAGAGGAAAAAGCAGTAGTATCTTCCTATACTTCTGCGTACTTTGTGAATTGTTTACCACAAATGGACATATGCTGGTTTGTGCCTGTCCTACTACATTAGTTTTCCATGGTCTCGAGTCAGACTGATATGATCTCTGAAACAGCCAACTTCTGTTTCTTGTTCCTTACAGCCTGCTTGTATTCTTGCTGTCAAGAAAAACAGTGATTTTCCTGAAGGAACTTACTTTTGTTTTCTCATTTCCCCCATTGATGTTATTTTACTCTTGACTGCAGCATGAATTGGATTTGGCTGTTCTATACTTTATATAGTGTACAGTATTAAAAAAAATGTACTGTGTATAAATTGTATATGGCTTTTCAAACTGACAGTTAAGGGTTAGCTGGAACTCTGGTGGCTACTTGGTACTGTTTTGTGTGGGTGTATGTCTTGGAATTCATTAACCATATCACTGCAGCAGAGAGGCCACAATCATGTTGCATATGTAATTATTTTGGCTAGTTCAGGCACAAATACAGATTGGATGGAGAATGGCTTGAGAGCAGCCCTGAGGAGAAGGACTTGGGGGTGCTGGTGGACGAGAAGCTCAACATGAGCCGGCAATGCACACTTGCAGCCCAGAAAGCCAACCACATCCTGGCTGCATCGAAAGAAGCGTGGCCAGCAAGTCGAGGGAGGTGATTCTGCCCCTCTACTCTGCTCTCGTGAGACCCCACCTGGAGTACTGCATCCAGCTCTGGAGTCCTCAACACAAGAAGGACATGGACCTGTTGGAACAGGTCCAGCGGAGGGCCACAAAGAAGATCAGAGGGCTGGAGCACTTATGAGGACAGGCTGAGAGAGTTGGGGTTGTTCAGCCTGGAGAAGAGAAGGCTCCAGGGAAACCTTATAGCAGCCTTCCAGTACTTAAAGGGGGCCTACAGGAAGGATGGGGAGGGACTCTTTATCAGGGAGTGTAATGATAGGACAAGGGGTAACAGCCTCAAACTGAAAGAGGGTAGATTTAGATTGGGTATCAGGAAGAAATTCTCTACGGTAAGGATGGTGAGGCACTGGAACAGGTTGCCCAGGGAAGCTGTCAGTGCTCCATCCCTGGAAGTGTTTAAGGCCACGCTGGATGAGGCTTTAAGCAGCCTGGTCTAGTGGGAGGTGTCCCTGCCCATGGCAGGAGCGCTGGAACTAGGTGATCTTTAAGGTCTCTTCTAACCCAAACCATTCTGTGATTTTAAGCAGCTTCCCTGCTACTTATATGTGACCCAGTAGTAGTGGTGAAGGGTTCTTGCAATGCTTGGTGCTGCAGGAATGAACCAAACTCCGTGCTGCAAAGCCAAGGATTCCTGGAAGGGATTTGCAGATGTTCCCTGTGCATTGTCCTAGGAGGCACACAGAAGTGAAAAAGGACTGAAAATTTAACACAGTATTTACTCTTAAAGGATTACCTCACAATGCTTTTGAAATACTGATTAATGCATCTGAGAGACAGAATCTGCCAATATGACAGGTTTATCTGTGTTGTGGATCGTGATATAGAATATGCAGGCTCTACTGGATATAATGAATCGTATGCCTTTTTAAAAGCCATTTTCCTCCTCTCTTAATAGAGGGCCCCTCAGAACAACGAAGTCGTCAATCAAAAAAACAATTCCTCTTTCCTTGCCACCTGCTGCTGCTCCCCATCTACCCCATGCCCCCCAAAAAAACCCCACAGCAAAACCACAAACACAACCCTGCCCCCCAAAATCAAAACAAACAAACAAACAAACAAAAAAAACAAAAGAAAACTCAAAAAAAGCTGAGGTCTCATTTCACTACCTTTCCAGCCACGGATTTCTGTAGATGGGGCTTGTGTTTGACACTTCACAGAATGGAAGTAGTTAACTGGGATTTTAATCTTCTTGGTACCAAAGTATATGGAAGTTTTTTTTTCTGAATTCCAAGCACTTTAATGTCGGCACACTGACTTATAGTCATCAAGACATCACAGACATTTGTGGGACCAGGGTTTGATTCTAGTGTTCCAATATCCATTTCTGTTTCTTGAATGAGTGGTGTGGAGTCACAGGGCCTTTGCAGGCTGGACGCAACATTCTCAGTTGTGGTAAGACAAGACTGCACCTCTGCAGACACCTTATCTATGACAGAATACTCTATTGGGCTGAACCTCAACTCTACTAAATTTGTGCCAGTTTAACCTAGTAAGAATTTTTAGGTCTCTCTTTTTTTCATCACTCACTGCTCATAAAATAGAGCTATGAAAAGATCGTAAACTGAAAGCTGTAGTATCCTGTAATTGCAATTAAGTTTTGGAATTAAGAAAGGAATATCGTGCCAGGTTTTTCCTCCAAAGATTTCTAAATTATTACTGTATTTCTGCAGTGGTGTACTGTATCAAGTAACACATAAGGAGCTTAAACGCATTCTTGAAAGGTTTTCTTAAAAAAAGAAAACTCATTGCTTTCTAATTTGTGTGACAAAAACAATGACTTTTGTCATCTTATAAATGTGTCTAAGGACAAGCAAACCTAATAATGGGGGAAGAATGCAATTCAGTCTCAAATATTTTTAGAAAATTAACTTTTATTAGAAGTAATTACATCAACTGTGTCATGTCTTAAAATAGGTCTCCTTAGATGAATTCTATAGAATTACAGCATGCTAAAGTTATTGCATTGGAGCTCATTTCCAAAGAATAAATGCACCTAGATTGCAGTGCCATAACAAAACAACCCAGTTGTTTTCCACCCTCTTCTGCTCTGTAGATTTGCTACTCTCTGATACAGTGCTAGAGCTCCTTATTTTCTCTTGTAATACTTCTAAAACCGTCTTGGTCTCCTATTTTCTAGTTTATACTAGCTGCAAACTAATATCTTCTTTTTAGTTGTTTTTTTTCTATGCTTGTATTCAATTCACAGTAAAACTTCACCAGTATCGATCAGGTTCTTGAGCACCTTTTCATACTACCTTCTGTTTCTCCACTTCTTTTTAAGGAGAGAATCATTGAACTTTCTGTCATTTGGTTTGAAAGGGAGACCTCTGTTACATTTGGAGTTACTTAATGCATTTTTAAAATAAAAATAATTTCATCATATATTTAAACTAGTTCATTAAATCAGAAAAATTGCATACTAAAATACCACTAGTTTACTTATGAAGTATTTCACTTCTTGTGGGTTTGCTTGAGAGGAGTTGAGGATCTTGAATCAGTCAAGTAATCTTTTTTGGTTTTGTTTTGCTTCTTTTTTCATCTCCATTACAATTCAAGCAGGTGCTTGATCTGACTAAAAGTTGGTGCTGGTATTTATGGGCAAGGATGACTAAATCCACTGAGCCCGCCAGCTCTGGTTGAATCATCTTCCATGTTGAAAACTGCTTCAGCTATAAAACAATCATCTTCTTTTACTACAAATTAAGAATTCAGAGACCAGCAATATACTTAGACATGAATGCAAATATGCGTTCATTCCTCAAATGCATAATTAATACAAAATACATGTTCATCCCCTACCAAAGTGTACAATTCTTCTCAGAAGAACCAGGGATGATAGATCCAGGAACAGCTAGTAGTATCCTCTTGGCCATTCACAAATTGCTATTTTTTGATATGTCACTTTCCCATGGAGTCCTGCCTTGCTGATTTTTAACACTTAATTGCACCCACATTATTCTTTAAGAAAATTATACTATTGGAGGGCATGTAGAGAGAAGTCTTAATCCAGTGTGCTTAATTAAAAATATGTGGAACTTTGAAAAAAGAGTCATAGCCCTGAAGTAGCACTGATAGATATGAGGTACAGCTAGAGGTGACACAGAAAGGTATTGAAATTCACACCAATACAGTGACAGTCCAGGCGCCATTTATTTGTGAAATAGGCTGGGACAAAGTACAAACCTCAGCCTTCCTTTCCCTCCGTCTTGCCTCAGGATATGCTCTACTTGGTGATGACACAGTGTGTACCACTTCCTTATGCAGCGGTGAGAGCTGCAGGTGCTCTCCAAGATGAACCCCACCTTATAGCCCTGAAGGGCGGGAGGGAGCAGGGTGGGAGAGGCCCCTGTTTTAAACCCTCTTTTCTGATAGTCTTCAGTCCCTCCCCTCTTCTTGTGTTCCTTCCCTACAACACAAACTAAAAAAGAAAACATCTATGGACAAAAACCCCAAAGTAGATAATAAAAATATTCTTGCCCTTGTTTTTTTGGCCACTTTGCTTAATTCCCATAGTATTTTTCTACTTAGAATGGGAAATCAAGACAGAGCCCCTCTCTTGCTTTGATGTTGATGTTGCAGCAAAACCCGTACCTAGGTTTTACACGGCTCTGAGTATTACACTTGTGACTTACGAGATATTTTTGCCCTCTTCTGTCCACAGCAATCAGTAGAAGGTGTGTGGAGGCAGGAGCTGCTTTTTGCGTAAGGAGACTTCAGAGGAGACACAGGCAATGAATGAGCCAAATTTTCAGAGGCCTCTGTGGAAAAAGGCTGTAGAATATGGGAATCTAGATGAATTGCTGTTGTTCTACTTCTTGCTCTTGTTTTTCTTACTCTCATGTGCCTTTGGTCTTTAAGCTGCTACTACCATTTCTGTGAGTTTTCTTTTTTAGGACCCATTCTGCTTAGTACCAGTAGGATGCTGATGGTAGACCTGGCTTCAGGGGAGATTGCTAATACAGGGTAAAACTGTAGAAATGCAGGGGTCTGAATGTATCTCAGCTGAAGCATCAAAATCAATTGTTACACAGAAGGATACTGAAACCCCTTCAAGCATTCTGCAAAATTATGTAATATTTCTTTGTAATAACGGGGGTGGGGAGTGGGAAGCGAGGGAAGAACACGTGGTGTGTAAAAAGCTCCCCAAACAAGTAAGAAAAAACTCAGCAGGAATATTGTAACTCTCCCTGTCTAGACAGTGAGAAACTACAATGAAGCCGTTAGGTGCTACAGTGATGTTATCAAAAATGGCTGGTTTTTAAAAATTTGTTTATCCTATTTTCTGGTTAGCCAAGTTATGTGTGGTGGTGGAATTCTGATGTTAGGAGTGTTACTTGCTGCTTATTTCATTCTTTTTACCTCCTTTAAACCCTATTAGAGACCTTTGTAGGAAGATTTATGAAGCCATCATAGAGCAGATTTGTTGTTGGGGCAAAAGCGTTGATGGCTACATAAACCAGTTGGCGGTAGGCTGTTGCCGAAGGGAAGGGAAAGAGCTGTGCAATAGACAACTTGTTGAAAACTGCTCTGGTGGAAGCTGCAAGAGAGTTATTTTTTAGTGTTCTGGTCCGTATTTGCGGGCTTTGCAGAAGCAAAGAAGTGTTTGTTGACTCACAAGTGATACATTGCTTCTAATGATGCCTTTACCAAGACTATTTATGTACTTGTGTGTATGTGAAGGAACAAAACTATAGATAATAACGAGCTAGTAATGAAACCGAATATTCAGTGTGGTGAAGCGTCGCAGCTGTCCTTGTATCTTTGCTGGGCAAGGCCTCTCTGTAGGGTATTTGTGGTGAATTCTTAGATCGTTGAAATCTATCCAGTGCCTGGCTTTACAAGAGAGAAAACTGTTATCACTTGGTTTTGGTAGGGTAATACTGTGAGGAAAAAAATCTGCATTTAGCATTGTGAGGTGCTCTTTGTGTCTGAATGTGCCTTGTTCAGTTCTGAGCAGCTTTAAACCAGTAGGAATTTCAGTCTTATTGTGTCACTTGAAGACAATCAACTATACTTGAAATAAGTATGGATTGCAAAGAACACTTCATGCACCCTGGGGTAAAATTACCGTTTTTCAGTTTAATGAGGGAGGAGTTTTTATGATGTCTGCACATTCCTATTAAGAAGCTACAGAGTTGTATATTTCTGTCTGGTAAGTAACACACTGAAGAAAAGTTTGAGTACCCAAATTGCCAGTTCATTAATATAAGTAAATAAAATGTTCTATAATGCAATCATTAAATCTTTCCTTTTGGATACCAGGGAAACAAAACAGTGTCATCAGCTCATTTATCTTGGATGTGCCTCACACCTACGGTCTCTTGTCCATGGTGCAGGGTCTTGCCCAAATTGCCAGTTGTACAGAAATATGTGCTCTATTAATTTTGTGCAACCAGAATAGCTCTTTGATAGGGATTAAATTATTCACAGAGCAAGAGGTTAACTACTGCTACACAAAAACTGTGCAGGTCTTTAAATCAGGTGAAGAAAAGAAGAGAACAAGAAGAAATCCTCACTTAAAAATTCTTACAATGAATAAGCTACTGATTTTTGATACTAAGAATACATACCACTAAAGAAAAGGGGCATGATACTATCCCCTGGAAGATCTCTTGGCTTTAGTTAAATATAAGTTCATTGGCTGAGTTACAAGAAATTTGGTAAAATTTAGAGGAGGTTGAGAAATCTTAGTTTCCCTGATCTTAAAGTTTGTATGTTAATGAATAAGTCTTCATAGAGTTAATGGTTAAAGGGCTAGTGCCCAAAGTGCTAGCACTTACTAAAGATAAAATATTCAGGTACCTTTGAAAGGAAATTACTAAATGACTCATATATGATTATGAATAAAAATAATATTTTCAATTTCAGAAGATTTAAAATATTATTTGTTGTTCAGTAATAATAATGCTAGTAATTTAAAAGTTTAGGAAAATATTTTTGTATCTGGATACCAGGTGTACTACTTCTGAATGTGTATTTTTTGTTCTTTTTTTGATAGTCGTGTTAAGCATGGGGATGTGTGCTTGGATGCAGATGAATGTCCATGTTCATGGAAAGGAAAGGAATACTTTCCAGGTGACAAAGTCATTCATTCCTGTCATACATGGTAAGCAGAGATCTATTTAGGTTATTGTTTCATTTTAGTTGTTTGTTTATGGCTTTATTATTCCTTCATGGTTTTTAATCATACATTTCACACCAGAATCTGGTGAATCATCTACCCTAATTTTGTATTTACATTTGTTCAATGGGCTATTAAAATCACATTATTTTTTTGTGTGTTTGTTGTTTCAAGGAGCTTTTACATAACAAAATAACAGCTGTTTGGGATTTTTATTAAAAAAACAACAACAAAACAAAAACAACAAACAAGCTTGGTTTAGGAGAATCTTTTTTTTTAATCAAGGTAATCTAAACTAATATTCCTTGTTCCTTGTGTTCCTAAAGTACAGGTAACATCCTTCACGTTGTAATATACAATGTGACTGACATTTATTAAAGCTTTTTACATATTTATTTTCACATTCAGCATTGAATTTGAGCAGTCTAAGACGACCAAACGTACCCCTGTGGCCATAAGCATACACCCACTACAATGATAAATTAAGGAAAGTACTGAGCAACATCATGTACTGAGCATAGTAACGGATAAATTGGTTGCTAATTTTATGTGTGGATAAGATAACTGATGAATCAATCAGCTTTAACAGGAAGTGTTCTAATAGACAAGGGATGATAGGATCACCCAAACACATGCAGAAACCTATTCCTTTTGCTATCCAATGTTGTAAATGCAACAAGTAACCTATAGGTACGTTACTCTGTGAAGTTTCCTTGAGCACTCTCAGTAGAACATGGTATGCTACCATTTTAATAAGTTTCAAAAGACCTAAGATGTGATACATCATCTGCATGATCCTGAAATAAACTTGTTTCTTGATGGTCCCTGCCTGTTTTCTTCTCTGACCACTGTTGAATGGTGCAAGCTGGCGCTAAGTAGCACTATTTGTCTTAACCAGAGCCCCAGAAAAATCAGCTGTACCGTCAAGCATCGAGATACTGTGGTAGTGGTGTAGCCTCCAGCTTCTCTGCAGAGCAGTTCCTTCCTTTTGTCCCCTTCTTTTAGCTTACCAGGAACTTTTAACTGGTGCCACCTGGTAAACTACTGCTCCTGGCCTGCACGGCTCAGTGTAGCCTAGAGTGGTGGAGGCTTGTCCAGTCAGCACTAGTCACTGCCTTGTCTGGATGTCATTGCCCCCTCCAGCCTTGTGCTGACTGCCTACCTCTGCCTCTCGTCAGGTCCTCAGTATCTGCTCTAGAAGATATTTGTAGCCCTTTGGTCGACTGGTGAAGCGACTTACAAGCCATCTCCACTGGGCAGGCAGGTAAAGCGACCCGGGTTATTCACCCCCTTGTTTTCAAAGGCCTCTCCAATTGGACCTGGTGTGGGATTGCTTGCATTAGAAAGAGCTACTATATCCCATTTAATCTGTATGAGACTTCACCAAAGGCAGTAGCAGTGCAGGCAGAAGGACACTGGATATTTAGCCTTCTCTCTTTTTTTATTTTTTTCTGAGGCCAGGCCCTTTAATTCATGTACAAATCCGTCAGGTTGTCACGGCTTTTCTAGTCTTCCACATCCAGAAGCCAGATTAAGTGATAATGGCTTTTTGGCAATCAGTTGTCCATGGACAGATGGGAAGTCTGCAACAAGCTCTGCTTGATACAAAGCGTATAAAGCTTTTGAGACTGCTGTGGGTGTATGCAGGGGTGTATTTGATATGTCAAGAGTAATGTGCATTTTTGCTCATGCAAAGCATGAGAATACTCCTGTGCAAACAAAGGCTCTTAGGCACTCACAGCAGTTATAATGGCTTTGGTGTTATTTAGTGCACAGAAATAGCATGCATTGATAACAAATATCATCTTTTTCATATCTGATGTAGTATTAGCAATATAACTATTAATCTGATTTGTCTAATGAACAGTAAAATGGCAAATAAAATTATTTCTTAAATTGACAGAACTACTAGTGGAGTGCCAGGAACTTTTGACTCAAGCTCTGGGGTCTGGCTGAACTGCGGTTCTAGGTTTCCAAGCTTGGGTTTCAGTGCAATTGCCTGAAATTGTTAGCATCTGCTGGCAAGGTTAAACACAAAAGGTTATTACGCTAACTGTGAAGGTATCAGAGCAGCATTTTTGTGCTATGTTGGGCAACGTAAGATGGGTGGTTCAGTTATCTATGCTGGTTTGTTGCCATATGTTGAGAACATTGAGCAAATGCTGGTTGGTCCCTGTGGGCTGCTGAATTGGGCCTTCTGTGTTCTTAAATAAATACTTATTGTAAATACTTTTTTTAAAAGGCTAGTTGAAGTTTGGAAGCTGCTAGTAGCTCTGCTTTTCCAACTAGGACTCTCTAGATTCTGATAACTAAATGTTAGTTTACTTCGTATGAAACAGGACTGGTGCAGAGGACTTTGAAGGCACTGTGTACCTCTTAAGCCCTTCCTTCTGACTGGAAATCTGTTAAGACTCCTAAGAAAGGAAGTATGCAAAGGAGGTCCCTACTCTTTATGTGCTAAGAAATGTTTCTGCATGAGCTCTTAACATATCAGCATGTGGAGGAGAATTTGAAGAGGCCAAGAGTAAAAATAAAACCTAATGTCTCCCAGAGAGCATGAGAAGCAGCACTAATTATTTCAGTTGAAATATAATTTCTTTGATTTGTCCCTCTCTCCGTCAGCTTGATTAGGTTCCTGACTTAGGTACCTCTTTGAGGTGACTAGAGTTAGCTGGGTGAGTCCTACTGCTATCCACTTGTGTTTTGGTACAGCAAACGCTTTTCACATGTTGTACTTTTAACTTATTTTAGATGTGTGCTTAGAGTATTTGTATATCTAGTTATACAAAACAAGCAGTGGGCCAAATCAATGGTGGGATAAACGGAGTCTTGGAAAATGACTTCAGGTTGGTGCAAGTTTCATAGTAAGGGAAGAGAAGGAACCATGATGCTACTAATAGTTGGAGCTCCCAAGATTTTCTATATAATTGCTGCTTTTTTGAAAACAGCGGTGTTCTGATGCCATGATATCAATACGAACAGAAAAGGAAGTTATATTGACAAAAAGTTGTACTGACAAAAAACTTCATACTGCTTGGTGCTTCAATGAGAGTGACTTATAAAATATTTTTCATAAGTCAAATTAATAGTTTAATTGAAAAATACGAAGCATTTGTTTTGTCAGAAAATGCAAAATTCATTATTTTTGAAAATAAACTTAGATATGTGCCAAAACTATATCACGTGCTGTATTTAGTTTAACCTATATTTATAAATATACCTGTAGTAAAGCTATACCAGGGCACCAACTCTGCTGTCTTTATCAAGGGAAGTTTAAGTGTCTAGGTGATTTAAAACATAAAAAATAACAACTTAAAAATGACTTATGGATACAGAAAATGAAATTATGTCCATTATTTATAAATCTTCTGTAATTTCTGAAAATGTTGTTTAGATTGCAAGAGGGTGATGCGGAAAGAGACGTAGTATCTAGTGCTTCAAAGCCCCACTGCTAGGCAGTTACAAAACAAAAGTAATTCAGAAAAGTCTCAACAGTCACTTAGCGTACGTGTGATGAAAGCATTTTGATGCTTAAGGCAGCCATAGACAGAACTTGAACTTTTCCGGAAGCCGCTAGACTGTTAGGCCAGGGTTTGGGGATGATAATAAGTAGACATCTGAAAAAAAAAAAAAGCCCTAAGAACCCAAAACACGGTTCTTCTAAGGAATCTATGTACCAAAAGAGTGCTACTGAATTTTTTCCTTTGTACATCTGTGAAATTCTCATTCTAGCAGAGAGTGAATAAAGACTGCAGTAATAGGACATATTGCTTGCTGATTCCAAGATTCATCTTGTATAGAAACAAATGTTCTGTGAGAAGCTGCAAAAGAAAGCTTTATCCTTGTGTCATATTGTTGATGTGAGTTACTAGAGATAAATTGTATTACTTAAGGTGTCATTTTTTGGTTTTCTTGTTTCAACAAAAGAAATGCCCTTTCGGTATCTATATTTTCTGGAACCTATAAATTCTAACAGGAAGAAACATGGACCATATGAGTTCAACATATACTTTTTTGTGGAGAATCAATTTATATGTGCTGCTTCTAGTTAACATTTCAAAATGCTTCTGTCCACAGTTGTTATACTTGCATGGCTTTTGTTTTTTTGTTTCTCATTTGTCTGTGGTTACGGTTGATATTACCATTATTGGTCATACATTTTTCAGCATTTGCCAGCATGGATCATTTCAATGCACCTTCCATCCTTGCCCATCAATGTGTACTGCATATGGGGATCGGCATTACAGAACCTTTGATGGACTAACTTTTGACTTTGTTGGAACTTGTAAGGTTTACCTAGTTAAGGTGAGAAATTTTTGTAAAGCCTCTCTCAAACTGGATTAAAAAACTACCTATCAAATACTACCCTTCTATTTATTTCCTATCTGTACATTTTATTGAGTCCTACGTAATAATTTTTTACTCTTTGATGTCACATAGATTTTTGAATCACACATAATCTAATAATTATACACTGAGGTTTCTGCTAATTGAACTATGTGACAATATACATATTTATATCAGTATATTTACAAGTGGCCATTTCTTTTTTTTTTCTTCAGGGTACTTCTTCAACCAGTCTTTCTGTTATTATAGAGAATATTAACTGCTTTAATACTGGAATCATTTGCAGAAAAAACATTTTCATTAATGTTGGAAAATCTTTTTTAATATTTGATGATGAAACTGGAAATCCAGTAAGTTTCAGTCTTTAACACTGATCAAAAGGTAGCATATGTACTTCTCTGGGTGTTTTTTCCTTTCTTTAGCAAAAACGTAATGTGCCACTTAGTAAGTAGCAGAGGCGTAAATTTCTTTACTGTAAATGCTGATCACATCTGTATTATTCAATGGAAACCTTAAAAAACCCCAACTTGTCTATATTCAAAAAAATGTGAGATGAGGTGATTGTAGTTCTTTAGTCTGACTCAATTCCTTTTTGGTGTCTTAGGAAAAACCCAGATATTTTGTAAATCAGTAGAAGTTTTGCTTTTAATTCTCCTAGAACTAAGTTTAATCTGGTGTGCAAGGTATAGAGGGGAGGAATATTCAATATAGTTGAATTTTGTTTTTGTTTTGGCCAAACTGCAAACTCTACTGCTGTAAATATTTCATATTTTTAGTAATTTTAGTATAAATAGTACTATTTGCGGTTTATACACTGACTATGCAAAGGAAGTTGTGTCTCTTTTTAGGAGGTATTGTGTAATTAAAGTAGACATCTTACTCCATGCTACAAGTAATTTGGAAATTGATTGTTATTGGATTGTTACTTTTGTTTAAGTATTTATCCTTCTGTGTCCTTCTGCCAGTTTTTGGACTTCTGTCTGAGAACTGTAATTCATTTTATTTAGGTGTTTCGTTTCCTGTCAAGTGAATGTTTTGTGACGTTACTTCCACTATAAGCTGCCTTGTTTTATTTTGAACAGAGCTTATCTAGTTACATAGACGAGCCACAAAAAGTGCAGTTATGGAAAGCTGGATTTTTCACTGTTGTTCATTTTCCTCATGAGCACATCACAGTTCTCTGGGATCAGAGAACAACAGTTCATGTCCAGATGGGTCACCAGTGGCAGGTAAGTGTAAGTCAAACACTTATTGCTATTTCTTTGAGATATTTATGTAAGTCTTATTAAGCAAGACATGCTATCACTATTCAGAGACTAGACAATGTGTTAGAAATCATGGAGGGACTCAGTGGCAGAGTCAAGGAGAGAAGCATTAAATTACCTTGTCCGTTAAAATATTTGTTATTATTTAATTTTTAGTCGCTATTTATTGTCCAACTTCTATAACAACAGTGGGGTAACGTTCTCCTTTGTCCAGTTCTGGGCTCCCCAGCTCAAGAGGGACAAGGAATTGCTGGAGAGGGTGCAGCATAGGGCTACAAAGATGATTAGGGGACTGGAACACCTCTTCTATGAAGATAGACTAAGGGAATTAGGTCTCTTTAGCCTGGAAAAGAGGCGTCTGAGGGGGGACCTTATCAACACTTATAAATACTTGAAGGGTGGGTGTCAGGAGGATGGGGCCAGGCTCTTTTCGGTGGTGCCCAGTGACAGGACAAGGGGTAATGGGCACAAACTTGAGCATAGGAAGTTCCACCTAAACATGAGGAGGAACTTCTTTACCTTGAGGGTGGCAGAGCACTGGAACAAGCTGCCCAGGGAGGTGGTGGAGTCTCCGTCTCTGGAGACATTCAAAACCCGCCTGGATGCGTTCCTGTGTAACCTGCTCTAAGGTGGCCCTGCTCTGGCAGGGGGGTTGGACTAGATGATCTACTAAGGTCCCTTCCAACCCTATGATTCTATGATTCTATTCGTTCCTTATATGACTGGAGCAGGTGTTATTTTGATGAAGCATAAAAAAAGCACATAACTAGAAAATAGGTCAGTTCTCTTAACAAAAGATCAGCTCCTTTGTCAAAGGCTCGGAGATACTTAGTTGAAAGGGAATAATATTGATGTTGACAAAATAAAATATTTTCCATAGCTGTATTATCACAAAGAGCTGAACTGTTTTGGTTGAAATTTAGCTGCGAAAAGGATCAAATCCTGGCAAATCTATAATTATGCAACTGAAAACAGGAACTTTAAAAAGCAAGTTTTGGAAATGGTTGTGGCTGGTAGGGTTTTGTGTCATGTGGAAATACGTTTTTATTTATATTTTTTTTTTTCCCCCACAGAGTGAATTGACTGGATTATGTGGAAATTTTGATTTGAAGACAGTAAATGAATTGAGGACTCCAGAAAATTTTGAATTAACAAACTCACAAGAGTTTGGAAACAGCTGGACAGCTGTAGAGGTATCTAGTAAAAAGAACGTGTTTGCTAGTAGATTTTTTTGCTGTTACATCATATAATTTATCTAGAATGAGATCAGAAGTTCATTTCTGGAAGTATTAATCAGGTAGCAACGCAAATGGCAATATCAGTGGTTCTTACAGATGTCACAATCCATTAAGGAGAAGAAAATAAGCACCTTTTTTTCTATGCAGCACTATAGTGTAAAGAAAAATGCTGTACAATATTCTGATCTACGAGTGTTTTGGAAGAAATTTGAACAGTAAAGTAGCCATTTTTTTTACTTAATGGAAGAATTGTGCATTCACTTTAGACTGTGTTGTCAGTTTAGCTATCTTTCATAGCTAGGAAGTCTTTAACTGTGAAACAATAGCAATGGAAAGAAAAAAAATATTATTTCCATATGCTATAAAGTTAAAATGGAACTTCTTTAACATCATGTGTCTAGTGATGTTCATAGAAATGTTCCTTCCTACTAGTTGGAGTGAAAGATCTTATTTCTGACACTTCTAATATGTGTCGTGTGAGTGATCTTTGTTATTTATGTAAAGTAGACTATTCAGGTGTGAGGACTGCAGATTGGAACTGCATGGCAGCTCTGTTTAGACCTATATGTACATATGTGTTTTTCTGCTGCTCTCAGACAAACAAGACATTTGTTCAGATTGTATAGTTTTCCTTTTCTGCAGATTAGCTTCCCCTTTTAATTCTGTATCTTAGTCTGGCTTTAGTTCATAAATGATGCATTTATTTTGTCTTACTTTTTTTTAAAAAAAAACCCAAAATGAAACTGTGCTTTGCAAATTCAAACACAAAGTGGTTATGAAACAAATTTCTCACCTTGATTTTGCTTTCTGGTTAAGTGTGTTGACAGCTCTGACATTCGAAATCCATGCGGTTTGAATCCCCTTAGAGAGCCATTTGCCAAGAAGGAATGTGGAATACTGCTAAGTGAAGCATTTGAAGCTTGCCATCCAGTGGTGAGTTGTGGTCACATATAGAAAGATGTGGAAGTGAATATATCACTGTAGAGAAACTACTCTTCAACTTGCATAACTTTAAATCTTCATCTTCAATAACATAATAATTTTGATTACTATAGCAAAAGGGAGCATGAATAAAGTCTAACCCGTACCTATTCTGATTCTAAAATGTGAATGTTTAACTGGACTGTCTGCACATAGCTGACCTAGACAGTATTCCACTTTGGCACCAGTTTAGTATTCTACAATATGGTCCTGTTAGTCTCCTTAGTAATTAATGCAGATAAAATCATACACAATTTGTTATCTTTTTTTTTCATCCCAAGCACTATTTGCATAAGAATAACAATTTGCTTTATTTTACTCAAGCATATTACATAGCATGCACATTTTTCAGGTGTATTTAAATAAATTCATGGTTTCTTCTAAGCATTATCAGTTGTGAAGAACTCAAAATGCATATATTTCCTCACTCAGGCAACCACCTAAGGAAATAAAAGAGCCATTCAACATATTCTGACAGTCAACAGGCTCAGGTTCGGTTGGAGGATGCTGGGGGGACTGATTTCCAGACCTAGGTTTTATATGGAAAATGACATATCCCAAGATGTTCAGGTTTTGAGACTGTGTACATAGCTTAAAGAGTGTAAGTGTCAGAATGATTCCTAGGGAGAAAGGAGATTTCATAGGAAAGATAACCTGGAATGTTGCAGAGTTGCTTTGTATGTTATTTTGGAATCAAGTAGAAGCTGATGTTAAAGTTGTATGAATGTGATGTTGGTTTAATCCACTGTGTAAGGTAGGTAACAACTCAGTTCCTCATAAGCGTGTAAGTATTACTTAAGTATGGATCCGTGTAGAATGTATAACAATTCAATAAGCAAATTATCATTGAAAGTTTTCTTTGAAATTTTGTCACATAAGACTGCAAAGTAATCTAAGGGAAAAATAAAAATTTTGTCTGTGAAATTGTCTAATAATATGCAGAGGATGACCCACTCTCACATGAAGAGTTTTTCATCCACTTTATTGTTTCTTACGTTTTCTGTATATCTACCTTTCTTAACATGTTTGAGATTTATTGATTTGTGTTCACTTTAGAGAGAGTTTCTCTTATTTCGTAAGCTTCGTCATAGTTTATTATGGTTTAAATATTACAAAACCATACAAAGCACAAGCTCACACCAACATCTTAGTGTACATGTTCTTAATGGGTCATTGATTTCATTGTGTTACGAAGTACTGTTTCAGGAAACATTTAAATTGAAATCTTCGAAGTCTTATGTATTAAATTGTGAGAGCCATAGCTTTATATTGAGGTGATTGTTGCCAGTGTCTGTATGATATTTTTGACAAGTGATATTTATACTTACAGATTGATGTCACTTGGTTTTACTCAAACTGCTTGACAGATACATGTGGTTGTAACCAAGGAGGTGACTGTGAATGTTTCTGTACAAGTGTATCAGCATATGCCCATCAGTGCTGCCAGCACGGAGTTGCTGTAGACTGGAGGTCCCCTAGAGTGTGTCGTAAGTTTATCTAACTAGCATTGCCAGTGGCTGCCAATGTCTGTATTCGTGAGACTTAGACCTGAAAAATCAATCACATTAAGTTACCTGGGGCCATGAATCGGATCACTAAGCCGCACTGGTCGGAAGATGAGTGGGTGCCTCTCACTATGCTCTGTGTTCATTTTGGTCTAGCTGGATTATGTGCTTCTTTCCATATTTGTGGGTGGTACTCTTCTGGTTTTAATTCCTTGCCCTGTGACGCATCCCCCAAAGCAAAGTCAGAAAGTTAACAGCTCAAGTAATTTCCATCCTCAGGAGGACTTAACTTTTTAACAGGGTCTAAGAAATATCGCTGCCTTACTGCTGCCCCAGAGCAAGTGTAAAAGGTCTTCTGAAGAAAAACAAGTAGGTTTTTAAACAGGACTTTGTCATTACCTTAGTATCCCTATTCAACAATGCTTAGAAGTTAAAAAAAAAAAAAAAAGAGGCCTTTCTCTATGCCACCTAGTGCAAATGTCTAACAGGAGACAATCATTTCCCCAAAGATGTGATAAAAAAGGACAAGATAGAAAGAATGGAAGGAAATAAGCGTATTTCTAACTTTCCAGTTGCACAGAGAGAATGTGCATCTTGCTCAGAGTCGTACGGCAAATTTGCCATAGAGCAAGAGGGTTACTCTTAATTTTTGATAGAAATGGTATGTGTGTTTTAAAGTGAGTATGGGAAGATAGCACAGCTTAGTCTTAACCACTAGATGTCACAAAAAGACCACTGTAGGTATGTAAGCTTAGTATCTCCTGCTAGAAAACAATATTTTATTTAAATCAGTATAGTTTAAATTAATATTTTATTTAAAGCAGTAAAATAAATATTTATCAATAGTTTTTTAATAAATGCGTTTGTATGATCTAACTTGACCAAGCATTTGGCTTACCTCTTAATTGTAAAGTGTAATGGAAAACACGTTTATCTGCAGAATGCCTGCAACTGCATTTCTTTTTTTTTTTATTTTTTAGCTTATGATTGTGAATATTTCAACAAAGGTAAGTCCTAAAGGAGCTAATAAAATGTCAACAAAATCTTTGGTTTCTTTATGTAAGTCTTAGTATACTTTGTATAAAAATAATTCTGTTCATGTAAACAGTTGTTAATGAGTACAGTATTTAAATGGCCAAGGTCCTATTTCACTGGCCTGTTCTGCTTTTTCAAAGGGTTTTAATTTCATAATCTTTTTTATTCCTGGGCCTTTCCCCAAAATACGCATTTAACTTCGTTTCTTTGCATTTATGGATCATGATGAAACAATTAACTCATTAGGTGATTAATAGACTATTCAACCCAATAGGACTAGTGGCACTACTAAGGCGTACGGCAACTCACAGCTGGTACCCAGTGGGTCTGTTAAACCAATCGTGCTCTCCTGTGCAGCCTCTAGAGGGGGCTAGCGATTAAGACATTTTAACTTTCCGTGCCCGAATGGGGAATAACTCTCCATTTAGTTATGTCTGACCTAGCTTTCGGTTCCTGAGTGACAAGCATTGCTGCTGCATTAGAACCAAAATGCTGCTGCATTTTGGACCATTAGAGAGGTGCAAAACTTGCACAAGGTGCCAGAGTAAACCTTGAATCTGCACTGGGTGCTGTACTGCTGTGTTAACACTGGAATCCATATCAGGCTATTTTAAAGTTTTATTGTGAGTGTCTGGATTGTTAGACATGGTATACATACAGGCACTGCAAGCCAGCCTGATGTGAGGAATGGTCAGGACTCCTGCTATTTATTCTAGAACTCTTTTTATCAAGCTCACGTAGAAGCTTGTCTGTCCAGATGGTTCACGATATTTTGGTCTTCTGTTAGACTCCATATTGCAGCAGCTCACCCTCAGAAAGGTCTTGGAGAGGGACTGAGTTTAAATTAGAAGAGACTTATGCAACGCTCCAGACCCAAGTGATATGGCCAAGAAATGTACATTTTCTGATATACCAACTGCTAAAAAGATTTTGAGTGGGGTCAAATTGCTAATGCAGTGGAATTTTATCTAATTCTCTATATAAACTTTTAAATTAACTTAAATAAAGGCCAGTTGAATTAAGAAGCTATTGCAGTTTTACATTTCTGTTTTGGTTTGTTTTGTTTTATAAATGAAATGTAGTCTGATACTAGATAATCTTATTGCAGTTGTAACAGATTAAAAGTGCAGTGCTTCTAACATCTGTAGTTGTAGTGAAGAAGTTAGATGATAACATATACTCTTGAAGTGTGTAATTAGTTTTACTTGCTACTGAATTCTCACTGACAGAAATTAGTTGCAACAGTGGAGAGCTGTACATGCGACCAGCTTGGAATAAACATGGTTGTCCTATACTTGTCACTTCATATTTTGGCAATCCAGTTTATCAGTGTTCAACACAGCATGTTTCAGAGCTGACAACGGGGGAAAAAAAATTGTCTCTATGCTGAAGATTTTCTTCTCTACCTCACATATAGAGGCATTCCCCAGAATTACTTGGTTTTGGAGACAGGAAGGTTAAGAAACTGTCTTAGACCAGGGAGAGGTTTTCTCTATGTAATTTTCTCATGCACCCAGAGCCAGAGGGAAATGGTTTCAGTCCTACTAGAAGCAGGAGCAGAAGTCTTTGGAAGGGGAAATTCTCATATGGTAGCTCTGGTTTGTCAAGTTTTGGATGGGCTTGAGATAGGAGGTTTAAATGTTTAATAACACTTCCAGAACACTAGATGTTTTAAGTAATATATTAAATGTTTTTCAACTCCTCGCACTGAAAGTAAGCAGGCATCACTGTGCATGTTTAGCTCGGCGTGGGCTTGTGTCCTAACTGGCCACGTATTTATGCCATTAGAATCTAAAACTCTGATTGTAGCACAGTCTCTTCAGGATTTAAAAACTCTTAATAACTTTTGAGTTTAGGGAGAACTGGAATATGAGGGCAGGCTGGAAATTGCAGTCCAAACTTTTAATGTGTTGGAACAGTATTAAGGGTCAATGGTATTAGCTGCAACTATCAGCTGAGAAGTTCTGGGACGCTTCTACCGTAAATCTATGTTTTCTGTATCCTGGCTTGTGGGTGAAATCGTAGAGAGGTGAATCATTCATGTGTGGTCTGAAATGCCTGGTTTTAACAGACAAATTTAGAAAAATACTTTCAAATAACATTTTAAAATAAACCTTAAAATACTTTTCTGTAGTGAAATTGGAACTGAGTGAGGAGGTGTGACACTGTAAACCTTTTGAAATGATAACTTTGCACGCCTCTGTTTGTTTTTTACTTATAGGTAAATTATGACTATTCCTTTGTTTAGGATGATGATTTCTTCCCGTCTCACTTTCCAGTGGTTACATTTGTGTCTCCACTGTTCAAGGAGTTCTTCGATACTCAAGGACAACAAACTTTTATTCCCCGCAAATTGCCTCACAGTTTGAACACTAATAAAATAGTTTGTAAAGAATAGTAAGAAGCATATAATCAGTTCGACCATACAAATAAACAATTTAGAGGGATACCAGGGTGGTCTGTTTACTTCTAACTCAAATAACCGAGGAGTCAGCTAACTTTATTCAAGTGTCTTATGAAACTTAAATGAATGAGAGGGAGGGAAAGAATTAGCTAATCACGAATCTTGAAAATTTAAACTAAGTATTTTGGACAGGTTTCAGAATAGGTATTTTCTAAAAGAGTTTGGCTTTGTTTTAGTTGTCATTATAGTTTAGCGCATAGCACCTAGAGCTATTTTCAGCGTGGAGAGCTGTGGTTTTGTTTATGTGCTGTATCATAATATGTAGAGCTCAAGCATTTGTGACACTTGACATGAAAGGTAATTTTGGTCTTTTTTTTTTTTTTTTTTTCCTCAACAGCTCTGGGAAAGGGCCCGTACAAACTGGTCAGCTATTTGGATGGAGAATTTGTAATGGCAGTGAAACTGGTGAATGGTGTTGTTTTCCCAGTGAGAGAAGAAAATACTCTTCCAAAACATGCAGTGAGCTTTATGCTCACTTCAGGACTTTATAAACCCAAAGCACATGGTAAAGTAACTGTAGCCTGGAGGCCTAAATAGGGCAGAGCAAATTCTGCCCTTGAATACGAGCCTATGTTTAAGAATAGACCTGGGTCAATTTTTTTTCTTTTTCTGTCAGCTGATTTTGCACCTTAATGTTTTCTGGCAAAATTTTCATTTGGTTTGTTTTAATTAGATGATTGTAACTTTATGAACAGATACTTCCAGTTGAAAACCTACAGCCCCCCACCCCAAAATTCAGAAGCACCAAACTGGTGATGTAGCCTAGTGCTCCGTGTTTCTCCCTCCACCTTTTCGTCTGGCAGAACTAGGACATGGGAAAGAATGGGAGAGAAATGATACAAGAAAAGTACTCCCTAATTCACTCACTTTGCCACCATCATTCATTGTCCGCCCACTTGTACAGAGATGCCCATTGGCACTAACCTGAGCTGCTTAAGGACGCATACTGCTAATTTGTCTCCTTCGTGTCCTGACTTAAGTTTCCACTGAAGGAATACGTTGCTTATTCAGCAGATGAAAGAAGTCTTGCACACCTTCAGACAGGTGGAGAAAGTTTATAATATATTCAGCACTTTGTGACATTGATTAAATGTTAGAATTGTCTGCATGCACAACTTTAATGCACATAGAGCACTTAGGTCTCCATACAGTTTTACTGGCCAGGGTCCCTTGATCAGCTCTTTGGACAGCCTGAAGGTGGCTGTCTTTGTGTAATCAAAGAAGGGAAATGGGTCAGTTGAAAAAATGACAAGCATTTGATTAGTAATACTGCTGTCTGTAGAACTGACACAAGAACTCATGTAACAGAATATCCAGGGACAGATTTGTTTTATTACTCATAGTTTTTAGACAGTTGTACATTGCGTTCAATTTGGGTTTGGAAAGGAAAGGTCAGTTCTACTGTTCTATTCCCATATGAAAACAGCTTACTCAGAATTTAACCTGGGAAACAGAATTTGTGCCTTGTAATCCATTTTGAGTGAATGGCATTTCGTCATTTGGCAAAAAATGGATGTGTTTTATCAGTTTCAGACAAATCATAGACAATGGAAAGTTTGGAGCATTGATACACTGATTGGCTATATGACAGGCTATGTGATATAAATCACACTGACTGTCCGTTGTTACTTATCAAATAGCTGCATGCTACAGACAATTAATAAAAAGATTTTCACAAGTATCACTATGTTTTTCAGATTAATTGAAGCTTTTATGCTCAGAACACAGGTTTGCTTTCTATATGTGTTATACCAGAATGTGATAGTATATCTGTTTAATAGATATCATTTGTTTTCTGTGCATTCTGTTTTTCAAGAAGTGCTACCCAAGCCTGGAGGGTTAGTTGATTTTACACTAATGTAATGGTTGTTTTCAAGAAAATAGCAGAGTTTACAGGAAAAAAGAATGAAGTAATTCTGTGAGCAGCAGATGCCTGTAACAGGCTCAAGATCTGCCACTCTGCAACTGGTTGTACAGAGGGTTGTTTGAAGTCAGCAGTACTGTTTTCAGGGGAAGGTATCATGTGGGTATGTTTGCCAGAAAACAGACTTTGCTGTTAACATTCTTAGGGAGAGGGCTAGAGAGCTGACTGCTTAGAAAGCTGAATGCAAAATACATTTTTGTAATTTATTTTTAATGAAAGGCTGAGCTCTTAAGCTATAAATTCCCGATGGCAAATGTTACTTGTAAAGCTAGCTAGATGAAGTTTAAATTTTTATTAACTAAATGGCTTAGTGAAGGCTGTAAACTGAAGTTCTGCTTGACTGCAGGGCTATATTCCTTTATCCTGGTGTGGGCAAATGTCTTAATCTGCTTGTATTCCTGTTGAAATCTGTAGGGTATTTTAAAAAACATCCATCGGATCTAGAACTCTGAAATCCATATAAAGTATATTTTCTTACAAGATTCAGACTGTTTTCACTGGTAAGGTCGAAGTCAGCTTTCATTGCTCATGCTCCTAATATCAGTAGTGGTACATGAGAATGAGTTTAGTTTATTATGCATAGATCATCAAGTAAATGAGTTCTGTTTGTGGGGTTTTGTTTTTTTTTTCAGATTACAACTTGATTTCATTTGAAACAGCTGAGAGACCGAACTATTTTCTTCAGTTGGTCTCCAATAATACCCTTGTTCTTTCTAAATGGAAAGAAAGTGAAGAGTTTCACAACAGATCTACATTTGTCATTCACAAGAATACATGGCTTTCAGGATACAGTTCCTTTGAGTCATTTGCAAAACCAGGATACTTCATCCACATTTCGGCCTCTTCAGTTGAGCTTTTGAAGTACCATCATTCAGAGGAGTTCAGACTGTCGACCCTTTTTAAACTTGTAGGTAGGTAATTAAAGTTGTGATTTATGAACAGCAGTTTGCTCCCTGTGAAAATAACAGGTTAAATGGTATTGATGTTTTCAGAGGTGCTGAGATTGCTTACTTCTCCCCTACATCATTGTGAGGTGTGGGTAATCTGTGACATGCAGTCTCAAAGTCTTCTTCCCTGAGCTTCATAGTGAGCATGAGGTTCTGTTTTCTTGTCAAAAACCATTAAATAGCCAAACACACAACTTGGTATATTTGCCAACTGATTTTTGGAAGTATGTAGCCTAGTGTATAGTTTCTGGGCAATTCTTGCTTTATAGGTGGTAAGGGAATTCTTAAAGAGTAGAAAATTCATGATGATGAATAACGGATTCGCAAAGGAAATAGCTTTCAGAGATGCATTCATGTCTTTTCTAAGGGCTGTGGATGACATTTTCTCCTCCTTTCCCTTTGCTGCCAAGAGAGAGTTTTCTGTGCAGTGCATTCTTATGGCAAGCTTTGTGGACTCCTCAGAGATTGTGATCCAGCGCTAAGGACATTGCCTGTAGATTACACTTCTCAAACCTCATGTTTTGCCTGAAAAATACCCTGACTTTTATCCGCATACCCACTCACAGAGGCTCTGCCTTTTGAGATTTTATCCCCTAGTGTTTCAAGCACCATCTAAGTGGAGATATATGACTCTTGGGAATCTAGATGTCCATTTCTCTAATGTTTCTTGGGCAGCTACATCTCTTAAATGTACAACGTAGACTGCTGTGAGAGTGTTTCTATCTACTTGAGAGATTCCCATTCCTCTAATAGTAGTCCCATTCCGCAAAGACATAAGGATCAGAAAAGTAGGAGATATTCTTAGGACACTTTGTAGGAGCTGGATGCAGAAGTTGCTCCTACAACAAAATTCCAAAAGCACTACAGGTGCTTGGTTTTATGTATATGTTCTAAAGCTTTTTATTGTGCTGTAATTTTAAATGCATTAGTAACTTGGTTTTTTGGGTAGCAGAAGTATTTTAATAGGTATTCCTTGCAGTACTGTTTTTTAAAATCAGTTTTTCGTTCTCTGAAACCACAATTTGTTTTACAAGCAAAGAAAGAAAATGAAATACTGTAACAAATGAAGCGTGGCCTGGCCATGTTTTACAGTGACCATGTTGAATCTCTGTACAGACAAATTTGAAGCAGGCACTGACTTACATGACAGAAGAGGCCAACTGTATGCCTTGTGGAGCTGCTTGTTATCAAAACATTGAATTAAAGTGTTAATGGTGGCATTGTGAATCTGCCGATGTTTTGCGGTGCATTATGCTGACAGCCTAATGCAGCTGTTGACTGGCACACTCCAACTTCAGAAAAAATGACAGATTTTGTCATTGCCAAATGCCTGTTGCCTCTTGACAAATGCTTGTAATCACGGAGCTGTTGAGGTTTTTGAGCAGCAGAATTATAGAGCTAATGCTATTACCAGGATCTTTGTACAGCATTTCAGGCAAGGAACTTTTTTTGGACATAACAAAAATATCTCCTTAGTCTTTTATCTTTGCGGGAGGAATGAAGAAGGTTAAAACATGTTCCAATTCTCAGTGGTCATCCATTAACACAGAGTGGTATGTCTTTTCAAGTGTGAAGTCTTTGCCCTCCAGTCATTATACCAAAAAATCCTATCTATGCCAATGGAAAACTAAAACAATTTACCTCAGCAAGTGGGATCAGATCAAATGATCAAGAGGCATTTCATTAATCACCACATCCGAGAGCTTGGGTTTCAGAGTTTTATAAGCAGAGAAACATAGGACTCGAATCTTTCTCCAGTGTACTTTCACAAGGGCCAGCCTGCTGATGTAGGGTAATTACATGGTCTAAAAATACAGCAGCATTTGTTTAAGTTAATGGAAAAGTTACACCAGCTCCAGAGTGCACAGGCAAAAGCGTATTGAGTTTCTTGCTGACTATTGTAAATGCTTTGCATATTAGATCAGAAACTCTTGAACCGGGAACAGCTATTCCTGCGGAATCAGAGGATAAATATCGGGAGCAGAATAATAGGCCCAGTAAATCCCCTTGGCCAGAAAGTTCCTCATGAGACTTCTTCATGCTCTGTGACGCACATTCAAAAGGAAGAATTTTAAATGACCTGATCACCACCGCAGTAGATACATGTTTGTTTAAAGTCAGCTGACGAGTCACTTTTTCCACTTTCATAGCAATAAATATTGTCACAGTGAAATACTTTGACTATAAATTGCACAGCTATGATGAGCTTAACACTGCAAAGTATTTTCCATGAGAAGTCAGTTCAGCTTTTAAATTGGGTTATTTTCATTATACTTAGATTTGTCTGTTGTCCTGTTCCCATAAACAATTGAGGGTTTGAGTTGATAACTGAATTTGAATATCTAGAGTATTTTTACTCACAAGAAAACACATTTTGCATTCTATGCATGAATTTTTACCAGCAATGTTGAATGTATGCATTCAGTCAAAAGAAAGAATACACTTAGTCTTACCAAATGGACAAGCACAGAGGTGTCATGTAAACGCAGTGAATTCACATTTGAAATTGCTGGGAAATTAGTGGGTGTAGGGAACTGATGATTTTTTTTTTATGGCTATAACTGCAGTTTTATTACATTTTTAATAATAATGTGCTCAAGCTAGTTACCTTTTACCTTTCGTAGAATTATCATAATAGGATCACTGCGAGTTAATTTTATATAAATTATAAAAATGTGACTTGCCCTAGGTAAATTCTACAGCAAAGTTCCTAATAATGTTAGTTATGTGCTTTAATAGCTAACTTGCTATAAATATAAGGCCTGCCTCAGAGAGAATTTTCAACTAAAATGAAAATCTCAAGATGCACTATATGCATGCACACTACACAGAGGTATTTATCAATGTTTAAGTTCGATACAGAACGTTTTTTTTGTTGATTGTAATGATTGAATCTTAATTAACTGAAATGCACTCAGAAACAGTACAAAACTGAAAATGAAATTAATTTTAATGAAAAACAATTTTTTACAGAAGCATCTCATGTCAGATTTATACATGATATCATTGACTATTTTAACTTCAAATTACTCTTATACATTTCCATCAGTAGAATTAATTTTCCAGAATGTCCTGTTTTACTTATAATGAGTTGCTCTTAAGTTTAATTTGAGCTCGTATGCTTCATTCAGTCCAAAAAATCATGACATGCAGCCTGGGACTGGATAATGCTGAGCAACTGCTGTTGTACCTGCAAATCCCGGGTATGTTGGAATCAGACTGAGTTTACTGTAGAATTATTAGTTCTTCCCTATTTATAACACAAACACAAAGTCCCATTTATGACTGAATAAATAGGAGGAGATTAAATAGTTACGTTAACAAAATTGTATTAATCTAACATTGTAATAGTAAATTAAAAAGTATTTGAGAAGTAGATAATTATACTTTGCTTTCAACTTTGGCTAGGCAAAAAGTTGTTGGTTTTTTTTTTTTTTATTACCACTGATATTCGCTTACATTTCTCATTGCAGAAACTTAGAATTCATGGGCAGAGTTTGTTAGTAGTTTGTGTGTTGAGTAGATAGGATTTCATGTTTCTAAACTTGTAAGTGAGGAGATGGACAATCTACGTTACTAAGCAGAGTTTTGCTGCTGTTATAAATGGAGTTAATTCTAAAGCAAATTTTGTACCTACTAGATTTTTTTGAAATCTTTGGGAAAAATAGCAAAACAGAAACAACTGTCAGGTGAGAATGAAAATCCAAATACTTATATTCTTCATTATTTTAAAAACTTTTATTTTAAATACAGCCTTTTATTAACATCAGAACACTTCAAATCTTAGGGGTTTTTTTTAAGTAAATAGCCGTTTTTTGAGCATAGCATGAAATTACTAAAACGTGCATATTCTGAGAATGGCAAATTTTGTCCCTATAAGATAAAAGTCAACATAGAAAAAAAGCAGGATAGACTTGTGAACATCAGGGATTGTCACACGAAAAAGGGGCCAAGTTACTAAGAAAGGTGTCTGTGACTCAACAGAACATGACAGTCTGTCAGTGATAAAAAATTAAAATTCTTCATTAAATGGTAGCAACTGTTTTCATTACCACAGAACTATTTTTGAAAGTGGTGAAGAATGAAAATCATAAATTACAGTGAACAAAATGCTTCTCTGATGTCCAAGCAAGTGAGAAAACAATGGAGTTGGGAAATACCTTTTAATATGTTGTCTTTGTGAGCGTGCATACCTGCATTCATATAAAAGCTTTCTGCAGTACTGTAACATGTTGATACGCTCAGCTACTCTTAGGTAAAAAACCAGTGGGCTCCGTTGGCATGTCAAGTGGAGCAACTGTCATCCAGGGCATAATTTACCATTTTGTGAAGGATTTGCTGTGTCACCAAACAGAAGACAAATGCTGTTAGACTTCACCAGGAGACACATGGTTATTTTCAAATGCCACAACAAATCTTTTTGAGGAACACATGCCTGATATAAGAAGCTTGACTCATTGTCTGTAAACTGGGTATCATTCTTTTGTTGTGAGTGAACTGTACTGTTGCACAGAGTACAGTAAGCTCGTATTACTGGTTGCGGGAGGCGGAATTTAAGTATTAAAAAAATGATAAGCACGTGGTGGAGGTGGCTGATTAGCATCCTGGCTAGCATAAAGCATTCGTGCCATAACACTAGTGAAATCCAAAGTTTCTGAGCTGTGGTAGTTTGTCATGAGAATAGCAGCATTGTAGTAACAGTAAAGCTGAGGTTGGTCTGGTGTGGAAGTTAATGTCAAACACAATACAGAGAGTGAAAGGAGTATTTCCCTCAGTTTAGGGAGGGGGCTGCTTGAATGGCTTTAAAGCACTTTGTTACTGCTTTTCCTTATACCCTAAAGATTATGGGTGTTGAGATCGTAGTTAATATGCATGTACTAAAAAGAAGCAAAATAATCTATCATTTTAGCTAGGTATAGAGATATTTTATTGTTCTTCTGGCTTAGTCTTGAGTTCGTGTTAGTTCAGAACATGCCTCTGTGCCTCTGTTTCTTCTTCTGTTCATTTTCTGTCTAATCTCTATTTAGTCTAAACATTTTAAGCAGTAAGTGCGTCTTGCTGTGGGTTTTATTGTTGTTTTTGTTTTGTTTTTTAAACCGTGGCTTGCACAGTCAATCAGCTAGGTCCTTGGGCTGTTGAGGCATTTCAGAAGGGATGTTGCCAATAGTGAAAACTTTGAATATGACCAATGACTGAACTGGCATTCTCCTAATGCTGGAAATGCATTTTCGCATAAGTCATAATAAAGCACGAATTTCACTCTATCTGATGGGTTTACTGAGACATGATGAAAACTTTTGAGGTACTGGAAACCAACTCATGCAATATATTCAACTCTTGCTGTGGTAATTTGTTCTGTTCTTTTATGTAATTTACACACTAAAAAGCCATAGTACATCTTAGCCCAGGATACTTGGTTCTCTAAAATCCCTTGACTGGAAAATTAAATGTCCATTGGTTCTGTGTCTCTTCTTTGAAAACAATTTTTATGACCAGGTTCATGAGTTCATCTTTGTCCATACTTCTTTCTGCTGAAGTAGAGACAAAATTTGCAGACAAGCGTGACTTCCTTCATTCATGACTGAAAGCAATGTTTATGAACTGCTCAACCAATGCTATCTCCTTATGTAGAAATTCCCCCTATTTCCTACCAAGGCATGCAACACTAGCAAATGCTGTGAACTTAATCTGTAAGAGAGCGTGAAGGAAATGTGGTGATCAGTTCACAAAAGTCTAAGTTCATTTGGAGAATAGGAGATGTTAATCCTAGTGCTTGGAATTGTTAATTCACAATCAGTATGTCTTTTGCAACACTTGTGCCTTTTTTGGTTTTGAAACTTATTCTGTGATTAATGTTGAGGTTTGTGGCAAGAGCTAAAAGTTATGGATCTGTCTCTGTACTTAATCTAGGGTAGTCTGATGAATGAGATTTCCTAGATTCCACTGGGATATACTGTTATTGCTGGTTATTACAACTGTTGATGATTGCCTGTGCCAACAGGTCGCTGATACGTTCTGTCTATTTGTCACTTATCTTCTTCTTTTGTCCTTAAACCTCATCACTCTGACCTGTTAGTGCATACAATCCCCCATACATCAGTCAGCAAAATGTATGGAAATAATTCTTTCCTCCATTAGATTTAAGAAACTTAATTTGGTTTCACTAGAAGGGGTCACAGAATAACTCAGTGATGTGTACTTAGCTTTTTATGGGGATGAAACTTTATAAATGCATTTGTTACTGTCATAAAAGTCATGTTTTCAAAAGCAGTGACATGTCCTTGGATAGAGTGACATGTAAAAAGGATAACACTAGATGGCAACATACACACTTTTGTCGGAGTTTGATTTATGCCTTTAAGAGAATTATTTGTATTTAAAAATAAGACATTAATGGTTAATAATGTCAGAGAGATGGTTACCCGTAAGTGCAGATGTCCCTAAATTGCAGGAAGAAGAATTTCTTAGGATCTTCACAGAAAAATTGACTGTCTCCAAGAAGATATACAAGGGCTACTCTCTTAGTATCTCAGTCAAGCAAAGATTAGCAGAACTTAAAGGAAAAAAGAATTCAAAGGACCAAAAATAGAACCTTTGTCTAAGTAGTAAGGATTTTCTTTCTGGTCATTAATATAAACATTGTTTAAGAGCAGTTACCTTCTGTAGGCTCTGAACGACATAGCTCTAAGGTCAGGTTTACCAATCTACAGGGGACCCATATGTCACGATGGTGGTCTTCTGTAGGCATAAATGGAAGGGAATTATCACTGCCCTGCCTGCTCCAGGAGTGAGCCGGGGGGTGGCTGTTGTAGTTGAGGAACTAAAATCCAGATACACTGTGGAAGCCATGTAGCCATTGGCAGAGCCACTGGGCTAATCTAGCATTGTGTGGGAAACTGTTCTGCATGCAGGTGAGGCAGGGTTGTAGTGAAAGTGTGATACTGCATTTTAACACGCAAGTGCATGTCACCTACATGATCATTGCCTCAAATTTGTTTCTCTCAGATTTTACACTCAGTCTATTTCTTTTTTACATTAATTTTGTAAAGTTCCTACATAATTTAATAAGCATTAGAAGTATAGTTTATCCTTATTTCTGTTTATTCTCGCTTTGAAGTTTAACTCTTCCTCTGTCTGAATTTGCACTTTGGGCGTCAATTGTTTGTCTGAGTTACTTGGTTCAATATAGGAGCAGTTAGAATTTCAGATTCAAAATGTTTTGGGGGTTGAATGAATTTCTCTTGGAGTGGCTTATACTGCTTCTTAGAAGATCAACTGTTAAGATATATTGCTTTAAAGAGCCTAAATTAGTATAACTTCTGATTACTTTATTTGGAATGGTGTTTGGTTTGGCTTTTAAAATACAGTTGTATCATACAAGTTATGTACACCTTTGTGCTATTTTACAGTACATTTTACACACAAAGTGAACAACTGTTACGATGCGTTAGGTTATAAAGATTGCCAGTGTATCCAATTGGTGCTTTTTATTTTGATTCTAATAGCAATGATTATACTGAATCAACATAATCTTTTTTTGTATTTTGTTTTAATTTTGCATTTTGTTTGAATAACCAAACACAGTTTCATTGTTGATATTGTTTTCAAAACTTAAAACCGACTGTAACTTGCCTGGTTTTATTTTCAAGTGATTGTAATATGCAGTAAATGTGGATAATTCAATGTTGTGCTTTATACTAGAGAAAGTAAAACAGGCTGCAGAGCCATCACTGTTTAATGTGCTCTGCATAAATGTAAACTGTTTTCCTGTGTTTTAAAGACCTTAGCAGTTCAAAAAAATATTACCAATTCTATTTGTAGAGAATGCAGGTACAAATAGTAAGAAATTTAGAGCTGAAGTGAACTTAATGCATGCCTCTTAGTGATATGTATCTGCGTGTGTTTCCAGAAATCTATGAGAATAACAGATATTCTTTGTTTTTCAGATGTCAAATTTAAATTTCCATCACGTTCTGCATGTGAATGGCATTATGATGCCTGTACAAGCCCTTGTTTCAAGACATGCAGGGACCCTTTGGGAAAAAACTGTCAGGCAGTACCAAAGTAAGTCTCTGTATTTTTATGGAAAAGTATGTAATTTTGATAATATATTTATGCAGCATAATAAGAACACGAAGGACCAGATGTAGGCTTAGTATAGCAGGACTGTGTTCTTGTATAAGGAAAATAGCAAAAGAGAAAAGAGGGAATAAAACCTGCTGTGGCAGATACGTCAAACTTACACTTCGGTTGTTAGGTTAATATTGTTAGATTCTGGGATGACTATTATATTTATAACTTTCAAGCTGGGGGGATATTATAGAGTATTAATAGAGAGATGATTAGAAGTTTGTTTCAACTAGTTATGTCCATAGTTTTTCATCATGGCATTGCAACATCTATATCTGTTGTTGCCTTTTCCTCACAATTGCAATTTGTGCTGCCTGGTAAAACTAGAATTTGGACTTTGGTGTATAAAAAATATTGGGTATTTCTTGATAAATAGCATTCAGTTTTGAACCTGTGACCGTTTCCTTCAAAGGCTGACTATTACCAAAATCATGCTTTAGTTTAGAGCTGAGTGAGAATGGAAGCCATGGCAAAGACATTTTGAAAGAGTATACCGAGTTGATGAGATATAGATAGAAAAATCTTGGCTACTTTAAAGTGCTTTATAAGCAAATTCTGTTTTCCCGAATTAAATGCTCGATCCAGAAGACACTGTTCCAGTAGTTAATACAAATTGTTTTTCTTGTAGAGTGGAAGGATGCATCCCTGCCTGTCCTCTCAATATGTTGTTGGATGAAATCACTCAAAGATGCGTGTATTTTGAAGATTGTATGTTTGAAAAATTGTTATTTATGATACTTATCTTATTAATTCCCTAAGTCTTTAGTCAAATTTTATAATATTAGTGCTTAAAATTCTGTAGCTATGACCTTAGTTATATGAATCTTGACCTCATAAATATACATTTTAGTTAAAATAATTTCACTCTTCAAAAATCTGAGTCAAATTTTAAACTAAGAAAGATGTTTTTTTCTTCATAAAAAATTTCAGCAAATCATTTAATGAATTTATTTTTTTAATTTGTCTATCAATTTTAGAAATTTAAAGGCAATTGAGAAGATCAGTGTTATATGAGTTAACATAACTTCCTTCTAGCTCTGCTGGCTTCATGACTGTAGTTGCTCATAAATTTCAGACTACTACTTACTTGTATCTGATTTCAGGCATTGAACCTGCAGATGATAGTCCACCTTTACCATCCAGCATTCGAACACCAGCAGTTTCACACATAACATCAAGTACAGGTTTGGCAGTGATCAGTGAAGCAGTAACTTCGTTTCCTGTACTTGAGGCAAAGGACATAGAAACAACATTTGCTTCAAAATTGCAAATCATTGCAACTACAGGGAAAACTGAATTTCCAGCTGTTACATCTAATGTGACACTTCCAACCATAACTTTATCATCAAATATTTCTTCACAGTCAACAGAAATGACATCTGGGAGAAGCACTACAGCAATATCTGGGACAACAAAATCTAATGTAAGCTTGTCTTCTCCTGTTGACATTTCTCCATTGTTTCCATCTACTGTCAGTTCAGAAACTTCCACAAAGATACAACCCATCAGTAGTGGTTTCACTAAACTATTGAGGGCTACAAAACCTCAGGCGGTAACTGCTACATATGCAGTGACTACAAGCACAGAATCAGAAAGCAAACCAATTTCTACTTCTATTTTTACTGGGACACCACTTAGAACAACAGAAATACCAGTCAAAACTAAAATAATGGAAATACCAGAAATAGCCACAAGAACGCTTCCCACAAAAGAAGCACAAATAAAACCAGAAGGACTTACAACATTTACCCCCAGTTCATTTGAGTCAATAACAGAAAAAACTACCACATCTCTGCCCCAGTTTTCCACATCGCCACCTCTGGATATGCCTTCATATACACCACCAGTAAACTTAACAGGAACTTCAGAAGGGACAAAAATAAGCGTAGGACAGTCTTTTACCACAGTAGCTAACATTACAGTAACATCATTTTCTCCTGTCATCACAACTTTGTCTTTGGTAAAACCAGTGTCTTCAGCAACAACAAAAGCAGCAATTGTTTTAACAGAACAACATGTGAAGACATTTCCACCACCATCCACACCACCTGTTTCATTAGGAAAGGCAATTACAGAATCTCCTATTGAAATGGTTCAACACCTGACTGGTACTGCAGAGGTACCTTTCACTACAGCTCTAGGTCCAAAGACAACAACTCTGCAAACTCAGGAGAGATCATTAGAAACAACTTTGTTACCGTTTACAGCTCATAAAAAGGAAACTCCCAAAACAACCTCTCGTGTGGAACATACATCAAGTTCTTTATACTCTCTGTATTCACTACATCCTGGTTCTACAACTGAAAAATCTGTCACTCTTTCTACAAAAAGACCATCAGTGTCTGTTCCTACTCCTGCTTCTCCAGCTTCAGGTGAATTAAAAAAAACATTCAAAACTGTTTCAACTACAGGATATCCCTCATACATGGTTCTAAACACAACAGAGTTCCTGACTACATTATACACTAAATACCCCATTGCAGCTGAGACTATCAGAGTGACACCTTTGTCGGTTGAGGTAACTTCCAAAATAACGTCCCCTTTGGAATTAACAGCCAAGTCAACTTTGTTTACTGGAAAAACATCTACTGAATACAAGTCAGCTCTGGTTTCAAGTACAGTGAAGACAAGCACTTCAGCATATTCAGGTATTGTTACCACATCAGCAATGGAAACCTCTGTCTCATCAAAAGAAACCACCACAGTTCCTTTTGTAGCTACAGAAGGAGGGTCAGCTCAAAGAACATCCATCACTGGATCCCTACTTACGCTCCTTAGCACAACTGAAACCACACCATTGACAACAGAGCCTGATAAATCACAAGTGGAAAGAATTACTAGCATCACTACTAGAAAGCCATCTGCTTTCCCTTCTTCACCGTCAAGTTCTGTAATCTCTTTAAACATTTCTCTTCCTTCACTACCCTCGTATGGAAAAGAAACATCACTGACAGCTCTCAGTCCTGTGCATACATCCCATGAAATGACTTCTTTATATCCAAGATCAACTACAGCAAAATCTATGTTACCAACAAAAAAGACCTCTCCAGTCCTGACTTTGTCTACTACTGTAACAGGACAATCAAGTCCAATAACAACTGTATCACATGACAAATCACCAGGCAAAGCCATTTTAAATATCACTTATGCCACGTTCTCCCCATCCTCTGAATTCAGCAGTCAACTCATAACAACGAAAAAAGTAATGACAGCCAAAGAAAGATCAACTCTGTCCACTTCTGTTGTACTTCCAGTAACAAAGTCGTCCTACACTTTCTCCACCTCTCAGTATTTAGCAGATAAATTGGTTTCTTCACCTCCTTTGACACAAATGATACCCGAAGTAACCACTACACCAAAATATCCAGTACAAACTAAAACAGTTTCTACAGCATTGAAATCTACAGTCCAAACTATAACAGATACAGTAAAACTTACAGCAGCTACAGCTCAACCATCATTTCCTCCATCTTCAGTAGGTCCCTTCTCTTGGCAGACATCTTCAGGAGATAAAATTTCAGTAGAGACCACAAAGGCCATGGCTATACCACATTTTTCTACTCAGAAGGCTACAGAACTTGGCCGTCAGACTTCTGAGCCTTCATTGACAAGCCAAAGCCATACCCCAGTTTACCAGTATCCTGCAGAAACTTTAAAAAAATCCACTAGCCAGCCACAAAGTGTCTTTAGCACAACTGAAGCTACTGTAGAATTGACTTCCTCATACCCCTTAATGACCTCACTACCTGAAGGCATTCATTCAAGTGTATTACTTACCTCAGTAGGTCCTACACAAGTTATTTTACCATCTGAGAGAGAGATGCATTTAACTGATTCAGTCACGCAGCCATACGTATCAGGAACTACTTCTGTTTTGCAGTCTACAGTTCCAACTAGTACAACAGCTGACTTGATTTTCAGCACCAGAATTCTCTCTTCCTCACCAGAAATGCTTGCAGCTTCTTCTTTAGCAACAATTAAAAAAGAAGTATTTCCTTCATTTGCCACACAAAAGGCAGGAACTGGTCTAAAATTCACATGGCAGGCCTCGTTTACTGAATCACTTGATTCAAGTAAAACACTTGAAACAACTACAGCTTCACCAGAATCTACATCAACCTCTTCATCGATTTTGCTACCAGAAGCAACAGAAATTCCCATTGTGGGGAGTGGGCCATCCACATCAACAGGCACAAGTGGTACAGAGAAAACTGCAGTGTTGCCAAAGCAAGTCACGCTTTCAACCACTGCCTACAGCTCCACGTTTCTAGCAGGTACAATGTTGTCACCTGTGGCCCATTCATCAGCTGCAGCTTCAGCCTCCTCAATGATAAGCAGTACTGGAGAAAGCATTAGTATTGTATCAGCAACTTCTGGCAAAGCAGAAGCAGTAACAGAATCCATCACAAGCCCTGTAAAGCCCACCTATTTTTCTGTTACTTCAGAAGCAGAAGGAGCCTTCCCCCTTGATACAGTAAAATCTGAAGAGCTAGAATTAAAAACAGAAGTCCAAGCTGTCCATACTCAAGGTGCTACCGTTACTGCAGAAACACCTCAGACATTTTACCCTTCGCATTTCACAAACACAACTGCAGTTTCTTCTAATGTAAGTGTGTCAGTAGTGTCCACTCTAAGTTCATCCTCTGAACCAAAACCTTTTTCTCCTGTAGCTGTGTCATCAATCAGTACTACTCAAACTTCAAAACTTGAAGTATCGTCTGAGGTGCAAACGCCTTCTGTGAGTTCACTGCTAGCAATACCTGACCATCCAAATGATACAACAGCTCCATCACTTTCCACATTTGCCTCTTTATCTACTGAACCACTTCATGGCTTGACTACGATGCTTTCTGATGGACTCACCACAGATGAAGCTGTGTCAAGAGTCAGAGCATCATCTTTAATGCTGCCTAGAGAACCAGCAACTCTTCAAACTTGTACAGTGAGTAACTATAAATATTAATCTGTTTGGTTTTGAATATACCTTAGTTACCTTTATGCACTGATTAAAAAAAATTGTGAGCCATACTTTTCTATCTAGGATTTAAAATAGCTGTATCAAACAGGGAGCCTAATTATTTTCTCAATTATATCTGTAACTTTGGATGATTTCATTCCACATAATGGTTTTTGTAATTGCTATAATATCTTGTATTTTTGGGCCTCAGTTTTCAGAGTGTGACTGTTACAGGAATGTTTTTTTTGCAAAATATAGTGCTTCATACTGCTCAATGGCAGTTTTTTGTCATGCTATCCTCCTTAAAGTATGTCTTTCCAGAGATCCCTAATATACTATTTTATTACACTGTTTTATTCCATGCTTTTCCTTCTCAAGTTATTTTAATGTAAAGTTAAAAATTTAATAATGCTGTTCTCTGCTGTTTTAAACTGTTTTTAAAACAGCAGTTCCAAACTGTCCTCAGAATGATCACGTTTTCAAAGGGGCTCTTCACTTGTAGCTTCCATCAGTGTCACAGGGATTCATAAGTATTATGTACCTGAAGAATGTGAACCCCTTTTTTGACCAAATACTCTGCAATATTGTGGTACTAGCTTGGTAAGAATGGTAACCTGTGTTTTTTATTAAATGTGCCTTAGCCAATCACAGAGAATGAATGCATAAAACATATTTGCTTGGATGGACAACTGATCCAAGTTAATAAGTCGCAGAACTGCCCATACAATGCAACTCAACCCAGCTGTGGAGTTTTAGGATTTGCTACTCAAATGAATGGTGATAAATGCTGCCCAAAGTGGGAATGTACATGTAAGTTTTAATTATGCAGTACTTTTGAAGTTAATTTAGGTAAGAATTTAATGCATGTGTGAGAAGGCTAGGAATTGACGCTTCTTTTTATACCATGGCACAGAAACAGAAGATGCATATTGTATAGGTTACTCATTATCTAATGCAAATTATAATTCCAGTTCTACATCCAGGGAAATTAAATCAAAATGCTCCTTTAATGTACAATATTCCTCTTGCTTAGCTTTAGGTATCTGCAGTGGCCACATCTAGGTCTGATTTAGACCCATCTTGCCTTCTGTCTAATTAGAGAACTCATAGTCAATATAGTCAGTGGATTTTTTGGTTCATCTTTTATCTAATTCAGGATGAGGAGATTCCCTAGACTCTATTAACTAGCTCTGTTAACAGTCTGGGGGCTCTGGGAGCCTAACTCCCATCAGTTACCTAGAATTGGGCAGGAAGAATCCAAACCTTAAAAAAAAAATAATTAAATTTAGTCCATAGTAACAAAGAAAGGATGCAGAGATAAGCAACACAAATTTCTGATTATGCTCTGGAGTTTGAAATTAACTAGGAGCAGAACTCCACACCTGTTGAAATACAAAAGATTAAGCAATAAGACTGGGAAGAAAGAATCTTTTCACATGAGCTTCCGACATTGGAAGAAGACTAGAAGGGAACCAAGGATCTGGCAAGATCCATTGCTATTCATGACTTTTGCTAATTTAGGGGTTGAAAAAATTATAAACCTTTTCTGGCAAGAACTGTAAGAAAATAACTGATTGCAGGGTAGATTCTCCCACTGCAATATGCAGGATTTGACTCTGCTGTCCATTTACAGAGATGCAACAGTATTAAATATACCTGAAAATACATGCACATATCTGAAACGCTAGTAATCTAATCTTATAACATTTATTGGTTTAGCTTCATATTTTGTAATACTTATAGAAATTCTTAAATAAGTAAAATAACCCATTTAATTTATTTTTATTTCTCTTAGGTCGTTGCACAATTTTCTCTGATCTGAGCATTGTAACCTATGATGGAAATCATTTGGCTTTATTTAAAGAAGCATCCTACATTGTTAGTCAAACTCAAGATGAAACTATAACTATACATGTCCATGACTGTAGAATGGTAAGTAACATTAATCAGCTAATAAATAGTGTTCAGTGCTGCTAATAAGTTGTATCTTAAAAGGAAGGGCATGGTAATGCTACATAGTTGCAGTTAATTATTCACTTCCATGCAGTATCTATGAATTGTACTTCTGCTTTATAACACTTATGAATTGTATAGCACTTTATCACCTGATGTTGCATGCATAGTTCCTTCCAAGAAATTTGCACTGGAAACACCAATCTTCAGAGCCGTAACGCTGTAGGATTGTCAGTGTTTGTGCATTCCAAGTCTCTGACAGGGGCAAATATTTTTTTCAGAGAATGAAGAGAGAAACCCTAACGGGTATCCTGCTTAGTGGGCAGTGTATATTTGCTTTATGTCATGAAGAGTTAATTTCTCATAAGCCTTTACAAAACTCTTTAAACTCTAGTCTCTTCTATGAAAACTGGGTAATTTTGATGTCTATATGAATGTCCATCACAAAATTTGGTCCCAAGCAGTACTTCATGGAAGCTAATTCCAGAAGCTCAGTATGATTGATGTGAAAAAACCAGATCTGTTTATGACTTTCAGATTTGGTTTTCTGTTCTATGCAGTGCTTTCTGTTTTGTTCAACACCTTGTAGCTTGGGAAGTATGGATGTATTTATGGTCCATTACATCTGTACTTCTCACGTGTCATACAGATTCATCATTCCCAGTCTTATTCTTGCTCACCTTCAGATATGTAATTCATATTTTCCAAACTAGTCTGCTGTATATTTTTTCCTGAAAAAGTTTTCCTGTTGTAGTTTCAAGATCAAGTGATACAACACAGTTGCTGAACACAATGAGATCATAATATTTTGTTTGTTTATTTTACAAGAATGCTATCCAGATGAATTTTGTAGTCCAGACTTGAAACTACAATGAGCAGCAGTTTTCCTCTCTTAAAAATATACCCCCCCAAAAATGTTTAATGTCCCAGTACCTAAAAACAATAAGCAGCCAATGTATAAAGATTTTGTACTTCATGACTATGGTTGATGTATTTTTGCTTTCTCCACAGAGTAATTCAAATTCAACTACCTTGTGCCTGGCAATGTTGAACTTAACCTATGTATCAAACCAAATTATTATCAATCGTTTAAGTAGAAAAGTAAGTATTTTGAGGGTTAGTTTTCCTTTTCCTTTTAGATAGCATCTTACTTCAACTGCCTCCTCATGTGTGTACTGAAGATTAGAGCAGGACAGAATAGGTATAAAAATTCGTTGTTCCAACTCTGTAATTTATAAAACTGCTTGTAAATTCAAAGAGTCAAACTGTGATACAAGACAGTTAATGAGGTAAGTCACAGAGCAAGACACACAAACTGTTAGTCCCTTTAGTACCTATATTATTTTTGTGGAGGCGAGCCTGACTTCTTTTGAAATTGGTTATGAGTTAGATTCCTAAGCTGTCGAGAATCTGGCCTTAGTTCTTCTATGTACAGCACTTAGTACCTGACATTTAACCTTTTTTCTGTGTGTATTTTAGGTAACAGTAAATTCAAGATCCGCTTTCCCTACTGTTAGAAAATATGGATACAAAGTTGAGGATTCGGGCTTCAAGTATGCAGTTGAGACCCCAACGAAAATCAGAATTCAGTGGTTTCACAACACAGGTGTGATGATTATTGAGTTTAATAGCACCAGAGAACCAAGAGCTTTGGGATTATGTGGTAAGTATAGAGTAGTGCAAGAAATAAAGGCATTCAGATGCTTTGCTATGGAGGCACATTTTCCTAATTATATAAATTAGATTTTGCATCTGGCATATATATCTGTCCTGAGTTACTGCAGATCTTATCGAAGTTTAAGATACTATTAAAAATAAATTATTATTAATTTTGTTAAATGTTGAAATGATGTTTGATACTTATCCATGTAATCACTTTTTACCTGTAATGTAGTTTCTGGCTGTAACTTGTTTGAATCACAGGCATGATTGCTGTAACCAATCCCAATATAAGTCAGTCAGGCATAATTCCATAAAGTCAAATAAGGTCATTTACAGATCTTGTGTTTGATATCCATCTGATAGGAAACGATATGTGCTATTTTCAGTTTCTGAAGGTCAGAATTCACAGGAAATTTTAACTTGAGAGAACTAATCTTAATTGATCTGTTGGAGGAAATAGTTCAGAGGGAATCTCTTAATAATAATGGGCTAAATAACCATAATGTTGCACTCTTTTAGGTCTGATCAATAGTTTCATGTAAATTCTTTCTTTCGAAAAACATAGGCTTGAATAAGCTGTTTGTGCTGTAACTTTTGCAAGAACGTATTTGTTGATGTAAATCCTCACTGTGACACCCGAATCTGTAAATTTATCTGCTCTAAATTGGAGCTGGAAACCAGGGCTACAGAGTTCATATAATTACAGTGGATATCTTTCCAGTCTCAGAAAGGGCAAATGCCTGTAGCTCAGTATCAAATACCGGGGATAGCTCAGTCCAGTTCCAAGTCCTGCAGATAGTAATGTGTTTCTTGCAAGGGAAGAGATTTTAAATTTACTGCTGATTTGAAATTGGATTATTATTAGTCATTTGCACTAACTTTTGTTTTCAACACCATTCTCGCTCTATTTGGCTAATTGTTATTGTAATTAGATCAAACAGAAACAAGAAAGCAAAGACTATTTTTTAATAAGCCTGCTTCAAATTCTCCATAAAGTCTCTTTTGCCTTCACCTGTTTGATTACTGTGATAGGGGGACTTTGAAACATTATATTCCTGATTTACAAGATGCTTTAACTAGATAACACATTTCTGTAAGATGCTTTAACTAGATGACAACACATTTCTGTGATCGTGTTGCAAGTACAATTTCTTCAGAAAATGTACTGTATTTTTCTGATACTCATCTCTGATCGGGATTCTTTGCATAAGGCTGTCTGCACAGTGCTGTCTAGTGCAACTTACTGGAGCCCGCTTTAAATGAGTTAGTTGTACTGCATCTTTTCAGGGTAAATTAGTTTACCCTGATCTCCTGGGCTTTCTGTGTTAGTCTGCTTCTTGTATTTGACCTTTCTCAGGTGTCTTTTAGGTGAACTTTAGCTGTCTTTAGCTTAATATTTGCAGATCCTGATTTCTCAGTTTCACGGAAATGATAAGTCTGAAGCCATCATTACAGTTTTTAATCAGCAAACATCCCTTGGAATGATCTGTGTCAGAGACAATGGTATTTTTTACAGTTAAAGGGTCGGGCAAACATGGCAACTGGCGAAGAGCTGGTATGGGAGATGAAGGACATGGGAAGGGAACGCGGACATCTCTATAGCAAAACTGGTGAAAGAGAGGGCAAGCATGTCAGTTTTAGCTGCAACCAGATCCTGCCAAGCCAAACGCGAAGTCTTGGTTTTGCTGTGTTAAATCTCCTTGTCAGTGTGTAAGAGAAGAAGTGGAGATGGTATCCCAGACATGACAGCAATCCTTTGAAGTCTTTCAGAACCCTCAAGTACTTCCTATTTATGTTGCATACCCTCACAACCTCAAAAGTTCAATCAGAAACATTTTCAGTCAAATAATGATTACAGTTTCAAAAGCTGTTTTATTTTTTTGAATGCCTGTTGCTGTATCACTGATGGTCAATGGCTTGCTCTTGTCATCAAGAATTGTGAAAAAAAGACAAACCAGACAGTTGTCTAGAAAAGGGTTAAATCCAAAAATATTTTTTTAACAGATGAAGATTTAGAATAGCCATGCAAGTTTGTGGAGGCATCACAAGAAAATGTCCTGGAAGTCTGGTACAAAAGTCTCAAATTGTGATTGAGAAGAGAGAATGAGGGACTGATCCATTATTCTGCTTTTTTGTTCCTGCTGGCACTGAAGGACCTTCCAGAGCATACTACTGTAATACTTGGATGTTCTGTGTTGACCAAAGTCACTCTCCATGTGTTACATTGCTTCCTTTGCTCTGAAGTGTGTCAAAATTGTCAACTACTTCAGTTTAAACAGAAGCAAAATGCGATGCTGCCTTCTGAGAAGAGAATACAGAAAAGTGTGCTGGGTTTCTTATATTACCCCCCCCACCCCCGAGAGGTAATATAAGTATACCTGGAAGTGGCAAAAGCTGCACTTTTATGGTAGGTCTTAAGACAAAAGATGCTTAAGACTTCTCAGGAGAATAAGTAGAATAGTTCAGTCTTTCTGAAGTACAGTATCAGTATTTTATAGGAGTTCCCTTTTCTGCCAACATTTACAGTTTCATTTGTTGCTATACATGGAGGTGCTTTGTAACCTTCTTTAAAATACATTTTTGTTTAGTGCTTGTGCAACTGAGGATTGAAGTTTGTGTGCCATAGCTGGGCCCTCAGAACAGCTCTTTGATATGCAGTAGTTTTCCATCTTTACTTTTGCTTAATTTGTCTAAGTTTTGTGTATTTTGATTCTACCAGAGAGTTTCTACATCTGTTGTGGGTTGTGATGCTGTCATGTTGTACAGGTTTTTTAAAAGCTGTTTACCTGTTTGAATATGCCACTTCAAACATGCTTCAGAATGAACCATACAGTGTTAACTTGCTTTTTTTCTTCTGATAATACACAGGTTTTTGTGACAGAAGCTTGGAAAATGACCTGATGCTACCCAACAGGACAGTTTTAAGCAAAAGCAATGCTTTATCGACTTTTATAGACAGCTGGCAAGTGCCAGGCACGTTAAAGTATGTTGGAGAAGACAGGCATCAGGAAACTAATTGCTCAGTCATGGACTGCTCAGAGTGCTTAAGAATGGTGTTGAACCAGACCTTCAGCAGCTGTCATCCCTATGTATGTTAACTATTTCGGAAGCTTACACTTTGAGAGAGAAGCGTTCTGATACAATTTTGTATACTTGATAATGTCATTAATGTGAAACTATATGTAAACGCATCTGTGGAATGAGATACATATTTTTTTGTATATAGAATTGCAAGGTAAAAATAATTGAAGAGTGTGGCAGCTTGATAGGAGAGTTGCAATAGGCAACTAACACTTTCAAAATTCCTAACATATCCCCGTTAGTTTTGACAATGCCATCTAATTTATAAATCACCCCCAACTAATTCAACTGTATCAATATGATGTAGAGCAAAGTAAAATAAAGTTTTAGGATTTAATTAATCTTTAAGGGTTCAGCCATTTAACAAGTTCTAAATGTCAATAGGTAATCTGAGAACCTGCATTCTCAAAGGCTCTAGAGACAAGGAGTTCCAGCTGAGAGATGAGAATGTAGAACAGACCGTTTAAAGCAAACTAAAGCAAATAACAAACTCATAGTACGCAAATAAAGTATTTATTTGTGCTCATATGAGTACAGTTACCAGTTCACCTTTTGTATATTTTTGAGTTTGAATAGTCCAAAAATAGACAAAAATGTACAGGTAAGGATGAGCAAGGAACAACGAGCAATTATGCCTTTTATTGGAAAAACTGTATTATCTGTTTCCCTGGCACTTATAAGAGATGAAGGACATTTATATTTTTTCAGCATTCAGGAAGCCTTACTTTTAAATATTAGTAGAGTCTCTTAGTACACCGATGAAGGCTGGTGCCCTCTTGCATACTGTGAACCAAGAACTTTTGGCTTTGTTGTTTGTATCTGATATTTTAAAAGGTCAATCTTCTTTCTAACTAGCAGGGTCTCTATGGAGGTGCAATGTGTTTTATTTTTTCTTTGTTAGGTTCCACCTGAGTTATTCTGTGATATATGGGTTCAAGACACAGAGTACATTCGAAATCCATGCATTTCACTAGCTGCCTATGTGGCAATGTGCAACAAATTTAATGTTTGTATAGAATGGAGGACCTCTGATTACTGTCGTAAGTATTCTGTATATATATGTACTAGTAGTGTTGACAGAGACAAAATTTGCCCAATAAGAATTACTGTAAGCTGAAAATACCAGTCGTCCTTGAATCCTCACATACTTTGGGACTCATTATTGAGATAATAAATTCAGCGTTTTTAATTATACAATTCAAAGCGGTGTGCAAAAGGAATCAGAGTCGTCATAGCCATTTCACAGGTGAGCTAAAGAATCTCGCTCAGAAGCCTACCTCTGGCTTAATATGTACTTAAGTGTAGAAGTCAAATCTTCTCATTTGCAATGTAATGTTCATTTCTCTTAGCCACTTTCCACTGATAAAACCAAACCACAACAGAATTGGATGTGGAAAGGAGGAAACCACAGAAAGAAAGTTCTGTGGTGCTTTGAATTGGCGATGTGTGCTTGATTGTTGCTCCAGAAAGCTGTGTCTGGAGAAAGGATTAGAGAAATGAAACACCTTTGAGATTAGATGGAAAGCAAGAAGTAACACCTGAGACCTAGAGTATCCTGACAGAAGACATCTCTCATAGCAACATACTAAAATATAAGGCCAAATGGGATCTTTAGTTTTCAGTAAATGGAAAATTTGTTTTACAGCATGTCTTATTGCTCTCAATGACTGCCTAGGAAAAGCCCTATGCAGTGGTAACATAGGGATGTCTGTGGTTTCAGTGCTTGACAAGGAAGAGAATTACTGGTGAAGCATGATCCCCCAAAATAAGAGAACTCAATGTACATAGAAATCATAAGTGATGTCTTTTTAAAAGTGATTTAAGGTGGGTACATCTGTACAGGCTTCATGCAGGCACGTTGTAATGCCCTGCAAATAATAGTCATGGACTCTAAAGCTTAAAAACAGTCAATTAAAAAAAATCTTCAGTTTGTACAGATTTTACTAGAAAATAACTTTAAAAAGAGATCTTACAAAATATATCTGTAAAAGTAGTTATGTATGCCATCCATCAGAAAGGGACACATCACTCTCTTATTTTTATACCACAGTGACCTCTGGTGGTGCGTGCCTAGCAAGGAAGAACCATGAAGTCACATCTGGATTTTGTGGTCACTAAATGTTGATATGCTGTACACTGACTTTTTAAAAATCTGAGTTCCTCTATTTACAGGGCTCTGGTTGATACCTCCTGTGGGGCATTATGGCCATTTTTAGTAGTGAGGAGCTGAATAAAATCAGCTTTCTCTCCCGATTAATCTTCGAAGTCTAAACTGGATCCTTCTTTATTTTTGAGCAGACAGTCCCATTGTGAACTGGACTTTGTCTCATTATTATGATTTCAGATGGTGTTGCTGTATGATTTAGGTATCACTACATGATGAGGATCATATATTTTGGTAGTTCACAGAATCACACTTGTCATTTGTAGTCCTGCTTTTGCCGTATTTATGCAGCTTTAATCGTCGTTTTGGACCAATAAAAAAATCAGGAGGTTTTCAACAGCAAGAATGAAATCAAAATGAGAGGCTTTTTTGGTCTATTCCTGCATGCACCTGTAACATGCCAATGAATTTATATTATTGGTATAAAGATTGCTAAATTTAACTGTGTTTTTTTACTTTCATGAGTGTGTGTTATATAAGTCATTAATGTGGATATCTATTACATATAATAATGAATTCATCCCATTATTTATTTTTCCATGTAAAACAAGGCTGTATTTGCCTTTACATATCTGGTTTTGTTAATTGACAAAGCTTTGTCCTTTAGTAATCCCTGCATTTTCTTTAGCCACTGCAAAGTATTCAGAACGATTCAGAACACTGTATTACTAATCTGTGTAGTATTTGAAAATGCTTTTGAAGTTTAAATTACTTCGTGTCAACACTGTTGCATGGTTTGATATCTCTGTTGCCAAAATGCAAACTGAAGCCTGATGAAAATGTTACTACAAGAAGAGAAGTAAAAGTGCTTGCACCTTCCTTTTGTTTGAATTTGTTATGCAGCAGGTAACTAGTCTGTATTGGTGTTTTAGGTTGGTAGATCCTCCTGAATTGGCAAGCACAGGAAGCTGACAAGAAGACCATAATGTCTTCTCTTAGGTACTGCCTCATGTGGTTACAGCTTCAGAATGAGTGATATGTTTATTTCCTTCCTAGCATTCCCCTGCTCTGAAAACTTCTCCTATCAGGCTTGTATAGCTGCCTGTGAGGTTGCAGATAGTTGTCAGAACAATGAGGTTGCCTCTCTGGACCCAGACTCCTGCTCAGTGTTGACAGAAGGCTGCGTCTGTGCTGGAGGGACCATCCTTCACCGAGCTCACACTGCTGTCTGTATTCCTGAAGAAAAATGTGGTATATTTGGATGTGATTTTCTTCTTTATTATCTACAAGTTGGTGGTCAGATTAGTAATAAGTCGAGTTCTGGCCTGATGTTGTGTGGGTCCTGCATATGTCATTCAGTTGAGGATTCTAGATATCCAGTAAACGCTAATTGTACAGGCGAGTAAGCAGGGAGTGTCCTTGTGACAGAGTTTTGCTCGCCTTCTCTCAGATGGAGGATGGTCTTCAAAACGGACGGTTTTGATTATGTTTATGCATTCTAGTATTTTAAGTATGGTGGTCTTGGCCTCCTTTTACCTAGCCCTTTGCCAAGGGTCCAGCCTATTGGTACTAAAAGGCATTCAAAGGACATGCAGCAACAGTTAATTACATATTTTGAATAGTACATATATATGTCCTATGTTCTCTCTGCCAGCACTGATATTTATTTTCATCACAATTCTGCTGGAGAACACTGAATTCTGGACCAATACTTAACACTAACAACACAAACCTTAAAATTTCATTTATTATAAATCAGATTACATAAAGCACTGTAAATTAGTAATGGTTTCGCTGTGTGTGAAATACAAAAAGTAACTTCTTAGATCACTGCTTTACAAACAAAGATTGGTTTGGGTTTTTAAGTGACTAGCCTTGCAGGGGAGACACAAAACAAAGTGGAGGCCCTGATCCTCTGGAGAGTATTGAGTGTCTCGTTTTCCCACCCAAACCCAGTCTCAGACTGTCTCCTCTTTCACTTTTTTGTGGGGTGGTGGGGATAGGTGATGTCTTTAAAACTCTGATTTTTACACTTCATAGATCCACATGCACTGTGGAAGAAAATGGTGGTCAGAATTTGAAGTAAAAAGGAATTACTTCTGTTTTCTGTTGTCCTTATCTAGCTTGTACAGACAGCTCAGGAGCACCTCATGCAGTAGGTGAGATCTGGAAGACTTCTTTGAGCGGATGCTGTATGCAAAAATGTGTTGACAGTGAGACCATTATTCCAGTGGAGTACAACTGTTCAGATATCCACAATTTAGACTGTCAGCGATTCGGAGAAGTGGCCTTGCTTATTCCGGGTGATCAGACATGTTGCCCTCAGAAGATCTGTAGTAAGTATTCCTTAATGATTATGAATGCTGCCCACTGGAATATGCAGATATCCTTTCGCTGTAGTTTGTTTTCCTGTCACACATCCTAGCTTTGAAGTGAATGAAAATTACTTTGGTTTGAATTTACAGTTTATGTAGAAAACTGTAGAAACTTCGTACTATTTGGCTTAGCATCCAGTAGGTTTTCGGGGAGAGGTAAAGGGAGGGGAAAAGGGTTATAAGTACTGAAATAGCACTGTGTGTATTTGGATATGAATTGTGTTTCTCTCAGCTGTACATGCTACTGATTTATTTTTAATCTCTAAATACAAATAAATGATATAACTACTTCCAAGGAAAAAAAAAGATCATATCCTCGTTTATCTAATTTACAAAGTGAGCAGTAAAAAAGGGATATAAAAGCTGTGTTTTTTTGTTTATTCCAATCCTTACTTAGCTTAGAGAGTCCGTCTTCAAAAAGAAATTGCAAATAGTTTTCATATTTTTACCACCTGGGGTAACATTGCAGAAAGTTTTCCACAGGAATAGGAATTTTTTTAAATTATTATTAAACTCTCTCAAGGACTCAGCTCTGATTTAACTTTACCTCCATGAAAAGTATTGCAAATGCCAGACGCTTCTGAGTATTACCTCATGATTTTTTTCTAGTTTGTTGTGGTTTTCATATGCATGTTCTTATTTTGAGATTTGGGGTATCAAACTGCAAATACTGCTTGTCACTGCTCTACTCGACTTATAAATGTGTAAGATAGTTTAGAAGGGTTTTTTTTCTTTCCCTTTATGTAACAGTTTGTAATCAGAGCCTCTGTGAAGCCCTAATCCCTGAGTGTGATGGCTTGGAAAAGCTGGTCACTTACTACAGTGAAGAATCTTGTTGTCCCAACTATGTTTGCGGTAGGTTACTTTTGAAAAGGTAAAAAAGTTCATCCTGTAAAAGACATTCAGTAAACTAAATACATCAACTTAGAAGCAAAAGGTAGTTAGTGTAGACATCATTGTTGGTATGGCCATTTACAAAATTATCTTTAAAAGCTCAGGGTTGGTCTGTGTCTCAATTTGAGCAGATAAAATGATGGAATCTTCTATTTAACGATCAGACAATCAGGTGAGAATGTGTCTTTGCTCTTGCAATAAAAGGTAAAAGTTTTTCTGAAGTATCTTGTATTTCTCTGCTCTGTACTGCCATATCTTAGGGATGTAGCAGAAGGAGGAATGCTGTACTTCGTATAAAGAAATACATCTCTTGCACTTTTTTTCAGAATGTGATCCAGCAAAATGTGAAACAATGGAGCAGATGCCAAGCTGTCAAGATGATCAAACACTAATTGCTGCTCGGGTGGAGAGTACCTGTTGCATTTCCTATATATGTGGTACACATCCTGGCTGGTTGAGACTATAAGTGTTTTTGCATATGCAATGTCTACTATTGTTTTGCCAATTGAGGCTCCTTCTACTTCCTTTAGCTCTCCCAACATAGTGAAGCTTGAAGGTGGTTAAAAAAATGGGCATTAAGTTTACAAAACATAAGAAATGGCAACAACCATCAAGAGTCACAAAACAGCTTTGTGCAACTGAGTAGTATTCTTGGGTCATGTAGATGAGTGGTGGTGGAATCCATGGATGAGGGAGTTGAGGGCTTTTGAGAGACACTCCATGGACACTGTGGACTAGTTGCATCAATATTTTATCTGAAAAGACTGAAGATAAATATGCTCTTTCTCCTTCTGTCTTGTTGTATCAGCTGTGGCCCATCTTATTCAATGGTAAATATCCTCTATCAGAGTATTATGCAAATTTGTTCAGTACTTTTGGCGTTTGGCCTTTAATAACTCCAGTAAAAAAAATTCATTTTTGGCACCAGTATAGGAGTTCTGATGTTACCATGCAGTTGTTTTCTGTATGATAATAATATGGTAATGAGATGTTTCTGAATTTACTCTATTTTTGCACATAGATATCTACGAATCAAAGGCCGAGTCATCTTGATTAGCTCTTCTATGTGCAAAAATTTGGTCATTAATAGAGAACTTGAATCACACTTCTGTATTTATAACCAGTAATCAGGGCGTTGTCTTGATCATGTGATAGAGGTGTTGTGTGTTTGGCTCTTCTCACTGTCTGCACAGCATCGTTCTGTCTCTTTTTTTGATATAATGAGTCTTTGCAGTGTACATATCGAAAAGTACCTAATGTGGTTTTCATATGTGTTCAAGTGGGAGGATAACACTGGGATCACAGGAGATGCCCTTTATTGGGGCTCAAAGATCCTATAATTTGGGCAGAGAAGCATTCCTAAAAACAGGGTGACTTGGTAGGGAGAAAATCTAGCAAAATTTTTCATAACAGAAAAGGAGAGAAAATCCTGTTTGTTGTGATCTGATTCACAAACAACGTATTCATTATAGCGGGGGATAAAGAGAAGGCCACTTACACTGAAAATTAGCCACTTGTATAGGGACTATAAGGAATGAACTTAGAGTATCTCTGTTCACTTTCACTTGTGTCTGTGACAAATTTATGGGCATGTTTCTTAGGCAGGAGTAAAAGTCCTTCCTATGTTTTTTATTTAAATAATTGTTTTCTTCAGCATGCGGGGCTTGCTCTGACCAAATACCCAAATGTCAAGAAGGAGAAGTTCTTATTGTGGATGGCAATACTACAGAGAGGTGTTGCCCGACATACCAGTGTAGTAAGTATGACTTGATTTAGATATTTTAAGTAATAAAGAACATGTGAAATTGTGGATGTGGATGTCAATGTGTGGATGTTCAGTGCCAAAAATGGTGGATTAGAGATACAGCTCTGCTTGTGCATATAAGCAAGCTGTCATCAGTAGTCCTGAACAAATAATATTTACTTCTAAAGCTTGATGTGTCTAGAACTTTACCTGAATATCTGTGTCATGGAAACAAATAAGTAATTTCAGGCTCCAAATTCTGGACATGTAAATCTGTTTTAAATATTTGCCCAGAGTATTGTACTCCACACTACTATTACCTGGTGGCTAACGATTAAATTTTGATTATTAGTCTTTTCAACTAAGATGTTTTCTAAAGGTATTTATTATAAGTAATTTACTACCTCTTGATTCATATTTCTGTTCATCAAAATATGACAGTTTATTGGACTTTATTTTCTTTAATTTTAGTCTGTGAAATACATCGTTGTCCTGAATTCAAATGTATGCTAGGCATGTCTTTGGTGGAAGTATGGAGCCCAGAGAAGTGCTGCCCCTTTCGGAGATGTGGTAAAATGAATAATTTTCATTTTAGTTTAGACAGTAAGACATAGACAAGAGATTTGGGCTCTTGGGTTTAAGTCTGATTTCAGCCAGCTATACCGTTGTGATCTGCTCATGAACAAACGATGTAGAAAAGTCATCTCATGGTACAGAATTTTGTAATCTGCCTGTTTTGTTTTTTCTTGCTTTGCAACAGTGATAGCATACTGTAGAATTTGCCTGTCCAAACTGGGTGACTTAGCATCTTGAAAATTTTGTAAAAGTTATTAAATTATTTATGGCTTAAAAAAAAAAAAAAGGTTAGATTCACAGGTCAGGAATTTGCCAGTTTACAAAGATGGTAGTATAATCATACATTTCTTTGCCTTAAACACAAGTGCCCATTGCCTTATATTGAGTGTAATGATTGTCATCGCTGCAAAGAGGCTAGCAGCTAGTATGGTCATGGTTTTTTTTAACATGTTCAGGTGAACTGCAGTTGATACAAAGCTGTAAATTATTGTAATAAGCAAAGGTGGTCATAGAAGCTGGTATTAGTTGTCAGGATGGAATAGAAATCAAACATAATTCTGGCCTCTCCACATGGGTGTATTTCAAAAACCAGCAGAACTTCCTCAGTGATGACTTGTAAATCTGGAATTTCTGTTCTCACTGATGCTCTGTTTTAAGCAAATGGCATATAACTTTCTCAACTCTTGCTTCTGTTATTGTATTTTGTTTTAGAATGCGCATGTGAAACAATTCCCAAACCTCAATGTGAACTGGTATGAAATTCATCTTCTGTCAGTATTCTTTCATTAATTTATTAATAAATCTATTTATCAGTATCTCTAATCATTTTATCAGTGAAATATGAAATATCACATCACCGTCTTGTTTTTTAAATTGCTTTACAAGAAGATATATCCATTTTTAAGACAGTTAAGTTTAAATGTCTTGCAGAATAAAATGGCTGTATAGCGTTCCTACCACAAAGTATTTGGAGAGTGGAACTCCTTTCATGCACCTAAGGATGATACTTTGTTTTTGAAGTGTCAGAACTAAATGCTTTAAAGCATAATTTTTTTGTTAATATTTTTTGTTATAGTGAATATGTTAATATATATCATCCACTCTGACCGCTGAGTAAGCAGAACTTTGTAACTGTATTTCATTGTGACTTGTTCTGCGTTACAAAAATGCTTATTAGTGTTGCTTTGTTAGGTTCTCAGTCAGTACTGGGTATGCTTTGATTTTTGCTTGTCATTATTTTATCCAGAAAATAATACTGTGATGGGAATAATTTATAAAAAATTATAATTTGGAGTCCTGAAGGAATTGGAAATAGTATACTCCTTTTTTTTATAGGGGGAATTCAAAATGCTTTGTAAGTGAGGTTGTTATTAGTACTTTAATTTCATAGATGAAGAAACTTGGGCATAAGGAGTCAGGACTTGCAGAAAAGAAGAGAAAAATCTTAATGTGCATACATGTAAATAATAAGAGGCAAGATTAAAAAGTACATCTGTAACATTGTAACACTATTTATATCCATTAAGTTGTTCCATGAAAGAATACACTCCACACTGTGGAGATTTCTGTTCAAAAGCAAGCCATTGCATTTCATTGTTGACTTGCCTTAGTCTTTTGTGTCTTAAATGTCTGATGTACTGACACCCACAAGAAGTCCTGTTTTTTTTCAGTTGTAAAAAAAATTTCCATTTGGTTATCATTACTTAATTAAATGTCCCTGTGGGTGATTAAAGTGGATTCAAAATAGGTTTCTAGGGGCAAGAGATACTGCTACTCAAATCCTGAAGGAAAGGTATTTAAAAGAAAAAGATTATACAGATAAGAAAACAGTGTCGTTTCACTTTTTTTTTTCTGCTTTTATACACTTAGGGGCAGAAACTTCAGATAGATGAACAGTTTCAGAACAGTACAGAAAATATCTGTAACTGTGTTAAATACAAATGTGGTAAGTCAGAAAAGAATTTAATTCAAAGAAATACCCTTTCAAGTGTTAAGGTAAATTAGGAATGATAAATCGGGTGTTCAATTTGAACATGGTACGGAGGAGGAAAGAATTCTCTGACATAATTCACAAATAGTGTAAGAAAAGGCAAGAAAATAGGACCCATCACTAAATATTTGGTTGATTATGGCTTGTCCTTGTATTTTGTTAGCTCCTGCAGTGGGGGTTCTGTGCAGCAAATAGCAGACAGAGTTTTAGGCAAGTTGGGTGGTGTTGACTAAGCAGCCTGCATTTTGCTGAGCTGAAGAAAGGACTCCAAACACAGACCCACTGTCCACATAAAGAAAAGTCCTGCTAACCCATTGTGAGACTACTTGGGAGTTGCAGACATGCTTATGTGCTTTATAAGATCAAGGATAGCATTCAGCACCATGCAAATTCATCTTAAAGCATGCCCAATAGCATCTGTGAAAACTCATGAAAAAATAATACCTGTGGGGCACCTAGTTGACCAATAGAGTTGGGATTGTTCTTGCCTAGATTTCTACAATAAAGATGCATACTTGTGAGCTAATTATCTTCTGTACCCTCAATAATCAGTGGGGAGACAGACATTTCTCAGGTACTTTCCTTATCCCGAAGTGCACTTATAAAACAAATCAGTTGAAGAAGCATCTACTGTTATTTTGGTGGTGCAGCTAATAGAATATTATGTATTTATTTATATTTCATGCATGGTTATAGTTGAAATAATTGGGTGATTGTAGTGAAGCATTAGACTACTATTAACAGTTTGTTTGAAAATCTGACCCATAATTCTTAAAGAGGTAGAATTGCTTTTTCCATTTGTTTTTTACTGTTTGAAACATTTTTTAACAGAGTTTTGATGCCAAGCTTTTGATTGTCCTGAGCATGCTGTTTATTTCTGCATTTTCTTGTAGTGAGAGACAAAGTTTGCCTGAGTAATGAGAGAGGTGTGCTGCTTCCTGGACAGACAATCGTGGAACACAGTGCAGATGGCATTTGCCGTATTTCTTACTGTACAAATGTGATCGATCCCTCCACTAAATACTACCAAATAAACACATCTTCAGTAGACTGTGCTGTCAAGTGCAAAGCCGTAAGAAATTCAGAATTTGGACATGTATATTGTGGCTGGTGGTCTTAATTACATTTTTGTTGAGTAGATTACAGTCATAGGAGCAAGATGGAAAGAGTAACTATGAGATCTCCCACTAATGATGTGCTAGCGCACTTCTGATAGAAGTTTATAAAAGTCTCACTCCGTTCACTGTTTTCTGCCCTGTGTAAATCTTACACAAGCTAATTAATATAACATTCTGCCGCCTTGCATCCCTGTGTAACGTTAGCTGCATTATGCACAAAATGGTACAAATTCCTGGAAGACATTAGCTCAATAAGAATTGGTAAGAGAATAATTATAAATAGAAGAAAAATTCTAAATGTGGCAAAAACAGCTTTAGAAAATAAACAAATGATGCCTTGTCTTTTTAGAAAGTATAATACGTTACCATGGGAATATTATATAGATTACTTTTTCTAATTATGTACGTACTTGATGCCTAATGTGTAAAGAGTCAAAATTTCAGTGGTTCTTCAAGTAAGCTGTCAGACTTACATTTGAAAATGGGAGAAAGACCAATTCATTCTCTGAGTTGGAACTTCTTTCCATTTGCTTTGATTAAGATCAAAGATATTTTATAAAAGCTTCATGAATGTACACTGTGTACAAAAGTAAGCTACGTGACTTTGAAAGTTATTTAAATATGAACCCTAAAATCAGATACCTGAAAAAAAAATCTGCCCATTACAGCAGCAAAATGTTGAGCTGCAAGATGGTCTCATACAAGGAATAATCTATTTGATTTTGGCAGAACCAAGTCTATCAGCCTCCAAAAGATTTATCAACTTGCTGTGGTAGCTGTAAGAACTTGTCTTGCCTCCACACTTTGAGCAATGGCACAGTTTCTAATTTTAAGGTAAGTTTATACATGTCTTATTCCCTCAAAGTATTTAGGAATAAACAAAAAAATTGAGATACTGTACACACCTTGCCATATAAAATGTGCAAAGCAGAGCTTTATATAGACCAATTCTAGGAATAGTTTGCATGTACCCAACGTTAGTTTCTTGGAGAGTCAGTTATATAGCTGTCTACAATGATTCAAGGATTTTGATACATCAGAGAATCATTGTCAACTCGACTATTTTAGAACCTACTTAACATTATATATTTAGTGGCATTTTAAGTTCTGTATTTATACAGAACTTTTTACATGTGTCTAAATTATATTTTGCTCTAAGTATTACTTTTCATTAAGACAAGATCATGTTCAATGGAATTGTATTATAAATACTTGTAATACCATTTTTGCTGAGTTGCTGAGTAAAGATTCTGGTTTACAATTTTTAACAGCCTGGTACTGTTTGGATTTCAAACTGCATCAGATACGAGTGCACTAACACGGCAGTAGGAGCAGTTCTGGTTTCCTCTTCAGTTGGCTGCCCACCCTTTAATGAAACTGAATGTGTGAAGGTCAGTGTTCAGTACATTGTTTGCATTCCAACTCTGAGTTATATTTGCATGAAAAGATTAACACTGACAAAAAGGTGTTTTTACCTCAAGAAGGGAGAAATTACAAATTTTTACAATGCCTGCATTTTTGCACAGACATTTTAAGGTGAAAAGCTCTAACTATACACATTTAGTGTGCCACCAGACTGCTGGAGAGACCTCTTCTTATTCTCAGAATTTTTTTTTTAATAGAGGCTTGTCAAACTCATCCTCATACAGCTGTCTGAGCTTGGTTGTCTTACTGGGTCGGACTTCTTTCTAGCTCATTTTCTGTGTATAGCAATTTGATTCATCACAGTGGTCAAAAACATTGAAGAAAAGGAAAGATTGTCTGAATATCAGGAAAATCTTTTCCACAGTGAGACTTCTAAGTTTTTGTGGAATAGTGTTGCAGGAGAAGCAAAATCTCTATTTGAATTTGCAAAATGAGGTTAGAGTAAGTGCCAGGAAACGTACACAGGGAACAATCTTGTCTAGCTCTCTAATTCTACATTTACATGTGGATGAGAGGATACTTTCCTTAATGAATGATGGTATACAAGCCGGGAACACTTCTAAAGGAACCAGGTGGCTGTAGTTCTTCTGGCTGATAACACTAGATTGGCTCTTCAGAGAGAATCCCAGTTACACAGCTGGGGAAAGGCCTTTTGCTGTCCTAGCAAACTAAAAAAGTTAAGGCAGAGAGATAGATCATCACGGCTTGAGATACCGAGGTGGACATCAAAAATTGAACACTCCTTCAAGGTTATCTGAGAGCGCTTTTTTAAAAGCTGCAGCTGTTCTTCCTGCAGTACTCTGAGGAGTGCTTCATGCTACAGCACTAAAGATAGCCATGACTCTCCACTACAGGGAGTGTTTGACTTCTGATTTAGATGAGATTTCTTCCTGTTTTAATTTCAGAATCATTTTTATGATTGTCAGTATGGCCTCTACAAGAAGTCAGGGGTATACTGTAAGTAACAGATGATGGTGTCAGACTTAACACAGTCGTTCCCTCTCCAAATGTGGCATTTTGATAGCTGGTGATTTATAGTGGCATTCAGTGACAACCACTTAATAGTCACTTGTGTTAGAACAGTCAAATCATTTACAGTAAAACATTCATCCATTGACTAGAGTACTGCATTTGACTGAATAATGTTGCAGAGTTTTATCAGGGAGATATTTCTAATAGTATAAATATATGGGAACATATTTGAACAAAATCAAATTTTTTGCTCTTTATTTCTCTCTTGGTCAGGTTGGAGGCTACGTTGTACCATTCTTAGAAGGATGCTGCAAAACATGTAAGTGATTAATGACATTTCCTGCTTCAGAAGTCTGTCTGATTCATTGATATCTTAGAAATAAGGTTGATTTCTTTCCTTCATGAAAGCTTGATTCACTGATCTCAAAGGCTGTGATTCTCCCAGTTTTACTCATGTGAATGCCAGTGAAGCTAGTAGAGTTAAATCAGAAGAAAGCAGCTTAACATTGAAGGGTTTGCTCCACTGATAGTGATTGTGGCTGACCAAGTCACTAAAATTGCTACCTTGAGTATTTTGTAGTTCTCATATAAAACTCCTCAAAAAAATTAGTTACTGCATTTAGTAAAAAAAATGTACTGTGTTTTGGAACACTTAACGTGTAAAACATGCTTCACCTATGTTCATATTTGGTATATATGAAGATTGATCTACGCAGTTTGTAAGTTAATGCTGCAAATAATTAACTGATTTTATTAGTCTTATGTTCCATTTATAGATATAGTTCAGAAGCTTTCAGGCAATGTACTTTAAAAGAACTTATAATTAAAAAATTCCCCCTTAGTTGGTTACCAAGATATGTTTTGACATCTATGAAAGCTAATAAAGGTTCTCTGAAAAAAAGAAAATAATTCTCTACAGAACAGGTTCCAAATACGCTAATTCTTAAAGTAAATCAAGAGCTTAGTACATTTTTCTTAGCACACTGGTATGTAACTGAAACATTTTGGCTGATTTCATGAAGAATTTAGCCTGAGGAAGACACCTAACCTGAATAATCTAAGCTCAAATATTTGTAGTTGACAATGTTTTGAGCAATTGAAAGAGAGATTTTACAGTGGTCAGTATCAGATTATCTTTAGAAAGGTGCAAAAATCTGACTTAATTTGCATAACTGGCTGGAATAGTGACCTAAAAGCTAAAGATAGTAGGAGATAGCGTGAGAGAGCGTGGAGAATAGCACAGGTGTTTCCTGCTGGGTGGGATGGGATCATGACTACCAGATACGGTACCACGTGCACAGTTATTGCAGTGGGATATGGGTGGCCAACTGGGAGGTACCTTTCGGTGTTACTCATTATGTATTACATTTTGTAGTGAAAAGGTTATTGAAACTGTGGAAGATTTACCTGCTTTTTTCATGCTCTTAAACACTGTAAGGGAATGGTAATACCTTTTCATGTTTTCTCACTCTGATGGACCTGTGTTTGTCCAAGTTCGGTATCCGATTCTCCATAGGCTCTTTGAGATAATTTTTCCGTTATCTGGCGTTACCCTGCAATGCCTTAGCAGCTATATAAGCCAGCTTCGGAACAAACAGTTTATTAAGACTGTTAAAAGTCCATTAAGCTACTTTTCAGCAATGCGGAAGATCTTGCTACTACACTTAGAGAACGATTATAACCACAATCTTAATTAATTAAGAAAAAAGTAAGTTATTAATCTGGGGCATGCATCACAAAGTAAAATTAAACCCTTGAAAAATCCAGTGACTTCTGAGATGCATTCACAAGTACATTCATACAGTTTTGATGTCACACTTGTTTATAAGCAACACAGTACCCCTATGAATCATGTAGTTCGTTCTGGTTCTGAACAAATCTGGCATGAGAGCAGTTAATCAACTGTAATTGCATGAGACGTTTTATGAGAAGGGTTATCAGGTTGTTGTTTTCTTTTGAAGTACTTTACCATTAGAAACCATTGTGCTTTTTGCGTTTAGTTTTAAGTGGTATTTGAAGTTTCATCAAAATCTAAAGAGTTTTTACAAACACTGCTCATAGGAAATTACACTATTTCTTTCTTATAGCCCCAAAAGACATATTAAATTTAGGGTACCAGATTGGCTTAGTTACACCAATGTTGATCACATTCTTCCTGGTTTTAACATTAGGCTTAGCTATGCAGGTAATACCTGGACGTGGTCCTGAGTTGCTGGCACAGTGTTCCCTGCTTGAGCAGGGAGGTAGGACCAGGTGACCTCAAGAGGTCCCTTCCAACCTCAGCCATTCTGTGATCCTGTAATATACAGACATTTTAAGGTTGAATTCTTTTCTCAAATATGCTGAAGTCTAATAACTCCAGAATGTTTCATACTGATAGGGAATCCTCTGTAACGTGTACTCTGTTCAATATGTAATGTTCTTACCAGGTTCTACAGTGCCAATGCTCCTCCCATTCCCTGTTAGCCCAGTCACTCCTACAGCCTATGCTAGCTGTAACACAGGTACATTTTCCTGGAAATAAGTAGGACCAACCCAAACAGCATCATTGTTGATTTCCAACAATGTACTCCCTGATAGGAGCAACAGGCCTCATGTTACCCAATTATGCCAAAAGCTGCAGTGTAGTATAACTGCTCATGGTTCAGTGTGGCTCACATTTTGATTTTGTTTTATTTTTCATTCTGCACTGTGTGGGCAGTGCATTGTTGTTAGCCAACAATGTACTGTTGGTAGTAAGCACTTGCATAGTCTTTAGCTTGCTGCATGCGTAAAATTGCTGTGTTTAGCAATGTAAGCTAATTCCATTATATTTACAGTGCTGTAGAACATAGAGACTAATGGCTTTGCTTGTTAAAGCTTATTATGTAAGCAACACTTTCACAGATGATGTATCATATAGTTTTGCTTCCTGTGGCATATACAGTAGGAGCAGGTCATTTCTTTCCCATACGTAGTTAGGACAGTGTGCTGAAAACAGCAAGCCTGCGTTTCCTCCATGAAAACTGGAGATTATATTTGCTCTTTTAAATAGAGTATGTTAATTTTTTGAATTGTGGTATGGTATGAATGCAATTATTTTGGCATATATTTTGCGAAAACATCTCTCCACATTTCTGTAAGAGAAATGATGTTGACTGTAACTTTGTACATCACTGAATGATACATCCTTCATTAAATTACACTCATGACTCTAGAAGTACTACACTGAAATCTATATTACTCTTTCATATTGACATCACTTTAAATGACAATGGTGTTATAAGTCAACCCAAAAACCAAGCAATGATTTTCGTCCATGCAGCCTGTGAAAAAGAATCTCATAATACAACATGTATAAGATGATCACATGTTTTGTAAGATTGTTCATGGAAAAGTATATTATGTTGTGGAGATCATTAAAAGCCACTGGTCACTAAAGTACGTGCACGGAAATACATTAAATATTTATATCTTTGAGATATGTACTTTCACTATAGCTTGGATAAAGTCAGAGCTACAGCTGCACTGAATTCTCCATCCTACATACAGTGTATAATGTAAAAGAAGAAAGGACATGAATAGGACTATGAGAAACATGAAATAATGGTGAGTTACTTATTTTCAAAACCAACTTTTTTTCTTCATATCTCAATTTCCCTTTTCTCTAAGAAAGTATAATTCAATGATAGTCGAGCAGTAGACAGCCATTTCTGATTGTAGGTTTTTATTTGCTTCTAAGAAGATTCATTGCTGTCCTTTCGTATTCTAGAAACCTCTGCTGTGTCTAGACATAGCAGTAGGCTTGTATATTAAAAAAAAAAAAAAAGCAAAAAAAACCCACAAAAAAGAAACCCCGAAAAACTAACACAAAAAAATGCTTCTCTTTGACAACACCTGGTTTGACAGTGATTAAAGCAGGGAACTAGACATTGCACATCAAGATGTAGCAAACCTCTGTCACAGTTCAGTAATTGGGTATTGGTCAAAGCAATGAGTCTTTCATTGCCTTTGCTTTCCTGTAACTAACAGCGTTCACCTTTTGGCAACAACTTTGAATTTCTTGGCTGAAAGAGAATGGAGCTCTGTAAGTGGAGAGTCATGTGAGACTCACATCATGGTGCATGAAATCTGCTGTGAAACTGGAAGCTGTTATAATGGAATGGACTATTCATTTCTCTTACAGATCTGCAATGGGATGTGGTTTCTTCAGCACAGAAAGGATCATCGTAAGAAGATACTGTGCTTTCTGATCTCTAACAACTGAACTTTATACTGAGCTGCTTTGCTTTTTTTCAAATGTCCAGGATTCCCTTCTTAAATTAAGCTTAACTACTCATTTCATTTCATAACTTCTTTTTATCTTTCTTTTGTCCATATATTTTGTACATACTTCTGTGAGAAAAATTGTGAAAATAATGCCAATGAAAATGTAAATAAAACATTTAATTTGTTCACTGGTGTTCTTTTTCTTATTTAATAAAAACACACAGAAATGTAAAGCTCCCTGAAGCCCTGTTCTTAATCAGATTCTGCTGTTAAGTATTCATTTTAAACTTTGTTTATACCAAAAGAACACAATTGCTGCTATTAAAGTTTGTTACAGTTATTTCCTAGAAAATGCATTTTATACACTATTAACAGGCCTTCTCACAGGAGTGGCTGATTAATTTTACAGAATTTTTTGAAAGACAGTAGACTTACTCTTAAAAGCCTTCTGAGTGAGGAATGAACCTTTTGTAATAGTTTTTGAAGATATTGGGAGATGGATACTTTAATGCATGAAACAGAACAGTTTGAAAATCAATACAATGTATAGCTAATGTCATTTTGCCAAAGTTTTGTATGTGCAGTGATGTATTGGGTATTTTCTTCTTTGTGTCTCTTGATCCCATAAAACATTCAGGAATGTTCTTGTCTCTGAAATGTTTATAACTTTGAGCTGATATTTTTCAATCAATGCCCATTTTGCAGGTAAAGAAGATGGAAAATTCTGTAAAAAGGTGACTGTTAGGATGACTATCCGCAAGAATGACTGCAGGAGTAACACACCAGTAAGTAAATGAACTATCACAATTTCTTTTAACAGAAGGGGAAAAAATATGAGAAATAAAAAGAAGGAAGAAAGGGAAGACAAATTCCGCAAGGCTATTGTCTACATCTCTCTCACAGAGACAGAGGTTTCTGTGTTTCAGAGCTGTTCTAATGTTTCCCTACATTCTCAGCAATCATCTTCTCAGATAATAAAAAAAAGGGGAATGTGACTCCTGCTTTTATATATGCGTTTAAGTGCATGATAGTTTAGTGCAAAACCAGGGTCTCAGTTCACCCTATAATGCAGTTATTATATGCAAATTAACTTTGTTATAACTGACTCTTGTCAGTGATTTACTACAGTTAAAATGGCTGCAGATGTGCTTGATTTTTCCATCTGTCCAGGGAAAGTATTTAAATGCCAACTTCATGAAGAAAGGAATCCTGGGTCCTGTAAGCTTTTTTTAGACAGCAGCAAGAGCACACTGTGAAATGTGTAGGAAGAATGAGGCACTATCTGTGTGGCTACCCAAGGATTTACTGTAGGAGGACACCAGCAATGTCCTGCTGGGCAGTGCGAGGAGCAGCAAGGGTGCAGACAGACGTCTCTTGTGAGATGTGTAAGAGCGCCTGGAAAAGCTGTAATAAAAGAGTATAGGGAAACAGCTGTAACCTCTAAAATGACTCCGAGAGTACATTTTGTAGAGCAAGCTGTTGAGCAGCCAGGAAATTTAGTCTCAGTGTCTCGTTGAACAGCAACACAAATCCTGACTATTAAACTTGAAAAAATTATCAGTTGATATGACTGTTTCTGTTACAGTCCATATTACAGTTTTGGTATAATTCATAACAATTCCCCTTGGCTTTCCAAAGGATTGATTCTTTATATTCCTCCTTACTGATACCAGTATAGCAACACTGCATTAGCGTATCACTGAAATTAATACTGTTGGGAGCTGTGGACAGAACACTTGGTACTATGTTCAAGCCAAGGTTGTTACGAATACTTTAAAATTCAAAGCTTTTTCAAGGCCAGGCTGGATGGGGCTTTGAGCAGCCTGGTCTAGTGGGAGGTGTCCCTGCCCAGGGCAGGGGGTTGGAACTAGATGATCTTTAAGGTCCTTTCCAACCCAACCCATTCTATGATTCTATGAAAATTAAAAACTGAAATTGTTTCTTTGTGTCCAGTAATAGCCAAAATCTGCTGCTACCGAAATTGACAGGAAAGCCATCATTAATGTCAGTAAGATAAAAATTGAGACCTATCTGGGCAATGTACCTCTGAGTTTATTACTCAGACATAGTGGGACTTCATAAGGGGCTAGAGGAAATGCCTCCAAATTTTTCATTGCTTTGCCATTGGATTTGGGTGCCTAACCTCTTTGGACTTTATTGAGAGATACTAACTTTATTTCCTAGCTGCTTCGATTTCCTGATTATTCTTCATGTTTGTTACCAGGTAAACATTGTTTCATGTGATGGAAAGTGCCCATCTGCAAGCATTTACAACTATAACATCAACACATACGCAAGATTCTGCAAATGCTGCAGGGAGCTCGGACTACAGAGACGAACTGTGCAATTGTATTGCACCAGTAATTCAACCTGGGTCAGCTATTCAATCCAAGAGCCTACAGATTGTTCTTGCCAATGGTCTTAAGAAAACATGAAAAAAACCAGCAAGTCCAGCTCTTCCCAGCATAAGATAATTTATCTATCAAAAATACAATACCCAATCCACTGAATTTTACTGGTTTAATACTAAAAGATGAAAGGGTAAAAATATTTTTGGACTCTTCTGAATTTCTGAGGAATGGTCTTGCATCATTTCTATTGTGATTTGTCTTTCGTGTTCATTCACAGGGATTGTTTCAAGATTTCTTGCGATATGTGCCAACTTAAAAGGTGTGAAGTGTTTTACATTACAGACACCTCAAGAGAAAAAACACCATCTATTTTGTTCAGGAAGGCTGGCCCACTCTTTGTCAGGCACCCATTCCTGTTTTAAATCACCGACAGGCTTATCTGGCAGCAGTTTGCTATTCTGAATGCATTGCAATTGTGCAAATACATTCAGTGCCTATTAAGAAAAATTGTTTGGACAACATGAGAAGAATTTTCAGTTTAAATCATATTCCTCTTCTAAAGTAGAGCATGTATGAGAAATTCAATTAAAGATTTTTTTTTTTCAATCAGGGAAACATTGTCAATACTGATAACTGCTTGTAATATTCCCTGGTTAATTTCAGTTTTCCTAGTGTATTTTATATTGTAGTGAAAAGTATTATTGCAAACCTGTAATGTATACAACAGATAGACTGTTTGAAGGCTACCTAGATTAGTCATTAGTATTTACTTTATCTTTCTGCTAAACAATATGGCATAAACTGAAAATACACAGATTTACCAAATGAAAACCATTTTACAGTCCGTTATATAGATATACCTTAAATTAAAACATTCAGTTTATGAAATGCACTGTACTTAAACTGTTTCTTTAGGAGAATGAACTTTGTTTAACACTAATTTTAAAGATGACGAAATTCCTTAGAAAAAAGAAACCCAGGATTATGTATCTGTCTAAAAGCAAAACAAAGTTGAAAATCTTTGTCACCAGTATAGTAGAATGTAACTTCTTATGGCACGTGTTTGATGTTAAAAATGTACAATTGTAAGGTTTGAAATTTACAAAGCAATTTTGCTTACGAACTTCAACAATTAATGTTTTGTTGTAATGAACTAATTTTTTTCTCTTCTAAGCTAATGTTGCTGTTCTGTTCTTTTCCAACAAATGCCACCAAGATTTAGCAAAAATTCAGTAGCTTTCATTTTGTAGATTAAAATGTAGATAGCATATAGTGATACGCTTGACATCCTCTAATGGAAAATAGATTTTAGCATAAATTCTTAAAAAGCTGTTTGTCTGCAGTTAATCCAAAGAAAAATGTGGTGTTAAGATCAATCATGTGAACATTTTTGATATTAATTTTGTATAATGTACATTTCTTTCTTCAGTATCTAATAAATAACAGGAAGTCTTATTTTGTTACAATTAATTTTGCTATCATTGTTAAAGCAGCTTACTACATGTGATTCAACACACAGGGTTTACTAATTTCTTTTCCAGCAGTTCACATGGTTAATTTTACGGTTTGCTGCTATCACTAGTACTAATGATCTAATACTACAAGTAGGAAGGGACCTGTATATGGGGTTTTGAAAATCTACATCTTTCTGACTCCATCACAGTTAACTTTCATACTCAGAAATGCAAAATTCAACTATCTCATTTTATTCGAAACAAAAATTGGAAAACTGTTACTCATCAAAGTATAACAGAACATTTCTGACACTAAGTGTCAGATAGGCTGTTTCCTCAGGAAAAAAAAACCAAGAAAAAAGGGTAAATTTCTGCACATCTCCTTTCTGCAGCTTTTTCCTAAACTGCCCCTCAGGATTGACTGTGAAGAGTAGACTGCGTTTTGAGTGAGTGTAGGCATTTTGTTATAATGCAGTTGTTTTGTAGTGATGATTACCCTTGAGTACTTAGGGACTCAAGGGTCTTAAGGTACATCCTTAAGATCTAACTGTAGTATGTGCCATCCCTACCCATTTAGTAAGACATGTTCCTTGTTCAAAGACATCTTCTAAATAGCGAGAATGGACATTGTTTAGGAGGAGTGCATCTGTTGGAAAACCATGGATTGAGGAGCCGAAAAAAAAGTGCTGTTCACAAGACATTGGCCAGAGCTAAGTCCTTGAACCCAAGTGCCTAAAATTCAAGTTTGGGCATTTGCAAAGGTGAAGTTCATCCTTCCCTAGAACCAGCTGGCAGATGCCATGCTAATTGGTAGGAATTAATACAAGAGCTGTTTCTTTTGCTCTCAAGCAAGATAGTATTTGCTGTAAAGTGCCAACCACCAACATGAGGGACAGAATTAGAGCAGGAATTAGGCAAGCTGCCGTGCTTCCCTTGGCTGTGGTGTGGTCCCTCCTCTCACCACTCGAGCTAGCGGCAAAGCACTCATTGCTTCCAGCAGCACAAGGCGGTTACTCTGAAATCCATTTGAGATCCAAAATTTCAACTCTTGCTTGCAGAGCAAGTTAATACTGGCAGTGAGAGTAGAAAGAAGACTGTGGTGTATCCATTAACGGTAATCAAACGCTGCTGCTGCTTATACTTCAGGAGTAAAATAACAAACATTGTGTTAAGTCCCTACTTCTGATTTTGTAAACATTAGGCTTATGCTGAGAGAAACAAAGGGAAAGATCCAAACTGCCTATGGCTTGACAGGGGAAGCTGCTTTTATCCCTGCCTCCGTGTTAAATTCCTTCACAGATGCTTACCCTCTCTGACAGTGGTGAGTTCAAAGCACCCTGTATTTACCTTGTGCCTGTGTTCACAAAAAGCAGCTCAGCTGGAAAAAGATTTTGCCTTATTTGTACTTCCATGTCTTCGGAAACCAAAGGGACCTCAATGAGCTGTGGGTTTCATCTGATCCTCCCATGCAGGAGCCACTTGGACTGTAACAACATCTGAGTCTTAAAACAGCTTTACTCTTTTTACTGAAAAGTTGTCTTTCGCATGATTATATAGGTATAATACAAAGGGTATAAAGTTATGCTCTTTAGAATACATGCATTTTACTATCACAATCTTGTTTGTGTCTTTATTACCCTTAAAGGCACATGTGCACTTGGAGCTCCTGAAATATTGGAGCCTTTATGTAAGTTCCCATAGCGGAACCAGTGACATTGCGCATTCAGCACATAAAACAAGTCACTTGCTTTCTAAAAGCACAGGATCCTTCATGAGTTCGACCAAGATTTCTTGTAATATTTTGGAGAACAGTGTTTCTGAGGGATCTAAAAGGGAATAGTGATAAAATAAAAGGAAACCTGTTTTTAGAAGCCCAAGAGAAACAAAAAAAAGCTGCACATCTAGCAGATGCTGGTAGTCTTTTGGAGGTCCCCCTCAGCTGGGTGTCCGCTGGGGCAGCAACAGGCCCGAGCAGAGACTGTTCTCTCGCAAACACAGGGACCGGGCCGGAGGAACCAGCAGCGCTGCTGCCACGCTCCTCCTGCCTCTCCCGGGGAGGCCTCACCTTAACTCCTTCAGGCCTCCTCCTCTTTCTCCAGCTAATTCGCTACAGCTGAAGCCCATTTCTGTGCAGCAATAAAGGTGGAGGTGGGGCAGAGTGAGCTAGGGGTTGTTTTCCTTAACTTGTCTCTTATTTTAGAAGAGGGGAATGGCCAGTTGATGCGGAGTCTGTGGGCTCCGTGTGTACAATGTGGACAGGAGGTGAGTGGCCTTAGGGGCTCTGACAGAGTTCTTTATTCTTTCTCAGTGTGGCTATGAGAAAGATTCAAAAAGACTATCTTTTATTCTGTAAAAACTGACTTCTGGTTAAAGGAGTAAAGTCATAACAAAAATGGCGGTGGTGTTGGAGGCCTTTGTGCTTGTTCAGCCGTGCTGAATTATCTCTTGGAGCTCCGCTTGGGGAGGCGGCTGGAGAGCAGGCCTGCCTGCCTCTGCAAGGCTGAAACGGTGGTGATTGCTAGGGGAAAACATGGTTATTAACGGGCTCTCGGTTTCCTGTCTTTTGTTGGCTTCAAGGCTGTATGCAGAAATGGACTTTTAGAGGCCGATTAATTTAGATCAAACTCAAAAATGGTGCTTAGGTGATTCCTCCAAACAAACGAATGCTGTTGGTGCTCGTCTGGCAGGCACCTTGTGACTGCTGCTCTGCGAGGCTGTGCGTGTTGTTAAGTCGTTTATCCTGAATGAAAGGAACTAAATTTGAAAAACTGCCTTCAGAAGGTAGGTGAGAGACTAAGTAATTTGGGGTTGGAGGGAGGGAGGGGAGCGTGGGGGTTGAGACTATAGGTATGTGGTAGAGGTGGGCAGGAATAGTTTTCTTTTCTTGATCTCTAACATCAAGGGAAGTATCTTTTGTTTGTTTGTTTGTTTAGCATGAATTAAAATGCTGTGGGAGCGAAATCCTGACCTTCTTGAAACTGAGGCCTTACATTTCTTCATAAGTCTCAAAATTTTACCCCAAGGACCATGTTCTCCTCATATCTGTTTGCAGAGTGTGGAGTTTCTCCACAAAAGCGATTCCTGAAGTAGGCACAGAAATATGCCATGTATCTTGTTAAAAATAGGATTTCAAAGCTTTCCAATGCTGGATTGGTTTCCATCTTTGAATAAAATACACAGTGATTTGAGTATGGAATCATTCCTTGTTTGTTATGGTGCTGAAAGCTCATTGTTACCGCCTTTAAAAAGCACCTCACTTGCATTACCGCGAGCAAGCTTACCCAGCCATGATTCACAGGAAAATATAAATGAGTTGGCAGCTGGAGTCTTGAGTATGATGGATATTGGCCATTAAGAAAGGCCTTTAAAAATAAATATAATGATATCAATTGTGCTATATAAACTCTCACTGTCTGGATTATTAGTACATGATCTGATCTCAGGATAACGGCCTCTTGAGTAATGCTTCCTCTAATTAGCGATAGTGCTGCCTGGTGTTTTGGTAAATTAATCTGAAATACTGGCATCTGTTGGTCTGCAGTTTAATGCAAACTATTAGTCACAAGTTAAGTAACTTGCATCTCCTCAGATGGCCTCTCAAGTATGCAGTCCATGAAGTCAGACCAAAATAATTCAAAAAATTTCATCCTCACTCTTATCTCTGCCCACACCATTATCTTTCTCCCCAGTGCAAGTGGCTAGCTATGAATAATTAAAATGAGGTAACAGCTGCTATGCAGATGGTGATTTTTTTTGAAAAATCCCCTCTCAGTGGGATGATGACACCTAATCTCTTTAGAAATAGTACCTGACTGACTGCCATACCCTCAGGACTGTATGGACTTTTGACCAAGGCTTTGATCATGTTAGCTCACTTTAACGGTTTAAAACGTAGATATCTGAATTAACTCAGTTGTCCAGGCTCCACTTATCACCAAAGACGGAGAGGTGCATCCAGAGAGTGACTTATCCCATCCTAAAATAAGTGTCTAAGATTGATGTGACAAATCATTCTCCAGATCTATCATCTTTCCTTTTCACTGTAGAGAGAACCTCGATGGCAAGATGTGGTTAGGCACCTTGGGTTTAGATTGTTAAAATTAGCTGGAATGAAATTCATCCTTAATGGTTAAAGACTCTCAACAGGCTTAAAATTCAGCTACTCCAATAGCATACATGGTATGTCTTATCTGACCTCATAAGAGATGATAAATGTTAATATGTTTGATTTCCATGAAGCTGAATGTAATTTGTCTTGTACAGTTTTTCCTGTATGTTCTTAAAGTATACTCACTTCATATGACAGCTATACCTAAACTATCCCTGTGTCTCTAGAGCTGAAGAAAGATGTCATCAGATTCAAGATGGAATAGTGCAAATGAATTTGGGAAGATGCAATTTGTTTATTGCCATGACAAAGCTGTAAAAGATCTTGAAGGTTGTCGTCAAACCAGGAAAAAGGTCAGTGAATTTTAAAGTACTTCTGTTTTATAGACCTTTTATTTTGTAGGTGTTGGCTTGGGACTTGCAGGTGACTTGTGGTCTTGCTTTCTAAGCTTTTGGCTTCCAAGAGCTTTAAGGTAATGCAATTCTTCAGAAAGTTACAAAACCCACCTATGAAATATCTTTGTGCTTCAGATCTTTAGAGCATCTGGAGTTCAGTTCAAGGAAGCAGAGAAGCTTTTCAATACACAGACCTTTCCCAACTGTTTGATTTCTTTTACATGATTTCCCAGGAACAGGTTCTGACCTCAGTGAATGTACTTGAAAGGAACATCAGATTTGGTGTTTAGTTCTCCTCAAGGCTAACATCTTAGGGCATGAGATGAGTATATGAGATTTGTCCAATATGTGCCTTGTGTGGTAGAATATTGGGAAAAAAAATAGCAGAGCACTTTAATAAAATTTCTTTTTGATTACTAATGGAGAAGTCTGATCTTAAGCATGAAATATCAAAGGCAGAATAGCTGGAATAATGCCTAATGTCATGAGCATGTCTGTTCTTTATCTCTATTCTTAAGCCTCCAACTGTCCTTTCTGGACCATATTCTCTTTTGAGCTCCATGTTGATGTTTTATTTTATTAAATAAGGAAAAAACCAGAGAAGAATCTTCTGAGACGGAGGACATCGAGGTGCCCAATAGGCCTGATTACTAACCTGCATGTATGCAGGGTGGTGTCCTCTGTAAAACAGGAGCATCACTGATAAGATGCTCCTCCATTTCCTATCAGGAGAAAGATAACTGCTGTATTTCCTTTATTTCTTTTTTTTTTTTTTTTTTTTTTTTTTCCCT